>CM033645.1:58013750-58352098 GCA_019512145.1 Engystomops pustulosus | reverse complement strand
AAAAGTAGTAGGTTTAACCCTTTAATGATATGGGATGATGTAGAACATAAGGCTTGGAGCACATTTTATTTCTTAGGTGCTTAAATTGCCTAATGATTAACCCCTTAGTGCTCTGCGCCGTAGCTGTACTGCGCTGAGTTCTGCAAATAGCGCTCAGCGCAGTACAGCTACTGCGCAGAGACGATGCTGGTTTAGCTCTGCACAGGAGCCGAACCGGTACCGGGGGTCGCGGGATGTCAGCGATAATCCACCGCTGACATCTCTGGCTAACACCCGCGGTCGGGGTGGGCTCCGATCGCGGGTGTTTAACCCGTTAAATGCCGCGGTCAACACGACCGCTGCATTTAACCTGCCTTTCGGGGGTCTTTCCCCCACAATCGGCCGTTTTCGGAGGCAGCGATCGTTGCAATGGCATTTCTGGGTTCCGATCGGGACCCCAGAGATGCCTGAAGGCAGTACCTTTAAGATGGCATCTGTGACGTCATCTTAAAGGCACAGTGTCAGCCTATGCATGTGCATAGGCTGACACTGCTAATACCCTGCAATACATAAGTATTGCAAAGTATTATCATGAACAAGCAATCAGATGATTGCTTGTTCATGTCCCATGGTGGAACAAGTAAAAAATAAAAAAAAAATGTTTTTCAATAAAAAATAAGTTTATAAATCACTAAAAATGCCCATAAGCCCCAGGCGATGCAAAAATGATAGATTTTTCCCCACATTAGGGTTTTATTTGGCAAATGTAGTTAAACATAAGAAAAAATATTCATGTCTGGTATCCCCGTAATCGTATCGTACCCATAGAATAAAGATAACAGGATTATTAGGCTATACGGTGAACACGAAAAAATAAAAAAGTAAAAAGTCCAGGACAGAATTGATGCTTTTCTACTCGTGACCTCAAAAAAAGTTCCTAAATTTTCAACAATAGGGGATACTAGCCCCAAAATGGCAATACTGGAAAAAGCATCTAATCCTGCAAAAAAAATGCCATCACAAGGCCCCAATAACGAAAAAAACGAAAATTTTATAGCCTACAAAAGGGGCCAATGAGGAAACTAAAATCCTGGCAGCTGCAGGGCGCTCCTTCCCTTCTGCGCCTCGCTGTGCGCCCATAAAACAAGTAACGGCCACATGAGGAGGGGTCTCTGTACACAGGAGAAATTATAGAACAGATTGTATGGTGGGTTTTCTCTTTTTATCTTTTGGAAATGTGTAAATTTTAGGGCTAAATGAATGTATAACTGACAAAATTTGACTGTTCTAAATTTCACCTCCATTTTGATTCAATTACTATGAAGGGGTTAACAATCTTCCTAAAAGCTGTTTCTGACAGGTTGAGGGGTGCAGATTTGAAAATGGGTTGATTATATAGGGGGTTCTGATGCTAAATATGTAAAATTTCATTTAAAACAGTATTTATCCCCAAAATAGTCAATTCTGAAAAAACGAAAAAAATCGATATTCTATATGTAAGCCGCGGGACATCAAAATAAATTATCCAGACATTTCAAAAATTATGAAAATGTAAAGTAGGCAAATGGGAAATGTTATTCAGCAATTTATTGAGGTGGTAAATCTATCTGCCTGAAAACGCGATCATTTCGAATTTTGAAAATGGCAAATTTTTCCAAAAATTCATAATTTTTTCTTCTTTTTTGTAAATAAACGCAAAACTTATCAGCCAAAATTTACCACTAAAATGAAGCACAACATGTGGGGAAAAAACAATCTCAGAATCGTTTTGATAAGTAACAGTGTTTAAAATCAATTACTATGAAGGGGTTAACAATCTTCCTAAAAGCTGTTTCTGACAGGTTGAGGGGTGCAGATTTGAAAATGGGTTGGTTATATAGGGGGTTCTGATGCTAAATAGGTAAAATTTCATTTAAAACAGTATTTATCCCCAAAATAGTCAATTCTGAAAATACGAAAAAAATCGATATTCTATTTGTAAGCCGTGTGACGTCAAAATAAATTATCCAGACATTTCAAAAATTATGAAAATGTAAAGTAGACAAATGGGAAATGTTATTCAGCAATTTATTGAGGTGGTAAATCTATCTGCCTGAAAACGCGATAATTTCGAATTTTGTAAATAAACGCAAAACTTACCAGCCAAAATTTACCACTAAAATGAAGCACAACATGTGGGGAAAAACAATCTCAGAATCGTTTTGATAAGTAACAGTGTTCAAAAGTTATAACCATATAAAGCGACGCAAGTCAGAATACAAAAAATGGGACTGAGCCTTAAAGGGGTATTCCGGGAATATGAACGTCTGATACAAAAACCCATAATGCTATAAATAAATGAATGTAACAAAACTCAATGTCATTAGTCACAAAATGGAGCTTAAATAGTTTGATTTTATGATTCACAAAATTTTATGGCCTCTCTAAAGTTATCACTAAGATGGCCGAGACTTGAAACTACATGTCCCAAGATCCTTTAGTTCTCAGAAACTTCTCCTCCCTCTTATGCTCTGCTCCCAGTGATGATGTAACAGGTTTTCTTGCTCTGTTACCATAGTAATGATGTGTAACTGCCATCACCAATACACTGGCCATAATGGATGCACTGCAACCAACCAACTACAGCCAAATGTAGTGGTGATCACATGACCTGCCCAGGCAGGTGCAGGACATGTGATGTGGACTTGTGACCAGCGGCCTCTTCTGTCCTGTGTATGCTCTGAAACGGACCGCGCAGAGGAAATTAACGGACTGATTAAAGGGCCGGTAGCATTTTAATTCTTCATTACAGTCCTTATATTTTAAGGACCCATTTGTATATGAATTATGCTGATTCCTGGAATACCCCTTTAAGCTACAAAATGCTGCGTCCTTAAGGGGTTAATATTAAATATCTTAACATTTTTGATGAATAAAAGCAAGGCAAAATCCTGAGATTTGATTCATCACCTATTCTATTATATGGCAAGCATGCATCAAATTACAGGTAATCTGAAATCAGGGATCACATTAGATTTATGTACTGTACAATGGCTACAACTACTGTGAATGCACCTTCTTCTCTATGCAAACCCTGGTTATTTAGCTTCTGCAGTTTTTAGATAACAACTGAATACTCTATATCCATTATCCAACATCAACCAGTCTTGGGCTAACATTGACAACCTGACACTAGTATATACTGGTTGTCCAGCGCTGGTGGTCAGACATATTCAGATGTTTAGCCGCACCATTCAGATGAAGATTGATTCCTGCTAGTGTGTAATTCTGTCTATAACAATAAGTGCATAAAAAAGCAGCGTCAGACTTTTCATACAACATTTAAGCAATACAGTCACCATATGAGTTGAACAATGTGTATACTTCACACTCCAGAAGATTTTCCCTTGGCTTATGCAACTAACACATATCCAAAAACATTCTTCAAGTTAGTCTGTAGGCTCTTGTGATTTGGCAGAAACCAAATCACAATGTCCTGGCATTCACATGTATTAACCAAGGTTATGTCATTGTATCTGAACATGTAGTGAAAATGTGAGTGATTATCATTGTATATGTGTAGAGGAGGTTTTAGAGCCAAGGAGATATTTAAATGCTATTTTAAAAATGCATCTTTTTGGCATAGAAATGTAAGAATATCTCTTATGTTAGTCTTCTAACGAGACTTGGCTTTTTATTTTGTCCATTTGAAATTATGGCCAACATTTGGATTTCCTCAATAAATATTGCAATGGATTGATGAAGGAAGAGGGAAAGGAAGAAAGAAAGGTGCATTGAAGTATTCCAGATGTTTCAGCAAGATTTCCTATGATGTTGCCCACGCTTGTAGTAAGTCTTTCAGCTTGTATAAGGTCAGATCTCTCTGTGTGTAGATGATTTTTGTTTTATTGGAAAGCTCTAGATGTGTCAGGGGTGATATCTTCTTCTGATCTCTAAATGCACGATTAGACGTGTTTGAACTAGGAAACATAATTACATTTGCCTCATTCGAGCTCACTATTTTTCTTTCATGTAAAATGCTAACATTCATCCACAGCATTCTTTCACCTATCTACCTGCTTATGCTTGAAGCGGCCAAGTATTTCCCCAAATGATGTCATTTGTTACAATTGTACTTCATGGAAATCCAAAAAAATCTAGTTTAAAAATACACTTTAAATGTAGCATGCAGACACATAGTAGATGTCATTTCTTGGAGTACATTTGCTATGCATTTATGGTTACATGCTTGGAGGTAATTCATATCTTTAAAGTACCTATATTTATATATTACAGTGCTCTGATTGCTTAAAATACTGTATATGCTATTGAAATAAACTTTATGTACAAAAACTGCTCCTAAATACTCTATGGAAACCAGGATACTAAGAAACCTCAAAAATTCCAAAGTAGAAAAAAATCCATGGAACATTTTAGTTGAAGGGAAGTGTCTCCTCAAACAAGGCGTGTGTACTACCAGAATATAGGAAAGGGTACAGTACCAATGCTTGACCAAATCCTTGTACGTCACATAAAACGTCAAAGTCATGTTTCAAGCGTTTGGGTACATTCCCACGGCCGTGTGCTCTCCCGGATCAGATGCCGGCAAGCACAGGACTGGGAGGAGGAGGTGGAGGAGTGAGCGCTCTTTCCCTCTCCTCCCTCCATAGACATATGAGCGGCGATCCAACCCGGTTACAGTGTAGTGATGCACCATGTGCTCACTGTACTGTCTATGGGGGCCATCTAGAAGATTGTTACGGACGCGGTGTTACTATATATGTGGGGTTTGTGTTATGATTAAGACTTTTTTGAGTGTTATATGTCTCTTTATATGTTTTGGGGCTTATGGGCATTTTTATTGATTTAGAAACGTATTTTTTTATTGAATACATTTTTTTTTTACTTTTTCCACCATGGGATATGAAAAAGCAATCATCTGATTGCTTGTTCATGATAATACTCTGCAATACTGATGTATTGCAGGGTATTAGCAGTGTCAGCCTATGCACATGCATAGGCTGACACTGTGCCTTTAAGATGACGTCACAGACGCCATCTTAAAGGCACTCCCTGATTGGACCACAGATTTGCCATAGAAACAATCGGTGCCCCACGAAAACAGCGCAGGGGGGCGATCGTGGGGGAATGGCCGCGGAAAGACTCACTCCGACTGCCAATGTTGCCTGGGGAAATCAACTGGCATCGTCTCCGCGCCGTAGCCCTACTGTGCTTACTGTGCTTAAGTGGTTAACGGCAGTAACCAAAACAAAAGCATAAGCTGACCACCAGTGCCAGCACCCGGTATATCCAGACATTTGTCTGGGTCCAGAGCTGCTGGGGGAAGGTTATCATTTGGGACAGTATTGATCATTTGCAGCTTTTGATTTCTCTGTTTCTATTGTTCCACTGATTCTTGTGCTTTGATGCTCTTGGCTAGTGTAAGATATTAAAATGCATTGAAAAGTTTTAATCTACATTTTATATAGATAAACCCAAGGATTTTTGTACAATTCAGATGTAATGGTGAAAGAAACAAATGTTACACATTTTTGGGAAATGGGAACATCAATGGGTATATGGGCATGGGTATATAAGGGTCTGGGTATATAAGTTAGTGTATGTATGTGTGTATATATGGTGTGTGTGTATATACTGTAAGTATATTTTTTTAAGGGGTGAGTGGGGCCCCATTCAGAAATCCGCCATGGGGCCCTGCCTTTCCTAGTTACGCCACTGATATCTGCTATACATTCAGCAGTTTCAAGACATTTTTAGGCTGACTGATAACATGGAACCTGTTATTTTCCTTCACAAAGGATCATCCTTCTAAATTAGGAGCTTAGTAGTAAGGACTCAATTAGGTTTTATGGCTTGTCATTGCTTTCATCCTTTGAACATTTCAGTTAAAGAAATATAAATTCCAGGTTCAAAAACATAACTTGTTATTTTATATCCTACCTTCTCATATTGTAAAAAATTCAGTGCTGATTTATTTAATGGTCTTGTATATTCTTACAGGGGTTTGTGTTCACTTATCCCTTTTCTAGAACCAAAGTCTAAAATAACAATACTGTTTACTTGCAATCACAATTAAACTACAGTGTATGCTATTTTTTATTGAGTTTAGTGCATGTACTGTACATAACAAGCTTGAGAGTTGTCAACAGGTGACCCTGTCACAACCAAATGTGACCTTTAATCCAGGACCAGACTAGCTTATCAGAATAAATAAAATGGGGTGCTCAAAGGTATATACCCATTTTGGCAAATTCAGGTTATTGATTGATTTATGAATAATTATTAGAGATGAGCGAACACTAAAATGCTCGGGTACTCGTTATTCGAGACGAACTTTTCCCGATGCTCGAGTGCTCGTCTCGAATAACGAACCCCATTGAAGTCAATGGGAGACTCGAGCATTTTTCAAGGGGACCAAGGCTCTGCACAGGGAAGCTTGGCCAAACACCTGGGAACCTCAGAAAAGGATGGAAACACCACGGAAATGGACAGGAAACAGCAGGGGCAGCATGCATGGATGCCTCTGAGGCTGCTTAATCGCACCATTATGCCGAAATTATGGGCAACAGCATGGCCATGACAGAGTGACAGAATGAAGCTAGATAGCATCAATATCATTCTGGAGTACATATGTTTTGTTGATCACTTTTTATTGCATTTTTAGTGGGATATAATAGGTAAAAATCATAATTTTTGGCGGGTTTTTAAGGTTTTTTTTTTACGGCGTTCATCATATGGGTTCAATAGTTATTTAGTTTTATTCTATGGATTGTTACGGACGCGGTGATACTATATATGTGGGGTTTGTGTTATGATTTAGACTTTTTTGAGCGTTATATGTCTCTTAATATGTTTTGGGGCTTATGGGCATTTTTAGTGATTTATAAAGTAATTTTTTATTGAAAAACATTTTTTTTTACTTTTTTTTACATGATCCACCATGGGATATGAACAAGCAATCATCTGATTGCTTGTTCTTGATAATACTCTGCAATACTAATGTATTGCAGGGTATTATCAGTGCCAGCCTATGCAGATGCATAGG
The DNA here is from genome assembly GCA_019512145.1 of Engystomops pustulosus. Taxonomy (NCBI): domain Eukaryota; kingdom Metazoa; phylum Chordata; class Amphibia; order Anura; family Leptodactylidae; genus Engystomops; species Engystomops pustulosus. The sequence goes on along the minus strand of CM033645.1, from coordinate 58,345,074 downwards.
CTGACACTTTGCCTTTAAGATGACGTCACAGACGCCATCTTAAAGGTAAACCCTCGTTGAAATCCCGCGGCTAACGATGCAGGTTCGGCTGCTATACAGCGCTGAACCGGCATCGTCTCTGCGCAGTAGCTGTACTGCGCTGAGCGCTATTCGCGGGACTCAGCGCAGTACAGCTACGGCGCAGAGCGTCAAGGGGTTAAAAGATTTTAGGTTGCATTCACACGTGGCGTTTCCCTTGCGTTTAGAGACTGCAGGCAAACCCGGTGAGCAGTGCTCAGCCTGATCGCATATGTGTTTCGCTGCAAAGTATTGACAAAGTATAATCTCTGCCCCCATGCACACACTGTGAAGCAGCATGACGTCATCAGGTGGCGCCATAGTGTGTGCATGCGGGCAAAGAGCACAGACGTGTCTCTGCCCACACTCACGTCATGACATCAGCTGCTGTCTGACATTGCGTGTGGAGACACGCAGCTGAAGCCGAAGCAGCATCTCAGTCAGGTCCTTTAGCCTCTTAACAATAGCAAACTGGATGCACCATGTGCTCACTGTACTGTCTATGGGGGCCATCTAGAAGAGGCCTTATCCTGTGCTCTTTATCATGATCTATTCATTGCAGCTCAGTCTCCTCCCGTTACATAGAAACTAATTAATGTGAATTTTTTTTGTAAGAGATGGGCACAATATCACAGCTAATTAATGTGAATTTTTTTTGTAAGAGATGGGCACAATATCACAGCAAGTATAAAGATAAAATAGTATAGCAGAAGAATGTAGTAGAAGTAGTAAAATCAAATTGAAAAATCATGACATTTTTAGAGGTGTTGGAAAAGATAAGCACATGAGTCACATAGTGTTCTGAACCCATTTACACTCAATAAAGATAAAATAGTATAGCAGAAGAATGTAGTAGAAGTAGTAAAATCAAATTGAAAAATCATGACATTTTTAGAGGTGTTGGAAAAGATAAGCACATGAGTCACATAGTGTTCTGAACCCATTTACACTCACCGGCCACTTTATTAGGTACACCTGTCCAACTGCTCATTAACACTTAATTTCTAATCAGCCAATCACAGCAACTCAGTGCATTTAGGCATGTAGACATGGTCAAGACAATCTCCTGCAGTTCAAACCGAGCATCAGTATGGGGAAGAAAGGTGATTTGAGTGCCTTTGAACGTGGCATGGTTGTTGGTGCCAGAAGGGCTGGTCTGAGTATTTCAGAAACTGCTGATCTACTGGGATTTTCACGCACAACCATCTCTAGGGTTTACAGAGAATGGTCCGAAAAAGAAAAAACATCCAGTGAGCGGCAGTTCTGTGGGCGGAAATGCCTTGTTGATGCCAGAGGTCAGAGGAGAATGGGCAGACTGGTTCGAGCTGATAGAAAGGCAACAGTGACTCAAATCGCCACCCGTTACAACCAAGGTAGGCAAAAGAGCATCTCTGAACGCACAGTACGTCGAACTTTAAAGCAGATGGGCTACAGCAGCAGAAGACCACACCGGGTGCCACTCCTTTCAGCTAAGAACAGGAAACTGAGGCTACAATTTGCACAAGCTCATCGAAATTGGACAGTAGAAGATTGGAAAAACGTTGCCTGGTCTGATGAGTCTCGATTTCTGCTGCGACATTCAGATGGTAGGGTCAGAATTTGGCGTCAACAACATGAAAGCATGGATCCATCCTGCCTTGTATCAACGGTTCAGGCTGGTGGTGGTGGTGTCATGGTGTGGGGAATATTTTCTTGGCACTCTTTGGGCCCCTTGGTACCAATTGAGCATCGTTGCAACGCCACAGCCTACCTAAGTATTGTTGCTGACCATGTCCATCCCTTTATGACCATGATGTACCCAACATCTGATAGCTACTTTCAGCTGGATAATGCGCCATGTCATACAGCTGGAATCATCTCAGACTGGTTTCTTGAACATGACAATGAGTTCACTGTACTCAAATGGCCTCCACAGTCACCAGATCTCAATCCAATAGAGCATCTTTGGGATGTGGTGGAACGGGAGATTCGCATCATGGATGTGCAGCCGACAAATCTGCGGCAACTGTGTGATGCAATCATGTCAATATGGACCAAAATCTCTGAGGAATGCTTCCAGCACCTTTTTGAACTGCTAATCACACAGACAAAGAATTGAGGCATTTCATATGAAGCAAAATGGGTCCAAGACCCCGTTACTAGGCGATTGTGTACCTAATAATTGGCCAGGATGATGATATTTGTGTATACTCGTGTATCGCCGGGGACATATTTCATCACACACAATTTTTTTGTGCTGAAGAAAAACACGGCTTCTACCCGATAGATACAGTATAACAATGAGTAAAGTTGAGTGTAATTGTATATTTTTAAGGAAGGGTAGGCCTATTCAGAAGACCGCTATGGGCCCACAGCCTCTCCTATTCCACCCCGCTAAGCTGAATGCAGTTGACCTTTGATAGTCTTCTGTAGCGATGTGACAAAATTAACTGGTTTCTGTTGCTGTTTTCCACTGCCTCCAAACCAAACTGTGCGAATGTAAACTCACACCTGTATACACAGCAATAATTAGGAACAAAAACGCTGGACCATTCAAAACTATTCCACGCGGTTTGTTCTTGTTCAACTACAGCTACAGAATTGGTGAAGGAAAATTTTCAGTTTTGGAATCGGACTTGTAACCCCAGTCTACAAGCAAGTCCAAAAGCTGTAACTTGATAATTACAAATTGTCACAGAGACCAAATTGGCTGGTTACAAGATAAAATATACAATTCTGACTTAACATCAAAATACAAAACTTAAAACAAACCTCGGGAACACGTCTTGTACGTAACACGCGGGGCCTGCCTGTATCAGAGACGGTGTGGCAGCCTCTATGGGTCCCAGATCAAGTTTTTGCTGTTGTTGTTGTGGGACTTTTTGCATGTAACAATAATCAATTGTGTACATGTACACAAATGCCGCAATTCCAGTAACTAGGGTGTGGTCGTGTTTAACAAAGCAACAGAAGGAACACCCATCTGCATCTTTGTCTGTGACCGACCGGAGCTAGGTTTGCAGGTACATTACCGCTTTCACAGGGTTTGCTTGAAAGATCAAGTTCTTCACAGACATGTTTAAAATGAAACTAAAATCCTCTTTTCCTTGTCACACCGGATCATTTAATGTGAATACATGGGATGCTCGGAGAGGTTGGTTAGGCTGCTCGTATTGTCTCCTAAGCTGTGGTTTCATTTTTATTTGTGAGAGCAACATCAAGAGGTTCGGTTCTGTAAATATATATCGTGACTTTAATCACATGATATCACAAGGCTTTTCTGATGTTAGAGGCAGGCCTAATGACATATTACCTTGAGACTTTCAAATGGGGGTCCCCAGTTATTCCTTTAAAATTCCATTGGATTGCATTCAGGCAAAGCCGCAGCTCGGCAGAGTCTGTGCAGTAAAGGAAGCCTTAGTGTCGTGGGGATCTTGCTACATTTCTTGCTGCAGGTTAAGTTATTGAGTTAAGCAATGCAGTTAGTTTGCATAAGGCAGTTTCAAGAATATGGGGAGTGACTATCTCCCCATCCATATGAAATGGCGTGTTGTCGTCCCTGCTGATGGTTGGCTGCAGCAAGTGTCTTCAAGTCTAGTATGAGAAAGTTCCATGTTTTGGATGGTTGTTGGAAGGTCAAAGTATGGGATATATAATCCAATCCAGGAGATGAGCTGCAGTCCGGGCTGTTTTCTGGGGTAAACCTGTACAGGGGGGCAAAAATATTTCTGCAAATGATGGGGAACACCATTAAAAATGACATCTACCATTGTCAAGAGCACGTACACAGGGAATATGAATGTAAGATTTCATCTTGTTTCTGTATTTAAAAAAGATATGTTCATTAAGAAATAGATCAAAATGTAATGTACTAAATATTTACCAAATATACGGACCCCGCACACTGAAAATGACATATAGCCAACACCGTTTTTAAACCATTCTGTCTCTATTTGTTTGAGTTTAAAAAAGTTAAAGGACCCCTGTCATCATGGGCCCTGGTGGTTTTTTTCTCCTGGATCCCCCATGTCCTCATAGGAATAGTGTGACACAGTGCCACATCCATCACGCTCGGTAGACACAAAGTCATGCATCATTTAAAATAGGATGGAATGCGTTTTTTAAAATTTAAAATCTAATGCAATGACGGAGCATTTCCCACAAGCGGTGATGGGACACTGCTTTTCTCTCTGGCCGGACGTGGCCCAGAGTGAACACGGTTGAGCATCTGCAGAAGAGACAGGTAAAATCTTTATCTAAATCGTATTTTTAATCAGAGAAGGCTTGTGGCAATTTGCACATTATGCTCTATTGGTCATGGGGAACCATAAAATGGCTCCTTATTCAGTCTCTTTTCACACATTCACTATGATTTTACCCACTTGAACTAACTGTTATGGTATGCAGGGCAATCGCCCAAGAAGGCGGGCCACTTATACCGGGTTGCTTTATATTTTTTCCAGCTTCTCTTTCCTGCTCAAACTCCACTTTGAAATATGAAAATTAGCGCTGATCCTTTATCAGAGCCTTTTAAGGCCAGGTACCACATCGTTGCTTGGAACCTATGTGATTGACAATAGTTTGAGGGTGAAACACGAGAGGATGTTCTGGCATGTGAAGTGTAGCATGGTTTTTTTATAACTGCTGTGGACCTCTCTGTCTAATAAAGGCCCTCCAAGGGTCCTTCAACTATTTCATATTTCAACATTACGGTAACTTTGCAAGAGAAGCTGGGCATATAGGATGGGTGACATGCAAATTAGGTCGGGCTGTGTAGTCGGATAACCAGTCTATTTTTCAGTCAAATACAGACAATGTTTAAACAAAATAGGCAAAATGACAAAGGGTCCTCTGAAATTAATACCATACGGTAAGTTCACTAAGCACAGTAACAGACCGGAGTTTCCACACATGATGTCCTTATGTACGAGGAAGAAAATCGATCTAGGTTTCCTTTTTATTTTACTAACGTGCAAGAAGAACCACTTTGCCCTCTTTGAGAGATTTTATCGATAGACTCACAACAGGCTCTTAGTGTATGTCCAGACTGAGCTAACCCTCGGTTTATCATCTCAAATGCATCTATCACAGACAAAGAGCATCAAAGAGGCTGAAAGAGAATACTGGCAATGCTCTTTGGCCATAATGAATTTACCACCAATTCTCGGGGAGAAGGAAAGGCGAATAGCTAAACTGACGTAGGGAGGCTGCACGACATATACTGGGGTTGGGTTCTTGGCAGGCTCTATACTGACAGTGGGTTCTGTGGCTGTAGTACTTCAAAATGGGGCTGGCTGGCGTAACGCCCCAGTAGGCCACTATACTCCTCCTACCCTTACATCGTGTGGGCGCGCAGCTCTCGTGAGCTGCGCGCCCCAAGGGGCGTCGTCGAGAATACGAGTTCGCCGCATACAACAGTAGCCTCCGCGTCGATCAGTGTGCCGACCAGCTTCTCGGGATGAAGAATGTCAGTGTAGGAGTCACAAAGAGCTACTGAGTCAGTGGAGTAGCGCACGACGTTCAGCATCGATGTCTGACTACTCCACGCCCCAGTAATCGTCTTTAGCACCATTTGCAAAAAAAAATTTTTTAACAAAAGAGAAAAAAAAAAAAAAAAAAAAGTGGAAAAAATAGGAGTGTGGGTTAGGTGGGGTAAAAGGGTAATATTTGTATATATTTTGCTTAGTAGAGCCCATAATGGTAAATAGAGCTATATTGAGAGTCAAAAAGCACTAATGGTAAAAATAACCAATCACTTTAAGATTTGTTCGTTTTTGACTACTTGTTGTTGTTAATTTTTTTTATTACTTTAATAAGATTCTCTTTTTTTTTTTGGTTGGGTTTGTGTTTTTTAAGTTGGCCTATTGATATTTTTTTTGTTGCTTAGTGTGTTTTTATTTCTTTTTGTTTTTGGTAGTTCCTTTGTTGTTTGTTTGTTTTGTTTTGTTTTTGTTTTTGTGTTTTTTCTGTTTTTGTTTCTTGTTTTTTTTTTTTTTTTTGGGTTTTTTTTTTGTTTTTCCCCCCCCCCCACCCCCGCCCACCGCCGCCCCATGCACCCCCCGAACCCCCCGCCCCCTCGCGCCGTACGCAAACCCCCCTCGCGCCTCCTCGCCCCTCCGGCAACCCCCACCCCCCACCCGCTTCCCCCCCCCACCCCGCCCCCCAACCCCACCCACACGCCGCACCGAACCCCCGACATCGCGCCACCCCCACGGCCCCCCACCCACCCCCCAAAGATGTTTTTTTTTACCCGCCCCGCTGCTACCATCCCGCACTCCCCTGCCCCCCCCTCCCTCCTTGTGTTTTTTCTTGTATTACTTTTTTTTTGTTACTTTTGTTTCAGAGTATGTAGTATGGAAAAGGGGTTGGGGTTTCTTTTTCAAGTCTTTTTCACTTTTTTTTTTTTATTCGATTTTGAGGGGTATTTTTTTTTCAGGGGGGAAATGCTGCATTTTTTTTTTTATGGTTTTATTTGTTTTTTTGGATAATATTTTGTTTTTTGTTTTTCTTTTTCTTTTGGCATTGTTGGGGGTGGGGTGGGGTTTTGTTGGTAAATTGTTTTTGTAGTTAGATGTGTTGGAGTTAGTTGGTTTTGTTTTGTCTGTTTTCTATATCTTTTGTTAGTGTTGGTTGAAAGTGTTTGTGTGTGTTTTTTGTGCGCGCGCCCCACCCACCCCCCCCCCCCCCCCCCCCCCCACCACCACGCCACCCCCCCACCCCCCCCCGACCCCCCCCACCCCCCAGCCCCCCCACCGCCCCCCCCCCCCCCCCCCCCCCCCACCCCCCCCCCCCCCCCCCGCCCCACCACCCCCCCCCCCCCCCTCCCCCCCCCTTCCCCCCACCCCCCGCCCCCGCCCCAGCCCCCGCCCCCCACCTCCCGACACCCCCGCCCCCCCCTCACCCCCCCCACCCCACGCGCCCCCCCCCCCCCCCCCCCCCCACAGCCCCCCCCCCCCCCCCTCCGCCCCCCCCCGTGGCCGGGCCCCCCGCCACCCCCCCCCCCCGACCCCCCCCCCCCCCACCCCACGCCCCCGCCCCCCACCCACGCGCCCGGCCCCCCCCCCCCCCCCCCCCCCCCCCCCCCCAACACCCCCCCCCCTCCCCCCCCCCCCCCCCCCCCCCCCCCCCCCCCCCCCCCCCCCCCACCCCCCCCCCCCCCCCTCCCCCCACCCCCCAGCACAGCCCAACGCCCCCCGCGCCCCCCCCCCCACCCCCCCGCCCCCCCCCCCCCACCCCCCGGACCCTCCTCCCCCCCCGCCCCCGCCCGAGACCCCGCGCGGCCCGCCTACCCGCCGCCACCCCGCCCCCCGCACCCCCCCCCCCCCACCCGCCCCCCACCCCCCCCCCCCCCGGCACCCCCCCCCCACCGCACCCTCCCCCACCCCGCGCCCCCCCGTCGACCCCCAGGCGCGTCCCCGCCTCTCTCCCCCCCACCCCTACCGCCGCGCCCCCTCCCGCCCGCTCCCCGCCCCCCCCCCCCAACCCGCCTCCCCACGCCCGCAGCGCCCCGCGCCCCCCCCGGCCACCCCCTCTCCGCTCTTCCAGACCCCGCGCCACCCCCTCGCCCCACCCCCCCCCCCCCCCCCCCCCCCTCTTCTCGCCCCGCTCCTCCGCCCCCCCCCCCCCCAACCGACCCCCCTTTCCACGCCCCCCACCCCCTAAACCCCACACCCTCAAAAAAATAATAAAGGTTGGATGGGTTAGGATCATAGATAAGATAACGAAACCAATGCTTTTTTCCACGACAAAGTTACGAGGCAACACTAACACCTTGTTGGGTGTTTTTTTTTTTTTTTTTGTTTTTTTTTTGTTTTTTTTTTTTTTTTGTTTTTGTTTTTTTTTTTCTTTTTTGTTTTTTTTGTTTTTTTTTTTTTTTTTTGTTTTTTTTTTGTTTTATTTTTTTTGGCCTGTTTGTTCCTTCTTTTTTTTTGTTTTTTTTTTTTTTTTTTTTTTTTTTTTAGACCCACCACCTCGCTACCACCGCCGACTGCGCCCCATCCACCACCACTCACACCCCCGCCACCCGCTGCCCCGGCCCGCACAAATCCCCGCCCCGCCGCCTCCTCCCCCCCCCCCCTCAGTACAACACCCCCAAACCACACCACCCCCCCCCAAGCCTCACCCCTCAGTCACAACTTCCCCCACCCGACACACACCCGACCGCGCTCACCTGAGACCCCCAACACCCCGGTTGGTTGGTGGAAGATTTTGTAATTTAAGTTACAATGGGCTATATGTTGATATGAATTGAATCACGTTTTTTTAATGCAGTCGAAAATTTTTTTGGAAGATTTATACTACACCATATAACTTAACTCGGTACATGGGGTTCCTGAGAGTTAGACAATCATGGGGGGAGATGTTGTGGATATGTTTAATTGTTGTTTGTATTCGTCCTCGTTTTCTTTCTGTTGTCTAAATCACTTACGATAAATTTACATACTTTTTTAGGGTAGTTTTAATGTCTTTCTTTGTCGTATCCGCCGCGTGAAGACTCTCCCCCCCCCCCCCCTCCCCCCACCCACCCACCCCCTTTTGGTTGGTGGGTTTGTTTGATCATCTTTGGCCGTGAGAATTATTATCTCTACCCATACTCCACTTCACACCATCCCCATTCCACCTCACCCCCGTTTTCGTACAGGTATAGTCTAGTATATAACTAAATGTAATGCTGAGCAACAGCCATCTCCAGTGTGTGTAAACTGAACAACTTAAGTTCCCTATATTTTGTTTGGATCTTCCTTCTGTGATAAGTTGATGTTACTAAGTGATGATATGGCTAGTATAAAAAAGCCGACGATGACATATGGATCGAATGCCCCTACTGCGTTACCGGGGGGGGGGCGAACAAGAAGGAGGGAAGGGGGAAAACAACTTGTTAAAAACAAAACACGCATGTAGTGACACTGGGTTATAAAGACCGAGTAAAGGTATATGGAAAACATTCACTTTGCATCAGCATCACCCACCAGCATAATCACAGTCAGGAAAACCACCCTGCTCCCGCTTTAATAAATCACACATCATAGAACCCCCCTCCGCCGTATAATAACCAAACACATCCACTTGCATTGGATCATGTGTGGGGACTAGCCAACAAAGATTGGACTAAGACCATTGGCCTTCTGGCTGGAGCAGCGGGTTTTGCGCAAAACACAATTTTGCATTTCGTGACGAACGACAAAACCACTAATGCTTCATCCCAACCCGTGGCAGGACCCACAAATCAAAATAAACCCAAAAAAGTGGTGGTACTCTACGCCTCATGATTGGCCAATGTGCAGAATAAAAGCTCTCTATTGAGAGGTCTAATGGAGTATATGTAATCAGAAGAGTCTAGGACTATCGGATCGCCTTTAAGTATTCGGATTTTCCGTCGATTTTGGTAAGAGATTTGACGGAACGGCCGCCAGTATGTGACATAAAAGGTTATTAACTGGGGATTGTGTCGCGACCCGATTATGGCGGTGTGGGCGCAGTATTGCGCTTGCTTCATGCACAGAAATCATGATGACGATCCGAAATGATTCTGACAGAGGCGTCGAAAGACTTTGCAAGGGCACTATACAAAATTGTTTGTACACAGATGGAAGAAAGAAAGGGGCCAATGCAGCCAGGAACTAATGGGAGAAAAGGGTAGAACCCCCGGGACATGAGCGGGACACAACGAACAGATGAGGATAATCATGACCGTCGAATAGTGGGTAGTGAACATCAAGCGGCAGAATTGCATACCGGTCGTTTAAAGGGAAGGGGAACAATGCAGACTTTTAGGGAAACCGGCGTCAGGACAGTACGTCAATGTGCACCCTCTGTTGGCTACGGAGATGCAGACCTGTAGTGGATCTGGTCTCCGTCGTCGCATGGACATGAGTGAGTGGCATGCACATATCCTAACCACTGTTCCATTCATTTGTGGTAACAACAACCCCCCTTTTATGATCCCTGGGGGTCACATCCTGTGAATAGGGAATGACTTGTTGTGAATGTCCAACACCCTTTAAATTCTATTTTTGTACAAATGGTGCTTCCTATGCTCTATAACCCCGTGAAACTACACCGCTGCAGCATGCCTACAAGGGGGTTGCCATTAGAGTGAATCTTTTCTCTATCCTTTTTTTTTATAAATATGTTTTTATCAGTTCAATAAGATAATTTTAACGGCTAAAGAGTCTAAGAACCCTATGACTTGTCAATAATCAGATTCAATGGTATTATTAAATTCTGATCATGTGCAAAAGAGTTTGCATAGCTACGGTAATAACAGAGCAGAAGATCCAGTCGCATAACGCATATTACTTAGATCATCCCTTCACTTATATCAGAAACTTTTACCGACTCTTCTGTGGGGTTGTGAGAGGCTGGAACAGTTAAGTGCGGTTCTTACAGGAGATAGAGCACCTGGCGCCAATCCGCAGAGAATCACAGAAAACAGACTGCTAACCAGGCTGCACACAATTGGGGTGCAGAAGGTGGAGGAGCGACGATCTGGGCAGCTGTGGAGCACTTCTATGGGGGCAGCCCTGACTTGGAGTGTTATATTATAACGCATAACACTAGCATCGCAGCATTCATTTGTACGCTGTTTACGTTTGTTCTGACCATATAACTTATGGGTCTGGCGCAATACTCCCAACATGTACCAAGAGTACACATCTTACTTTAGGAATCTTCCTCTTTTCATTTTGATCTTATGTTGTCCGACACTAAGTAATTCAATAAGTAACTGTTCATTTCTCAATTTCACCTACACTTGTCAGAGCTGCCTGTAAGTAGGGGTCCTGCGTGATAGGAGGGGGCTTCTGTGTAAGGAGGGTCATGCTTGTAGAGGAGGGGCATCTGTGGGTAAGGAGGGGGCATTCTCTGTAAGAGGGGGCTGATGTGTAAGGAGGGGGCATGCTGTGTAAGAGGGGGCATGCTGTGGAGGATGGGGCATGCTGTGAAGGAGGGGGCATATTGTAAGGAGGGGGCATCTGTGTAAGGAGGGGCATGCTGTGTCAAGGATGGGGGCAGCTCTGTAAGGAAGGGGGCATTATGTGTAAGGATGGGGCATGCTGTTAGAGGGGCATGCGTGGGAAGGAGGGGCATGCTGTGTAAGGAGGGGGCAATGCTGTGTAATGATGGGGCATATGTGTAGAGTGGGCATGATTGTAAGGAGGGGGCATGCTGGTGTACGGAGGGGGATGCTGTGTAAGGAGGGCATGCTGTGTCAGGATGGGGCATGCTCTGTAAGGAGGGGGCATGATGTGCTAAGGAGGGGGCATGCGGTGTAAGGAGGTGCAGGCTGTGAAGGAGGGGGCTGCTGTGTAGGGGGAGTGGGTGCATGCTGTGTAAGAGTGGCATGCGTGTAAGGAGGGGGCATGCTGTGTAAGGAGGGGGCATGCTCTGTTATAGAGGGGGCATTAATGTGTAAGGAGGGGGCCATGCTGTGTAAGGAGTGGGGGGATGCGGTGGAAGGAGGTTCATGCTGTTAAGGAGGGGCATGCTGTGTAAGGAGGGGGCAATGAGTGGAATTGAGGGGGCTGATGTGTAAGGAGGGGGCTGCTGTTTAAGAGGGGCACATGCTGTGTAGGAGGGGGGCATGATGTGTAAGGAGGGGCATGATGTAAGGATGGGGCATGATGTGTAGAGGAGGGGGCATGCTGTGTAAGGAGGGGCATGCGTTTAAGGAAAGGGCATCTTGGTAGGAGGGGGCATGCTCTGTAAGGGAGGTGGCATGCCTTGCAAGGAGGGGAGATGCGTGTAAGGAGGGTCATGCTGTGTACAGAGGGGCATGCTGTGTAGGGGGGGCAGAGGTGTAAGGAGGGGGCATGCGTGTCAGGGGGAGGGGATGGGGGCATGCCTTGTAAGGAGGGTCATGCTCTTTAAGGCGGGGCATGCTTTGTAAGGAGGGTCATACTGTGTAAAGTGGGGGATGCTGTGTAAGGAGGGGGCATGCTGTTTAAAGGGGGCATGATGTTAAGGAGGGGGCATGCTGTGTAACGGAGGGTGGCATGATGTGTAAGTGAGGGGGGCATGCTGTGTAAGAGGGTGACATGTGTTTAAGTCGGGGGCATAGCTGTTAGTGGGGGCAATGATGTGTAAGTGGAGGGGGCATAGGGCGGTGTAAGGAGTGGCATGCCTGTGTAAGGCGGGGGCATGATGTGTAGGAGGGGCATGTGTGGAAGGAGGTGGCATGATGTGGTAAGGAGGGGGCATGCCTGTGTAATGAGTGGGCATCACATCATGTGCAGGAAGGGGGCATATGCTGTGTAAGGAGGGGGCATGATGTGTAGGAAGGGGGGCATGCTTGTGTAAGGAGGGGGCAAATGAATTGTAAGGAGGGGGGCATGCTGTTAAGGAGGGGGCAATGAATTCTGTGTAGAGGGGGCATTCGTTTAAAAGGAGGGGGGCATGCTGTGTAGGAGTGGGGCATTATTGTTAATGATGGTGGCATGAAGTGGTGTCATGGAAGAGAAAAGAGGCATTCTCTATAAAATCAGAGGAGGGAGAGGTCCCTGCTGTGGCCATCCGTAAGCCAAGGCATGGTCGTAGGGGAAAGGTGGCATACTGTGGCAGAAGATCTGATATGATCCGGTTGATGGGGGACAGACAATTGCCAAAGTACTTGTGACACGGTATTGTATTTTATAATAATTGATATATACTGTAGGTCTACTAAGACCAAGATGTTTTATTTATTTAAAACAGATATTTAGAAAAATATGTAAACCAGCGTGGTCTTTTCGATCGGGAGTGAAACGGCTTTTACGAGACGGGTATTGATTGCATAAACTAACCACGAGTCTATATGAGCTCATATACAGTGTCCTGAACATAACCGAAAACCCTACTAAAGAACTGACGATTTGGCAATAAAAAACTTATATTGCTTTTCTCATCCATAAATTAAATGAAAATTATGAGAGGGAAAAGATAAGCGGACTTCCGAAGGGTATCACTGTTCCGGTGTTACGTACATGAGTCATGTTGCCGGATTGGTGGGCTAAACATCCATTCAGCAAATTGACGCCTACAGCACCTACCCTGGCATCAGAATTTGAAAAAAATTGATCATTGGAAGACAGCAACCTAAAACCGACCAAAGGGAGAATAAATTAAGCAAATGAATGTTATATTGTTTGTATTATAAAGTTATACAGTTTTCTCATATTCTTTCTGTATTAAATTCCTCACTGTTACTTTCTGTCATTCATGGAAGCTTCTATGTTCTTCCAAAAACATAATAAAAATAACAAGAAATCGACCAGGGTCACACAGTGCCCCGGATCATTACAATCAACATCTCTGATTACTCATGACGTACGAAATACTGTAAATTCCCTATCGAATAAAGTCCCCGCACCCTAACAGATGACTGGTCGGGGTAAACGAAGACATGTATAGGGGGGGGGGGATAACAAATTTTTTTTATTTTTCCTCCAGATTTGTGGCACACTGTCTGGTGGCAGCTCCGCTGAACAGTTAGCAAAAACAAAAAACTAGCTACAGTGAGGGACCACAAAGGGGATATAATTACAGCATCAAAGATTATATAAGTAAAAACATATACAATCTTATAAGCCAAACATAGCATCACAATAAGGGTCTCATTCACACTAACCAGTTTGAGGGGACGTATATATGCCGGGGGGCAAGGGAACGTCCCCATAGATGCTCTGGTAATCCGGTTGACGTACGGTACCTAACCGGTACCGGGGTAACCGCACATCATGACCTATACCCGAGAACATTTGGTATTCCATGTGTCTATGGCCAGATGGGAAACGCTTTTTGGTTGGTCCGTTTTTAGATTGTCCTGCAATTAGGGTACATTATAATAATAATAATAGATCTTCGTGTTATTTATAGCCAAAGCACACAGTATTATACGAGTCAATTTTTGATCATTTAAATTTCTGCAAAATTACCCGCAAATTATAAGTCGAGTATAAAAAGCCGCCCAAGTATATACGCCAAGACCCCTAATTTTAAAACACAAAAAAAAATGGGAAAACCTATTTGACTCGATATAAGCCGAACTTCTCGAGTATAAGCCAAGGGTGGGAAAGCTTGGGCACAGCCCCCCCAGATATAGTCTGCCTTTCCACCCCCCCCCAGTATATAGCCACCAGCACATGTAGTATATCGCCTCTCTTCCTCTCCCCTGTAGTATATAGCCTGCAAGCGCCTCAGCATGTTATAAGCCTGCAGCACCTGTTTATATAGCCTCCGCCAGCCCCTGTATATATGCCCTGCCAGCCCCCACTAGTATGTGCCTGTCCGCCCCTGTATTATATATCCTATAGCCTGTTTGCCAGCCCACTGTAAGAAGAAGACTTCTTTCTGCCATCCCCGTATAATATAGCCGCCAGCCCCAATATGAGGCCTGTAGGAAAAAAAATGTACCTCACCTTCCGACGCCCCCCCACAGGTGATCGACTACCATTGCGCTCCGGCATGGCTCCTTGTCCTCGCCGCTCCGTCGCTGCATTGTGACGGTCACTGGCTCGCTGCATCATAGTAGGTGCCACCATAGATGTCATGATTTATGGGGGGTGTCAGAAGGTGAGTACAATTTTTTTTCCCTTGACTTCGAGTATCAAGCAGAGTTAAGGGTTTTGCACAGCACATTTTTTGTTGCTGAAAACTTGGCTTATAATCGAGTTATAGATGATGGGTAGTAACTTTTACCTTTAGCAGGTCAATTTCCTATTTTTTGTTGTTTCTTTTACTATAATACTTACTCCAAGTTAAGTAATGAATCCCAATCAAAACTTCCCACGGATTAACTAGATACAGACCTATTTGGCACATTGCCTGCGCATAAATCATAATTATAATTCCTTATTTCTAAGCGCACGCATATCCGTCATCGCTGCAAACAAGCTTGCAATTGCTCTCCTGTCCCCCAATGGGGCTCACTTCTAATCAAGCAACCTAACTTATTTTTGGAGTGTGGGAAGGAAACCGGAGGACCCCCCGAGGAACTCCACACAAACACGGGAGAGAATAGGTACAAGATCTTTCAGATGTTGACCTGCACCCACCATTCACTTGAACCGAACCCAAGGACTCCAACCTTCTAAAGGCTGTAAAAGGACGTTGATAAGGGCAAACTTTTGTAACGTTATATCATCTCTGAAACCTCCTGAACCTAGAACATCAATTCGTTGTGGTCATATTAACCGGAGATCTCCCTTTTAATAACTAAAATTTAATTTAATTTAAAAAAACAAAAACTTAAAAAACCCCTTAATAAACAACAACAACAACGCACCTGGCCCTTTTCTAGTTTTTTGTCACGTGCTGCATTTTTCACTCCCCAGCCTTCAAATCTATAACTACTTTTTTATTTTTCCTTCTTCCAGCTCTTGTGTTTTCTTTGACCAAATTGCAAACTTCTAGTGATATGGTCTTTCCAAATAAGTGAATGGTGAAAAAAAAAACAAAAACACTTTGTTGTTGCCTTTTTCCCTTGTGGGCATAGTTGGCATTTTACGCTTCAACTGTCCACCACAAAATGAATGTCTACTTTTTTCTTTGGGTCAGTGCTATCATGGGATAAAAAACCCAATTTCGATAGTTTTTATACTGTTTCACATGTTTTCATACATTTACCAATTAAAAACCAAACCTCCATGTAACAATTCTCAAAAATTTTTTAGCAGAGACACAACAGAGACAAAATGGAACGGAGGCACAACTGAAGCTAAATATCAACACCAATGTGAAAGAGCCCTTAACCCCTTCCTGACATTTGACGTACTATTACTGCATGGCGGGAGGTGCGTTCCCGCAAAATGCAGTAATAGTACGTAAAGCTTCTAGCGCCAGCTCCTGAGCGGAGCCGGCGGCAGAAGCTGCGGGTGTCGCCTATATATTATAGCCGACACCCGCTTCTAACACCCGTGATCGGAGATTTCTCCGATCTCGGGTGTTAACCCCTAACACGCCGCGGTCGCGCTGACCGCGGCGTGTCAGGGGCATTTAGCTGAAATCGGACCCCCCCGCGCGGCGCTTACCACAATCACAGCCCCGGGACTGCGCGATCCTCCTTCACATAATACAGTGTAATACTGTAATACAACTTTTTCTGACTTCATTTTGGTAGCAAATAAGTTGCATTGAGTTTTTTTCAACATTTACCTTCAAAAAGTTCTTAAAATATATAAAGCCATTTACATATAAGAGCAGATTGCAACAAATCTATTAATTTGTCACAACTTGTAGGGACATACCGATCACATATGCATTCCAACTGAAACGCATGCGATCATTAACAGGCACCATGTATTTTGCATGTAAACTATGCAAACGATGTGGTAATCATTCCCGATTGCATGCATTTCAGTAAAAATACACATGCAGATCGAGCCAAAGCAACTCTTTGTAGAGCCATGTGAGAATTTAAAAGGGATGTCCACTTTAAAGAAATAAGGAAAAGTTAGACAAGACCATAGACAGATGTCTATCCACTGGAAGAAGTCTATAGCAGGACAGCAAGAAGAGGTCTAGAAATTGGACAACTGTTTTAAGGACTTTAACATCTGGATTCTAGTGTTAAATAAGGCACAACACAGGCTAACACACTGCACATCGAACTTTGCAGGGAGAGTCTTAAGCAAAAAAAACACCACTTCTCTGACACCGTGCCAAGATAACTGCAAAAAAAAAAAAAAATACACTAAAAGGAAAGCCAAAAATGTGATAAATCGCTACCCCCCCAATGTTTATATAAAATGATAATATAAAGACCTTACCCAATGACGACTATCCCATAACACTTCTGCTTTTAATGGAGAATAAAATTCAGAGTGTGCACCATCACCAGCATCATACATGTGTCGCTTGCTTGCGTAGGCATTCCCCGCTGTGTGTTTTAGCATTCAGTACATAGTAAGTGTAGCATTACAGTCAAGCTCTGCTAAGGCCAGTAATGAGGTTATATCATCACAGAACCAAATTGCATGCAGATTTTTTTAATAAATGTTCCAAAAATGAAAGAAAACAGGATCATTCTGTTTCAATTAGTAATTATGGGACATTTGTAATTATATAACAAAACATCCTTAAAATCCCCCCAACATCTCTGGAAAACATGACATTAGGGCTTAACACTTTGTCCCCTTTGCACTTGCACAGCATATAGCACTTAGGAATGATTAATAGTCCGCATGGTATGCAGTGTTTGCCTTGGGTTACTAATAATGTGCAGAGGAGTGCCTGCTACTTCAGCCGCTAATCAGTTTGGACAAAAGTACTTGTACAGTATAAATAGTCATAAAAGACTGACTATACACCAAAAGACAATGATTTATTCTAAAAACTAGACTCCAATGCAAGCAACACCAGCCTGTTATGAGAAGAATGTGGATTTCCTAAACAGTGAAAGACTCTTTGTAAGAGAACTCAGAGCAGCATGTCAACACAGGATAACAGATCGGATGAAGTCAGTCAATACGCCCTACATGAACTGGGTCAAAACGTAGAGGAACAAAATAAGGAATCAAAAATATTTCAATAAACACATGATATGGTCATTTCATTTATATAGTGTAAGCATTGCAAAAAAAAAAGGAAAAAAAATTCTTGTTAATACTTCACTCACATTTTAGCATTATCTTTATATATCAAGCCACTTGGTATATGCAGAGGTTGATTTCATGCAACTATGGCATATGTATCACAATTTAGGATGTGCCATTAGTTCCCCCTGAGTAGATTTCAACTGATACGGTAACTTTCTGTTACACTGTGTACTTGCACATGTGGGTATGGACAAGGCAGAGTTTCATATTTCACAAGGTTTTACATTTATGGAGAGGAAATGTGATTCTTATACTATTGTATTGAAGTGAAGTAGTTGGTGCACAGACTTATCATGTTTCTGTACAGGGGTCTGCTTTGGGGTACTATGGTACTTTTTAAGTGTTTTTTTACAATTTTTGAGATATGTTTTGTTGTTCACTAGTTTGTTTATGAAATAAAGAGTTTTTGTATCTTTTTGCACATACTTTCTCTCTTCGTTTTTTTTGTTTTAAAGCATATAATTATATAAATACCATTTATATATAATACAGACCAACAGTTTGGACATACCTTCTCATTCAAAGAGTTTTCTGTATTTTCGGGACTAGAAAAATGGTAGATTCACACTGAAGGCATCAAAATTATAATAAACTTGTGGAAAAAAGTGTGAAACAACTGAAAATACCTTATGTATTTTAGATTCTTCAACGTAACCACCAGCTGTCACCAGCAGGGCCAGATCATGGGAGGGGCTCCCGGGGTGTGCACCATGAGGCCCCCACCACTTTGCTTCTATGGAGGGCCCCCATCAATGGTGGTTTACAGTGTGGGCACATCCTCCCAGACTGCTTCACTGGCTACTACTAACAATAGTACTTGCATTGTTCAGCGCAGCGCAGGATGTCCTGAATAGCGCCTGTGACACAGGAAGCGCTTGCTAGCTTTTTGGCTGTATATAGTTATTGCTGGGGGTGGAGGGGGTGTATATAGTTAGCTATTGTTAGGGGGCTGTATATATTTATTGCTGGGGGGCTGTATATGGTGATTGTTGGGGGCTGTATATAGTGATTGCTGGGGGCTGTATATAGTGATTGATGGAAATCTGTATATAGTGATTGCTAGGGCGCTGTATATAGTTATTGCTGGGGGGCTGTATAGGTAGTGATGCTGGGGACTGTAAATAGTGATTGCTGGGGGGCTGTATATAGTGATTGCTGGGGGGGCTGTATACAGTGATTGCTGGCGCTGCATACAGTGATTGCTGAGGGGCTTTATATAGGGATTTCTGGGGGTAGAGGGGCTGTATATAATGATTGCTGGGGAGCTGTATATAATGATTGCTTGGGGGGGCTAAATATTTTTCTTGCTGGAGGGCTGTATATAGTGATTGCTGGAAGACTGTATATATTTATTGCTGTGGGGCTGTATATAGTGATTACTGGGGGGTCTGTATACATTGATTGCTGGGGGGATGTAAATAGTGATTGCTGGGAGACTTTATATATTTATTGCTGTGGGACTGTATATAGTGATTACTAGGGGCTGTATATACGTTTTGGGGGGGCTGTATATAGTGATTACTGGGGGTGGGGGTTGTATACAGCGATTGCTGGGGAGCTGTATATAGTGATTGCTGGGGGAGATGTATACAGTGATTGCTGGGGGGCTGTATATAGCTATTGCTGTTTCCTGTCTGGACTAAATTCAATGGAGGCCCTCACCGGGTTTTGCACCAAGGGGCCCCCACTAACGTTAATCCAGCCCTGGTCACCAGAAAAGGTTTTCACATCACAGTTATGTCAAGTTTAATAGGTGAGATTTCTTGCCTTATAAATTGGGTTGGGACCATCAGTAGTGTTGTGCAAAAGTCAGGTGGATTTACAGTCCTACTGAATATATTGTTTGAATTTTAATTATGGCTAGAAAAACGCAGCTAAGTAAAGAAAATGAGTGGCCATCACTACTTTAAGAAATGAAGGACAGTCAGTCTGAAAAATTGGGAAAACTTTGAAAGTCTCCTTCAAGACTGTTAGAAGACAATTTCAGGTGACTACCTCTTGAAGCTCGTCAAGAGAATGTCAAGAGTGCACAAAGCAGTAATGAAAGCAAAAAGTGGCTACTTTGAAGAACCTAGAATATAAGACATTATATATACATTAAGTATATATAATATATAATTCCACATGTGTTAATTCATAGTTCTGATGCCTACATAGTTCTGATCTACAATTTTTTTGTCATGAAAATACAGAAAACTCTTTGAATGAGAAGGTTTGTCCAAATGTTTGGTCTGTACCTGATGTTACATTGAAAAGCCATCCACATGTATTAAAACAAGTTTATTTATGTATACCCGATTAATGATTTCACAAAGGAACTATGTCCTGAAAAAATGAACAGCACTAAGGAGTGAACTAAGGTTTGTTATTTTTTTATCCATCCCTCTAAGGCAGACCTGGGCATTGTATGGACCAGGGACCCTCTAACTATGGCCTCATGCGGGCGACCATATGTTTTTCCTGTTCTGTATATGCAGCAGTATTTTGGCCATAAATACAAGACACTTTTCACCCGTATGAGCACGTATGGCACTGTATACATACTTTATCTGTATAAAATACAGTAGGCTGGCAAATGATGGCTGGCTGACTGTTGGCTGGCTGGCAAAATGCACTTCCCACTGGTTCTCATCTCCATGGATACTGCACGTATACACAACAGCATATGGTGCACAAGTGTATGCAGCAAGTATGCAGCCCGCATTTTATATGTTCCCCTAGACTTCTACGGGAGGTACAGAACAGAAATACATGAGAAAATTTAACACAATCTATATTTTTTTATTTCTCACTCACAGCACGGTACGGCAAGTTGCACAATATGGCTGCACATATTTATGGGTGTATATATACGGCTGTTTTATACATTTGTGTGCATGAGGCCTATATCTGACCGGTCCGTAAGAACTCATTGGAAAAGTTGAGCTCTCATCCCCGTTATTAAATAATGTTGCAATTAGGTTCTTCATAAATTTTATTGTACTGCTTTAGTTACTGTTTTTCTTATATAAGGATAGGTTTTTCATACTGAATACAGTATATAGGTATTGCGTAGACCTGAGTTCAGTATATAAGTCTGGCCCTCTAAAACCATTCCAATTTCTCATGTGGCCCCATGGCAAAATTAAATGCCCACCCCTGCACTAAGGTTACGAGTGCAGTTACTGGCCCACAGATGGACAAAATCGTTACTGTAAAAACTGTGCATGGCTCTTCATAGATGTAGTAAAACGCCTAAGGTAAAGGAAAAAACTAAAACCTCAGTATCGACTAAAATATGGCAGGATCTATAATAAACACGAACAAACAACTGAGAAAACAGATGAATTACCATATTTGTATACAGATATAGAAAATGGCCCATTTGAATGAGCACATATAGGGTGGAAATCGGAGATTCAGGAGATCCTGAGATTTGTAGTTTTGCAGATTTGTGAAGTTCTAGAGAGATTGATACAAATGATTGTAACCTTCGTCTAAGAAGAGAGAAACGTGTCACATTGTTGTTACAAAAATATTAGTACAATTCATTGCAAGGGTAAGAAGAGATAAATCTGCTGCAGGGTTACACAGTGATATATGTGTTCAGGACACAGCGAGGAGTAAATGTGCATATGTTTGGATTATATAAAGTACTCTTGAATTTTAAACAGACTTGGCTTGAACAGTACACAAAGATGTTTGACCTGGCAAGTATCTGATCAGGATTGATGATTTGCACATTATGTACAGCAGATGTCTCTATAAATATATAGCGCAGTAGAAATATGTGCTAAAGTGCTTAAGAGGATATGTACTGCTCCTGGATATTAATTTACTGCTAGTGAAATGACTTCATTAGCCAATATATGAAAAGTATTTAAAACTTCAAAGAGATCTCCAAAGCAGTTACCCGAAGGTAACCCTAAATGTTAGCCAAAAGATAACTAGACAAAGAGTCAGAAGTGTAAGGGCTGCTTTTTCTTACTAAAGCAATGCAATCCAAGGCCTAAAATATGGTACAAAAAAGTTAAAAAAAATAATGAAGACCTAAAAGTTTAAATCACCCCCTTCCCCTAAAATAGATAATAATTAAATACCATTTATACCCGAGTAAAAGCCAAGACCCCAAATTTTAACACTCCCCCACCCTCCACACCCGGCAGGCCCTCTTTTATCCCTTGTGACTCCGGTATCGGCTCTGTGTTCCCGCATGGTCCGTTACAGTTAATAGTATGTGCCGGCACATGTAGTAGAACGTCAGCGTGTGACAGACTGTGCAGTAACACAGAGCTGGTGGCAGAGTCACGATGGATTGAAGAGGACCTGCCCGGAGGCGTTGGAAGGTGAGTACACTTTTTGTTTTGTTTTTCTTGACTCAAGTATAAGCCGAGGTAGGAGTTTTCAGCACATTTTTGTGCTGAATAACTTGGCTTATACTTGAGTATATACAGTAAACAAAAAATCAGAAACATGTCAAGTATACATTTGTACAGCAAATTCTCATTTTTTAAATCTATTAAAACATTTTGTATCCCCATGATTGTAGCAAATAAAGTAAAAAAGAGGAGGTGTCATTTGGAACAAAAAGTGAAAGATGTAAATACAGAGCCTAAAATAAAATGGCTCAAATAAATTTTTTGCCAATTTCACCACATTTAAAATGTTTGGGGAGTCACAACAGAGATAGTTAACTAAGCACAGATACAAAAAAATTGTCAGGTCTGAGAGCCAAATTTCAGAAACCATAAATAGAGGAGAAAGGAAATAACAGCGGAGACATAGAGCTAGCAAAGAAACTTTAACCAGCAAAGAACACACAGGGTATGGCATCTGCTCCAGGTGAGAGGGGCAAAGCTCTGAGAGTGTGAGCATGTTACCCCTTGATGTTTCAGAGAAAGGTTTGCAAAGAGCCTGGCGAGGTTGTTTTACAGAAGTGCAGCCACTAGCTTACTGTTCAGATTGCAGACTGAAATGAACCAGATGAGACTCTCCATAAGGGAAACTCTGGATGATATTCAGGGTCTTCTCAGCCTGATAGATTGAACGCCAAGGACCCTGACACAGATGTAACAGTTGTGCTGTTATATTACGACAGCTATCATGGAGCTTGTACCTAGCTGGTGGAGAACTTACCACAGTTTGCTTGTTGCAGGTAACCCCTGAGAGCCGTGATGAAGTTAAAGGTCTCTATCAGGGACATACTAGTTAAACAAGCAAATGCTGCATAAACTTCAGGTCAACATTAAGAAACTTTTGGCAGACACAAAGTAAAGATCAACTTGTATTTCTACATCTGTCACATTCCTCTGCTTGTAAAAGGACATAAAGTAGGATTTAAGGGAGAGCCAAAGAAATGATTTCAGAAGGAAAGCTTACGAGTGGCCCCTGAGGGTCGAAGGACGCCTTTTAGTGATGTAATATAATAATATTTAAAGGAAGCCAAGAATTATTTCTCCTGAAGGGTAGAGCAATCCAATTTCAGTTCTAGATCATACAATTATCTCATCCCGCATCACCTGATATATTGAAATATAATCCTATGTTGAATCTTTGCCCAAAGAGTAAATGAATTATACCATCAGGGTGTAACCACATTTTGCCACTAACATGACATCACATAGCCAAAGATGTCCTGGGAGTGGAAATATATGTTTAAAACATTGTATTAGATTTTAATTTTACAAAAGGAAGTTACATTTTGTTAAATTGGTCATATCTAAAGTTCTTGAGAGTCTAAAGTAGGCTTGTCCATATGTTTTGTGGGCAACCAACAATATCAATGTCTTCCATGCAATTCTTGTGTTACAGCTCTTGAAGGAAAGCTTTTAATTTAAAAGAATGAGTAGTAGGTAATTCATTATATTGCCATACAAATTGAGCTCATTTTAGAAAATAATAAGTTATGATGCGAGATGTGAGGATAGTCAATAGTTTGCAGTGCATGAGGACTAGCTGCTGGGACTCATTCCTCTCCTCTCTGCATAAGCTGATACCTCACTGAGCCTCGACTTGATAGAAAGGATATGTCATATATATGTGATAGGTGCTTATTACACTCATCCCAAAAATGGGGGTTCACAAACCCCATTCCTACAGCCTGGCCAAATGGAGAGTTTGTCAAGCACGCACAGCCGTCTTCCTTTCAAGTCTTCAGGAACAACAAAAATAGCTGAGTATATAACTATTTTCCTCATTCCCATAAGACTGGATGGAGAATGTCTCTCATGCATAGCAAATTCTCTGTTCAGCTCAACGGTGGAAAGGAGGTAGCTGCGCAAGAGCCTAGGCTATAGAGGGGGTCCACGCTGGCCCAGATGTTTTCATAGAAGCTTCTTTCTGCTCATGTCTAAGCCAACTAAAAGGGTTCTTATTTACCCATTAATTTCCCTAAATCGCTTTCTTAATTCACTCATTAGTTGTTGAAAATATGTTAATCGGTTTACTGATTTATGCATGCCAGAGTAGAAAAAGTAGCTACAAGAAATCAGTTCTGTAGATCATCATGACAGTGAAGACGTACTCACATACAGACAAAACTGTGCAGCTCAAAAAGCAGGTCCATGTACATTGTCTCTCATGTTTTTTTTGAGAGTAGAAAAGATAAAAAGTATACAAACGGTACCGTGATCTTAACACATATACATTATCTTAAAGGTAAATTCTTGCAATAGATTTTTTAACAAAAATCCACTCTTATTATTTACAACAAAAAAAGTCCTAACCCTTCCCCATCCCTCAGGGCTGCGAGGAAAAAACCCCCCAAACTCTCCCTCTGTATCCTATCTTTCATTGTTTGATTGATTTAGCCATACATCCCACAAAGCACTTTTTTTTTTTTGTTTATTGTTTTATCTACCCTTTCGTACATACCAATATGAGTAACTAAATTTTTCAACTCCTCAATAGTAGGGGGTTCTACTTACACCCATTTCCTAGCTATAACTTATCTAGCAGCAAACAACAAATTATATACCATACATTTTTGTTCTCTACTTCCTTTTACATCAATGTGCCCCAGAATTAGTGTCTACCTCAATAGATTTCTTCCACTTAAACACCTTATCAATCACTACTGCAACTTTTTTCCGACTACATCTCCTTCACATATGATCCCAACTAGCAAGTTCTATTTGACATCTCTTACAATATTCATCAATCTCTCACGTCTGTAAAGAACAGTGTGTCCAGGTGAGCTGAATTTCCTTGATTCTCTGATGGATCATGGCAGTGGCTCATCAAATCACTAGAAAAATCCTCCGAAATCTACAGAGTTTTATATAGTTTTTGTTTTTACAGTGTGAGTTGAATGTCCACTAACCTGATATTCTGATAAACTGGAAATGTTCTACATTTGGAGCAAAAAATCTAGACTCTAAACTAAAACACAATCCAAGAATGAATCACACAAAATCTTTTATTAGGTGAGACCAAACAAAAGTAACACCACATATGTTAATCCTCCTTTCTCAAACTGAGCATTTACAGCTCTCAGAATGACTGAAAATGAGTAAGAGGTGTTGGAAAAACTATTTTAACTTTCTTGTTTAAGGGAATGTCTTACCAGAAACTAAACTAAACATTTTTTCATATTTTCAAAATGCTCCATATTTTATTGTCATGTGTGTCACGGGTGCTCCCGCGATCCATGTCTCGGATCGCGGGTACACCCGTGCTCCACTGTCTGCCGGTCCCCGTCCCCCTGCCCTCACTTACCTCTTCTGGATCCTGTCTGTGCTCTGGGTCCCAGCTTTCAGTCTGCATGCCTCCTGCCTCCAGGCTGCGTGCTCCCGCTCCCAGGGCGTGTGCGCGCTCTCTTCTCTGAACTTAAAGGGCCAGCGTCCTTCCCATTGGCGCTGGTCACTTCCTGGATCTTCAAGTCTTCCCAGTGAAGTGAAAGCCTCCTGTGTATCCCAAGGTCCCATTCCTGTGTGTATCCCGAGGTCCCGTTCCTGTGTGTATTCCGAGGTCCCGTCCCTGAGTGTGTCCGGTGGTCCGTGTCCGGGGGTCCGTGGCCGGTGGTCCGTAGCCTGTGGTCCGTCTCCTGTGGTCCATATCCTGTGTTCCGTGTCCGGTATGACTGTGCTCCTGCTGTGCCGTCCTGTGGGTTCCAGCCCAGCGGTGACCTTCTGCCTTCCTGTGCTTCTGCCAAGCCTTCCCGGGTTCCCACCCAGCGGTGTCTTCATTCCGCACCATTCCGTTTCCAGTACTCCTCTGCGGTCCTGCAGTCATCTCAAGTTGTGACTGTTTTCTGCATCCATTGCCTTGGCTGCCACCGTGGGTCCCATACCAACCCGCTCGGTGGTCCAGTGGGTCCACAGACTCTGCCCTCAGAGACTCTCCCCGCACCCCCGTGCGTGACAGTAAGATCCAGCCATGGTCCCTGCTAAGGCCATGAACTCCGCCAAGGTCTTGTATCCTGCTAAAGCCATGGACTTTGCAAAGGACTCACATTTGCTTTTGGACAATTTTTCTGGATTACTTGCCCAGCAGTCCAAGCAGCTCTTTTTTGGGGGGAAACAATTAAGCAGAGTGCCTCCGTGCTTCTACAGCTGCTTGACTCCCAGCAAATGCAGGCTCTGCTTTCCCTAAAGCCTTCCCAGCCTGTTGTCTTGCATCAACAGCTGCCTGACTCCCAGCAGTCTCAAGCCCGGCTTCCACGTCGCCCTCGCTTGGCTGCAGTGTTCCAAAAGCAACCAGAGTCTCCGGCTCTCCCAGAAGCCGCTCCAAAGTCTCTGGCTCTCCCAGAAGCCGCTCCAAAGTCTCTGGCTCTCCCAGAAGCCGCTCCAGAGTCTCCGGCTCTCCCAGAAGCAGCTCCAGAGTCTCCGGCTCTCCCAGAAGCCGCTCCAGAGTCTCCGGCTCTCCCAGAAGCCGCTCCAGAGTCTCTGGCTCTCCCAGAAGCCGCTCCAGAGTCTCTGGCTCTCCCAGAAGCTGCTCCAGAGTCTCCGGCTCTCCCAGAAGCTGCTTCAGAGTCTCCGGCCTTCCCCAACCCACTCCAGTCTCCAATGTGCCAAGACCCGCTCCTGCCTCCGCAAATTCCCAGTGCTGCTCCGGTCTTCCAAGAGCCATTTCAGCCTTCGCAGCTACCCAAAGCTGTCTCTGCTTTCCAAGGACTGCTCTTGCCTCCACAGCTTTCCAGTACTGTTCCGGCTTCCCAAGAGCCATCCCTGCCTCCACAGCTTAACAGTGCTGCTCCGGTTTTCCAAGAGCCATTTCAGCCTCCGGCCTTACTGCTTGTTGAGGACTCGGCGGTTTCCTTAACTCCTGGCCGGATCTTCAAGTCTTCCCACTGAAGTGAAAGCCTCCTGTGTATCCCGAGGTCCCGTTCCTGTGTGTATCCCAAGATCCCGTTCCTGTGTGTATTCCGAGGTCCCGTTCCTGTGTGTATTCCGAGGTCCCGTCCCTGAGTGTGTCTGGTGGTCCATATCCTGTGGTCTGTGTCTGATGGTCCGTATCCTGTGGTTCGTGTCCGGTGGTCCTTATCCTGTGGTCCATGTCCGGTGGTCCATATCCTGTGGTCTGTGTCCGGTGGTCCGTATGCTGTGGTTCGTATCCTATGGTCCGTGTCCGGTGGTCTGTATCCTGTGGTCCGTGTTTGGTGGTCCGTAGCCTGTGGTCCGTGTCCGGAGGTCCATATCCTGTGGCCCGTGTCCTGTGGTCCGTATCCAGTGGTCCATAGCCTGTGGTAAGAGTCCTGTGCTCCATCTACTGCAGTCCGTATCCTGTGGTCCGTTCCTGTACAACTGTGCTCCTGCTGTGGCGTCCTGTGGGTTCCAGCCCAGCGGTGACCTTTTGCCTTCCTGTGCTTCTGCCAAGCCTTCCCGGGTTCCCGCCTAGCAGTGTCTTCATTCCATACCAGCATTTCCAGTACTCCTCTGCGGTCCTGCGGTCATCTCAAGTTGTGACTATTTTCTGTATCCATTGCCTTGACCGCCACCGTGGGTCCCATACCAACTCCCGCGGTGGTCCAGTGGGTCCACAGACTCTGCCCTCAGAGACTCTCCCTGCACCCCAGTGCGTGACAATGTGGCTACCTACCATATATATGAATATACAAAAATAACAACCTGCAATTGCATAAACCAGATTTTAGTTGACTGTAAAGGTAGACTTGAAATGCTTCATTGCACCAAAGTGGAAGCCGGTAGTGTGAAGATCTCATGAGAACTTTGGATTGGGGCACCATATTCCTAAATCACTGCCACCCTGCTCTGTACATTACACTTGAGATACAGATATATGCTACACAGAGATATACTCACAGAACCACACTCATGCACCTCAAATGTACTGTACAACAGCAGCCCCCCTTATTAATATACAGACAGCATATTAATATACAGACAGGGTTACGTACAAGATAGGACCGGTAGGTTTTTTCTTAAGTTAAATTTATATGTAAGTCGGATCTGTATATTTTACAATTGTAGCCCCAGCCAAATTTTTTTGGGTCTTTGTGACATTTTAAAAATGTTGAATTGTCATAAGAACCTGGAATAACACTAAAGCTTCATTGCAGACACCTCTGATAACTGGTATAGCTGTTTATTGTAGCCTAAGGCTAAAGAATAGTAAATTGCCAACATCCAGAGGTCTGTTTGTAACTAGGAGTCGTATGTAAGTCGGGTTTTCTTAAATAGGGGACCGTCTGTACTGTCCAGCAGCTTTTATTAATGAAATGTCTACACCAGCAGCCCACCTTAATAATGAAATGTCCATAGCAACCCCCTTACAAATGGTGTTAAGTAGACCCTTGGTGACAGTCTACCCCCAGTAAATGTTCAGAAGCCCCCTTAATAATAAAATGTCAACAGCAGCAGATGAGCCCCTCATCATATAAAAAGAAAAATACCTCCAGCGCTCCAGCAATCTCTCAGCTCCACATCTCTTTTCCCATGTAGCAGCAGGCATGTCCATGTGTGTGCACTCTGCCTGACGGTGGTGACGCCTGATGACATCATACAGTGTGCACAGGCAGAAAGTACAGACATGTCTTTGCCAGCACAGGTATTGTAATGAATTCTATGCAGATGGTATACGCATATGATTGATTTTCTTTCCTTCTGTAATACCCCTACATCTCCGGGCCTGGTCGCACCCCCTGACACTCCAATTGTTACTGACATTATCAGCATCTCAAAGCAAAATGTTTGAATTTTTGGCTTTGCTTCCATTTGCTTCCATGTACCTTTTTACCACCTCCATCAACTCCAACTTATTCTATCACTTAATCATTATATTGACAACACATATACACACATATACACACATATACAGTACAAGAAATATTACAGTTATTGCACTGCACACAGATTCTTAGACCCAACCTTTTGATGTAGTTTTTGATCTCCTATGATGATAGATGATCTAGTTATATGAACCCCCGTTTAAATGGGTTGTTCTTTTAATTTTTATATTTGTTTCCCCTTATCCATAGGATAGGGTATATAAATCTGATTAGTGGTAGTTCAACTGTTTGGACCCCCACCGATCATGATAATGGGGGCCCTGTAGGTTATACATGTGTCCTGCCACTCCATTCAATGTCTATATTAAGTGTCTGAGATAGCCACATGAGTAAGAGTGCCGGCACTCCTAGAGGCATTGAATGAAGTGGCAGGATACATGCTCGACCCGCTAATCCATCAGTTAGAAGGAATGAAACTTTCTCTGTGGTGGTTCCAGTGAGCGCAATCCCCCTGTGGATTGTGGATATCAAAGAAACTACCC
The DNA here is from genome assembly GCA_019512145.1 of Engystomops pustulosus. NCBI lineage: Eukaryota > Metazoa > Chordata > Amphibia > Anura > Leptodactylidae > Engystomops > Engystomops pustulosus. The sequence continues at coordinate 58,315,759 of CM033645.1, read as the reverse complement.
CTTAAGTTTTATATTTTAGTATTTATTGCATGCAGTGGCGTAACTAGGAGAGGCAGGCCCCCATATGAAACTTCTGAATGGGGCCCCCCTTACCCCTTAAAAAATATACATATTTATATGCTCACAAATGTGAGTTACAGTTGCGCAGTATACACAGTACACATATAGAGCATAATGCAGTATATATACACATCATACATTGTGTATACATACAGTATATACACATCACAGATACAGCATATATACATCAAAGATATATCTTATATACATCACATATAAGTTATATACATATTATATTGTACAATGTATATGTATATAATTGTGTATATAATGGTGTCCATTCTTTTGACAGGTTGGATGATGGGGCCCCATATGGCTATGGCTGCTACCACTGTAGTTACACCCTGGATTGCATGTATAATTTTAATATTTGTGGTAAAACATGTTTTTGTTCTGTCCAATGTTGAAAATTGCAGTCTTCTGTTTTGTATCAACTTCCATTTACCTTTGGAAAAGAGAAGTAACTGGATAGACATTCCAATCACAGGTAACATTTGCTTTCATTCTCATGCCCATCACTAAAACCACAAGAGTTGGAGCTGCAGTTTTTCCTTGTCATCCTGAAGACTGACATCAGATACTTCAAACACTTTGCTACATCAAACAAATTTGCTACATATGTTATCACGTTTCTGGAGTACACAGTAACAGTTGAAGCACATGGCTTTACCGCATTAAACTGATACAGAAATTTCTCTACATGCTCCATTGCTACTATAGATGATGCTTGATGTTTCTGTCTACGCACTGAAGTAGTCTTGTTTCCTACAGACTGAAAACACTGCTGGGATTTTAGTGAGAGATGGGAAACCACACAACCTGCACTTTGTAAATTCTACTAACAGCAAATGAGCTGAATGTGAAAATCAATCATTCACTAACTAGACAAATGTATCCACAGGGACAGAGTGTTTCTTTTCACATCACATAAAACAGGCACTAAAGATCTCCGCACAACCATCAACTGTATATTATTAATTGTTGAGGAGCTCTATTCCAGCCTTTCCTCTATAGAAACCTCCTACATCTCTGTGGTGTCATTACATAGGACTTATGTCAGTGTCAAATAATAGAAATATAGTTTAAGTGCCTTTTGATATAAGCGGATTGAAAAGTAAGCATTTGGCTCATAAACACAGCATTTGGAGCTTTTATGTTTTCTGCAGACTTTCTACTACCTGTAATAAAGTTCTCTAGAGTACAATAACACTTGAACTTGTAAAGATGCTATATCCATTAAAGTGACAGAACATATAAGTTGTGGTGCCATTAGATACGTTATTAAACTGCACATTTGCATTTCAATCAATTTTATTAGTTTCAATTATATTTTGAATTGTTAAAAAATCTTGCTATTTTCTTTACAGTAGTGTTTACGTTGGTCAAGTATGAATGTATCAATAACTATGTCTATGGCATTCTCCTGCAATGTAAAATGTTCAATAATAAAATTACAGATTATGGGGGATATATACAAAAAAAAATAAGACATTACAGATTAAAAACTAAAAAAAATAGTCATTTGATATAATAGGAGTGGGGACCCTGCTTTTGAGAGCTTACAGTCTATAAATTCAATAAAAAGTTATGGTATGATCAGAGATAACGTCATACATCGGTGGGCGGGGGGAGGAGTGCGGTATGTGCGGCGTGCTGCGGAATGACGTAGCACGCGTCGCACAGAGTTGGGGCACGATGGTGCTGTGCGCCTGATGCCGGCTCGATTAAAGCCCCGTATGTGACTTCCGCAACCGACAGCACTCGGGGGCTCAGGAGAGGAGACGTGGATGCGGCACGTGGCGGCTGGACAAGACGTGGAGCGGCTTTTGTCTTCTGCACGGCCAGGAGGTGTTGTAGGCGGACGGAATGCCGAGCCCAAAGTGCAAGCAGCCGGGTAGTCCGTGAGGGTCCGCGAATGGTGGAGCAGCTGTTGGGAGCTAGTTTCCTGCGGCCGGTGAAGACCTGGGGCTGCCACCCTAGAGATCGAGGTGCAACCCAAGCTACAACTCCACGCCTGTTTTTCTTCTGGGTCTGGGGGGGATCCCTGTGGATGGAAATCTTCGGGGCTACCCCTCAGCTGAAGATTAGTACCAAGGAGGAATCTTTTGGCCCTGTTCGTTGAAGCTGCTGCCGGTTCCCGTCCCCGACAGCTTTATGTCGCCCCACGTGATAGCTGCATGCCACGGTTCTATGGTGATGACCAGAGGACAGTAACAACAGGAGGGTGAGAGCTTTTAATGTTTCTATAAGCACATATGTCCGCTCTATATAATCTGGACGCTGCAGGTATCTGTTACTAACATTGGTACTGGATTAATTAACTGTACTGTGCTCCTCTTTGGCTCTCTACTAACCCTCAAACCGTCCTAATATCTCCAGTTATAGCGCTCTTCTCTCACCGTACCCATTGTATAGCTCTTAAGATCTGAGCTGGAATTGTCGGCATTTGTATGTGCTCTCTACTTGACTCTCACTTAACATCGAGCTCTGCTATTACGGAACTTTCACTTTCTGTGCAGCTTCTAACATCTTTGCCCTGTACCTATCTACTAGGAATAACAGTAGGAATAACAACAGAATATATGTGTTATATCCGTTCTCCGTGTCTCCTGCTAACCGTTAATGTGCCCGATTTGCTGTACCTCTGTTATTAGCAATTCTCAACGTCCCTCCCTGGATGGTCCTTTTTTTTTTTTTTTGTTTTCTGCTAAACCCTGAATCTGCATTTTGAAATTTATACAGTGATCAGAAATGCTTTCTCTTTTTTGTAAGTGATGCTATGTACTCGTATGCTATGTTATGTATATTATAGCTGTATGAATAGCTTCGCTAAGTTTATGAACTGACCTTGTTACAGGGAAATTGCAGATTGAATTCTCTTGATTTTGTTAACTGAGTCTTATAAGAAAAAATGGGTAGCAGAAAGCAGCTAAAAAATGCTACGAAATCCCGTTTATCGGATACGGGCAGCTCCCCAGGGGAGAAAAAGAGAGATGGGAGAATGGAAAGATTTTTACAATCCCCTGGAACCACTCAGGGGAAAGGGAAAAAGGAGGGTGAGGAAAAAAAGGGTACAAGTGCAGTGGAAGGGACAAGCGAGGTGTCCCTGGAGAGGACTATCCTTGAAGATAGTATTGGTGGAGGGGAAGGATCCGTGGGGGAGATCCTTGACGGCAAGGAAGAGGAAAAATGATTCATATGTTAATAAGAAGGGACCCTCCTTGGTAGATTCTTTTGATCCGTAATGAGAGAGGCTTAAATGAAAAATTAAAAAGGAAGGCAGTGTTTGACCTGTGCCTCAAACACCAACCGGATGTGATATGTTTCCAGGAAACTCATCTGCTGAGTGATACATGTGAAAGGCTGCTAAAACCCTGGCTAAGTCATTATTACCATTCGACCTACTCTGCGTACACCCGTGGAGTGAGTATAATGATCTGTAAAAAAGTGTGCTTTGTAGAATATGAAGTAAAGATAGATAAACTCGGTAGATATGTAATTCTATATGGCTCCTTGAATGGCTTGGAAATTGTTATTGTGGGTATTTATCTCCCCCCTACCGCACCAGTGGAGGTCCTTATTAACATTGTGAATCAACTAAGCAAATATGAAGGAGCCCCAATATTCTTGATAGGAGATTTTAATTTTGTGATGAACGAGGGGTTAGATAAAATGAAGAGGGGAGCATCGCACTTGTACAAAGGAAAGCAGACAGATACTCTATTTGGTAGATTGGTATATGAACTGGGGTATAGTGATATCTGGAGAGAGAGAAATCTGGGTAAGAGAGCCTTCACATGTTACTCTAAGTCACACGAGTGATAGACTTGGTTCTAGGAAATAAGACAGGGAATGAGTAAATAGAGGGGATAACATTTGGAGCTAGGGGTTTGTCAGATCACTCTCCTGGTATTGTCTTTTATAAGATCAAGCCATTTTGGTATGGCCTGGTTAAGAACAAGGCGGACATAAAGGGAGAAATCCAATTCTTTATTGATGGAAATATGGAGGAGATGGACATTCGGGTGGTGTGGGATGCACTAAAGGCGTACCTGAGAGGAGTAATAAAAGAGCAGATCATCTATGGGAAAAAGGAGAAGAGAGTGTTATACCAACGCCTGAAGGAGAAGGTAACAAATCTGGAGGGTCAATTTGTGGTGAACCCAAATGAGGAGAATAGGCGGGTTTGGGTAGAATCACAGGAGGAATTAAGGAGATACGGTTTTGAAAAAGCCACTCTAGAGAGCAAAAATCAGGCAAATAGATCAATACTGGGTCAGTATACATCTATGGAAAAATTGGCAAATTTATTAAAAAATTGCAATGAAAAGAATAAAATAACTGCAGTCAGGAATAGACACGGCCAGATAGTGACTGGACAGGACGAGATAAGAGAAGAGTTTCGGCATCATTTTGAAAAATTATATCAGACGGAAAACATAGTGGGAGAAGAAAAGATGAAGGAGGTGTTGGCCGTAGTGCCCATTCCTAGGGCATTTGGAGAGCCCTTTGAGTTTGGTAGAACTAGCAGAAACTCTAAGAAATTTGCCCAAAGGAAAAGCTGTGGGCTCGAATGGTATCCCACCGGAGGTAATGCTACAGAATGAGGAAATACTACTTCCGGTTTTATTGAAAGTTTACAATCACTCACTGTCTGAAGGTTTGTTTCCATCTCAGTATGAGCGACTGTTTTTTTTATGCTCAGCTCAGGTACGCCATGTGTGTCCGTCAAAGGGAGGAGGATTTTAAGGAACAGGTCCATCCATTAGAGGCATATTTTACTCCACAGGTAGATAAAAGAGCTATGACCTCCAGGGTTTATGAGACTCTACAAAAAAGCAATGAGTATCCTCCTGCTAAGGAATGTTTCGAAAAGTGGAGAAAGGATGTGCCAGATCTAAAGATGGAGGAGTGGGCAGACTCATTGCATATGATCAAAAAAATCACTAAAAATATGTCATACATTGTAACTCAATTATTTATAGTACACAGGGTACATTATACACCTAAGCGTCTAAATTATTTTTGGAAAAAAATGAGGAATGTGATTTGCTGGATGCGGACTTGATTCATAGCTCTGGAGGTGCCCAAAACTCCATTGCTACTGGAAGGAGGTAGTGGATAAACTGCAACTGATATTTGATTCTAATATTCCGTTAAGTGTACAGGTGTGTATTTTAGGTACAAGAATGGGTATAGGGGGAACGGTAAAAAATATTACTTATATACAGCAAGGAAATGAATTCTCTACCACTGGAAAGATAGTGAACCACCTAAGACGATGGAATGGGTAGCAAGGTTTGACCTTGTGTGTCATGCAGACAGGCAGGAGGCACTAGAAAAAGGTTACACAGCAGAAAGGGTTTGGGAAGTGTGGTTAACAGGATGCATTAGAAGTAACTAAGGATATTGGTCCCTGGCAATATGGAATATCCAATCTGTCTAGTCACTGAAGTCCACCTAAGGTTGCCGTCAACCGCCGGGGGGAGGTGGGTTGGGGAGGTTAGGGTTATATATATCTATAAATTAAAAAAAAGGAAAAATAGGACAAATTTGCATGTGAATTGAACTTTTACAAGCTTATATTTTTTTTAATGTGATGATATCTGTTTTGTCATATGTCATTTATGTTATGTTGCTGATCTGAGAATTAACGACACTGTAACTGCTGTTTGTATAAATAAAGTTAAAAAAAAAAGTTATGGTATAAAAATGTTATTCTGACTACAGACACAAAGATATATCTTTGATGTCTATGTTCAACTGTACTGTAACTAAACTACCTAGTAAAATCACATTAGTACTAGTATGATAGAAATGTGGTGATAAATATGTTTGGATTGTACAGATCCGATTGTTACTTTACAATGGCTTCAGGGCACAGTTTTTTTATACAATGGCTTTTTCTACCCAATGTAACATGAAACTATATCCAAAATACGGCACCAAAGACACTCCAAATCTGTGGTATCAGTGATTGACTGGAAGGTCCTGTGTATGACCCTGAAAAAGCTTCTGTCCTCTACAAAAAAGGTTTACAGCTTCTGGCAGTCATTTCTGGTTTTTACATGTTCTTAATTCAAAGATACTGATGATAGAAACCATCAACTAGTGTTAGATATAAAGTGTCCCTAAACTAAAATATAAATCACATCATTTTTTGAGGACCCTTTCAAATTAGCCTTTTAGAATGGCAGGGGTAAGCTGTAAGTACCGAGCACCAGCTCAGGTTGAGCTGGTGCCGGTACTTACCTTCGTTAGTGTTATAAACCGCGGTATCGTGGTTTTAACACTTTTTAAACTGTAGACCAGAACAGGCTTCGGCTTCGTGCGCGCGCCTACATAGGAAATAGCGGAGATGTTGCGCGTGCACGGTCGCGCGCAGCGCCGAAGCCTCTCCTGCTCTAAAGTTTAAAAAGTGTTAAAACCGCGATACCGCGGTTTATAACACTAACGAAAGTAAGTACCGGCACCAGCTCACCCTGAGCTGGTGCTCGCTACTTACTGCTTACCCCTGCCATTCTAAATGGTAGGTTTCCTTTAATTGTTAATATAGAATAAACAAAAATGGTTAATCATCAAAACTGGTGAGCCAATCTGTATTGCTGAGAGCACTTTCACATTGGCGTTGGTGCTCAGCTTCCGTTGTGCATCCGTTGTGTTTTTGTCTCCGTTGTGTCTCCGTTTTGTCTCTGTTAAGGTTTAAAGGGGTTGTCCACTTTCAGCAAATAATTGAAATTGTTTCTGTAGGGAAGAGGTATACAATTCTCCAATATACTTTCTGTATTGATTCCTCATGATTTTCTAGATCCGTGCTTGCTGCCCTGCTATAGAAAGCTTTTATGTTTACTTCCAGTGGATAGAGATCTGACCATGGTCACACAGGTGCTCGGCTCGTTACTATCATAGAGAGTTATCAGAGCTGTGTGTTATAACGAGACGTGCACCTGCGTGTACATCACAGACCATGGACAGATTTCTGCCAACTGGAAGTAACCATATTAGCTTTTATAGCAGGACAGCAAGCAGAGATCTAAAAAACATGAGGAATCGATACAGAACGTATATTGGAAAATTGTATAATTTTTCCTTATGCAAACAATATCAATTATTTGCTGAAAGTGGACAACCCCTTTAACATTGCTTTGAAAACATCACACCTGGTGTTTCAGCCTCATCAGTGAATAAAAAAAGGGATGTTTTATCCGTTTTTTTTTGCAGACCCATAGACTTCTATTGCCTTTTGTGATCTGCATCTGTGAAAAAATAGGACATGTTATATAATTTTTTCCACAGATAATTGATCAGTGGAAATAGAAGCCAGTGTGAAAACATCCATATAAATATTTATCAGTGCTCCAATAAAATCCCTTTTTTTGTATATGTTAACTGTATATGGGGTTTTATAGTTATAGTTTATACAGTTTTTATAGTTATAGTTTATAGTTTTTGTTTTGTTATCTGTTATGTTTCAGGCCTGGATCAAGTCTAACCATTTATGTTAGATTAACCATTAAACATCACATTTTTAAAGATTAAGAATCAGGAAAAATATCAGACCTGGGACCAACAGAGGTTCGGACCCATCTAACAACTATGCAGAACATGTGCCACTGCACTTTAATTGCATTACAATCCTTATTGTTATTATTATCAGTATGTGTGAATTATTATTTGTGAATTAACCTATGAGATACCACACTGGACTCTAAGTCACTACTAAATGGGTTAGTCTTTTTCCAGAACCTTTTTTACGGTCCAATTTAATAGTCGGGGTACTACTCTGTGGACCAGTCTGTCATGGGTGTCCCCATGACCCACGTTCCCGGGTCGTGGGCACACCCGTGCCTTGCTCTGGTTCCCAGCTCTCCTCCATGCTTCCTTAAATCTCCAACCTCCTGCTCTGAATCCAACAGCCTGGCGCGCACTGGCGCTCGAAGATTTAAAGGGCCACCGCACCGCTAATTGGTGCTGGCCATTCCCAGTAATTTGATAAAAGCCCGCCTCTTCCTGCATTCCCCATTGGATCTTTGTGCTACATGCCTCAGAGAAAGCTTGTTTCGTTGGCTAGTCTGCTGATTTCCCGTTGTGACCCCAGTTCCATTCCTGACTTTGACTCCAAGCTGCCTATCCTGAACCCCTACTTTATTCTTGATGTTGACAATTATTCAAGCCCATTTAGAAGTCACATGGGGACAGACGTCATGGGGACATACAATGGGGAAGCATCTTGGGGACATATAATGGGATCAGGTTTCAACTGGAATCATAAAACTGCCCATGTCCCTATCCTTGACAATGTGGCTTGCAGTCTTATTTCTCCTATCTCTCAGAGATACTAAAGCTGATTCAAAGCCAATTCATCCATTAGCATGCCTTTGGTCTATGTGTATAAACTCCGAAAACTGAAGAAAACCCTTACAAAGATGAGAATGAAAAACTATAAAAAAAAACCAAGCTACATGAAAACACTGGGGGAGATTTATCAGTGCTTGTACGACAGTTTTCTGCGCACTGCAAGACTATGTCCTCTCCACACCATGTGGGCACGGAGAGGTGCAATCAATGGCAGAGGTTTATTCGCAATGACCGATGAGTATCATACACCGGCACATGAATGCTGGGGTATGATAAATTCTCCCCACTGTCTTTATAGCAGCTTAGTTCTAGTAGTTCTTATTAGATGAACAAAAATTGAGAACTATAATAACTAACAGTTATTATACTATTCAGAGTACAGCCGTTAGCCAAGATTCTAAGTTATTTGATTAATTGGTGATGTCATGTTCCCTCTCTCATCTTATTATATAAGAAATATCAGATATGACAGCCATGTATGAAGCGCCAAAATCTTGACAAATAAATAAACAGTCTTGAAGTCTAATCAGAAAGAAATTCTTTCACTATTTATTTTAAAAGGCTGAAGTATGAAGCCATTCTCCAAAATGAACACAAAAGATGAAATTGTTATTGTTAAACTTGTCAAAGTTTGATTTGGGCTGTCAGGAGATTTTATTCATATATAACTTAACCATTTCAAGGCTAACAATTACTGAGAATAAAGACTGCCACCAGGTGGCATTATACAATTTTTTTAGTTTAATCAAAATACTTAGAATTCCTAGACAATTCCCAAAAAGAGAATGGAACCAGTCTTCAGTAAGGTCTTTTTTACCTGAAGACAGGCTCCAATAGTTAATGTCATGTTCATTTAAAAAAAACCTGTATATTCTTCTCCTCCCCTTTCCCCTGTCCCCTTTCTGTCCCTGTACCCCACCTGTTTTATTGTTTTGAATGATACAGTAGCTGGCTAATGTATGAATAAATTAAGTGCTTTTTAATCAATTATTTTATATTACCTGGCTCCCTGCCAGTAGCATGTGGTCAGTCCCGGGGGCAGTTCAAATGGCGCAACTTGTTTTCTCCTCAATCTCCCTTCCATTACTCTTTACTTAAGACCTCCCCCCACTCCCTCCCTCAGCCCCTAAGTAAGGAGGAAGGATTAAGGAGAAGACGACAGGGAGCCAGGTAATGTAAAATAATTGATTGAAAAGCAATGAATTTGTTTACATTGCTGACAAAGGTAATTTTGACATAAACAAGAAGATGACAGACCAGTTTAATGCAGATCACTTCCAAATTAGAAGCGACAGTGACTGTTCTCTGTATATCCATTATATTGTTACTCAATATTTTAATCACTTTAAGCTACAGAACTTTAATTACATATTACCATGCACAATGGGGCACATTTACAGAAGACTGGCTGCACAGGTATTTAAGAAGTGCCTGCGCCACAATTGTGTTGCATGCTACCCTTTTGTGGCGTGGCTGAACTACTCATTATGCAACACAAATTAAGGGCCGTTCCAGCCCTCATGAATCTGGTGCCCCTGCACTGCTCAGGAAGTGTGCATCATTTTTTTGTGCACTTGTTCATGCAGCAGAATTGTGGCGCAGCTTTAGGTGCACATTTTTTCTGTCTTGTCGGACACAGTGCAGCCGCAACACAAAACTGGTGCAGACACTTTATAAATACATGTACAAACGGTTTCCACGTTGTTTCAAGTGCAAAGTCAGAGAGAAAACTGGTGCAAAACTTGACGTTTATGATATCTTCTCAGTAGGTGGCACAATAGAGGCATATTCCTTGATTCAAAAGGAGGTTTTTTTCATATACGTTACTTTTCCAGAGGATTTAATGTATTCATCATAGGTCAACTTTTACCCTGCTTTGCACTGATCAGAGGCAAAAAACTTTGTACATGTTAGACACTACATTGCATACCTCTCTGTATTTCTCTTCCTTCGGGGTATTTCATTTTTATCTGCACTTGGAGAGTTGGTCCTACCATAGATGTGAAAAAGATAGACTGATGTCTATCTCACACTACAGAATATGTTAATTTTATAAGTAACATACCTGAAAATAAAGCGATAACTGTAATTGGAGTCCAGTGTTTGGTTACACCAGGATTACCGTAAACCCTCAAAATGAAAGAGTTAATGTCGTTTCTGCTGTGCACAAATAATGAGTCCCACTGGCAGCTTGACTAAGTTCTCTTGTTGAGATTATGCTAATAAATATTTCCTTGGGCTTTTGATACATGTGAGTGGGAGAATGATGAGGGGCAGAGGTTAATGTTCCTCTGGGGCCCAGAGCAATATACATCCTTGATCTTGTGTTTCCATATACACAATAAAGTCTGACAAAATTATTTCCATGCAGTAGAGTTGTTGCACTGATCATTTCTTCATTCATTTATATCGCAGCCTTCTCTGTGAAAAGGTGACGGCTGTTATATACTGTATGTATTGGTTATATTATGAGTTCCATAGTATATGTAGTACTATTCTGTATAATATTTGCAATATTATTAGGTCTAGTGTGTAAATTGTACAGAACACAGATACTGTGATCTATGTAGGTTAAAGGGATTGTCCGGGAATTGCAAATTTTTATGGGCTTCATGTGGTTAAAAAATTATAAAGATCTAATACTTACCTCTATCTCCGAATATAAGCAAGAAAACTAACTATAGTTTCTATCCAGTTTTTAACTTAAACATTCTGTTTTCAGTATTTTGTTGATGTTTTTAATTAACCATGTTATGAATTAGATTTAAGAATCAAGAATTCCACTAAGCCTAAAATAGTGTCAAACTTCATGTTTCTTGGAGAAAGACGATTCAGACTCTGACTCCAGAACTTGATGTAGCATTCAATAATTATCTAAGTCTCCTAGGTCTCTTAGAAAGGTTTTCCACCAGATTTCACATATCTAAATGTCCTCTCTCTTCAGAATTTCTTTCTACAAAACCACTCTTGATAGTTGCTCTACCTTACGGGCTGTCTCATGAAGACAATCCTTCTCCACGTGGGAGCATATACTTGAGGGCTACTTGAGACCCTCCTTTAATAGCAAAGTGGTGCACTGCTAACAATGAGTGATTCCATCCATGTATTACTGTAATCCAATGCCCAATTTCTTGCACATTTGCACCATATAATAGTTTACCAGATGATCTTCCATGATGCTCCTGCAAGGGCAAAATGGATGCTGCCAAAGGCAAGTGTGAATTCACTACTGTCCACAACTTATTCCCCTTATAGTATCACTAAGCACTTTATGCTGTGCCAGACACTAGTAAGGTACACCTTCATATATCATTTATATACTGTCATGTACATTTAGGTAGAAAGAGTGTGTCTTATTTACTACCTTTAGAGTGTAAACTCTTATGAATAGGGCCTTTTATTTGCTGATTTATAAGAACTTACTAGCTGTAGATCCCAGTGTTGCCCCAGATAGTAAATAACTGCTCTTAGCTGCAAAAATTGAATTAGTTAACAAAAAATATATTATATCTATCTATGTATTTATCTCTCCCAGTGTGTCTCTCTCTCCCTTCCTGTCTCTCACTCTCTCTGCTTGTCTTTCACTCACTCTCTCTACCTGTCTATCACACTCCCTGACTGTCTCTCACTCACTCTCCCTGACGTCTCTCTGTCTATCACCACTCTCTCTGTCTGCCTGTCTCTCACTCTCCCTGCCTGTCTCTCATTTACCCTCCCTGCCTGTCTCTCACTCACTCTTCCTGCCTTCCTCTCCCTGCCTGTCCCTCTGTCACTCATTTATGCTTCCTGCCTGTCTCTCTGTCACTCATTCTTACTTACTGCCTGTCTCTCTGTCACTCATTCTCGCTTCCTGCCTGTAATTCTGAGTGACTCTCCTGCCTGTCTCTCTGTCACTCACTCTCCCTACCTGTCTCTCTGTCACTCACTTCCCTCTCTCTTGTAAGAGTACATAATGCACTCAAAACGAGTAGGCAAAGAACCATAGCCCTCGCTGTGGACGCAGTGCTTGAGCGCATGTGATTGTATATCTGTTACCATTGGAGCCAATAAAAAGTGCTTGAGATTTTTTCACCATCCCGCGCTGGATCGTTGTATCTTTTTTGGATCTTTTCTCTTTCACTCACTCACTTTCCATGCTGTCTCTCTGTCACTCACTCTCCCTGCCTTTCTCTCACTCTCCCAGCTCTTCTCTCTGTCACTCGCTCATGCTCCCTACCTGTCTGTTTCTATCCCTATCTATCTTACCTCACACATAAGCTGTGTTTTGCTTATTGCCTATTATAACTAATCAAAGCTCACAGCTCACAATAATGACCTGTGGCAAAATGTTAACCAATCACAGCTCAGTATCTAACTGCTACAGCAGCAGACAATGGCTCCTGTATATGGTGTTTAATAAGTGTATTTTGGAAAGCACGGGTGAAAATTTTGATTGAAAATCTAGTCTATGATGATTCTCTGAGTCAGAGAGAGCAGACGTACACTCAGCTTTATATATTAGATTTTGTTGTGTGTTAGGTAATATGCATAGAGTTTATCCTTGTGGTAGAATGTAGACACAGTGAGGGGCATTTATTAATTTTAGTGCAGGGTGTCGCTGGAACCGTGCTATATTTTTCAGTGAGATGTAAGTTTACGGCACAAGGTATTAATGAATTGGTGCACGTACTAAAAGTTTAGAACTCCCTAGACTTGCTTTTAGCTGCTCTCTTTTTGTGCCACAAATTGCACCCCAAAAGCACCAGAAAGCTGGTGGATACACAAGCAGGGCCACAATATTGTGTTTAAGAATAGAATAAGAAGAGAGTTTTGGAAAACAACTACCGTATATACTCGAATATCAGCAGAGTATAAGCCGAGACCTCTTATTTTACCACCAAAAACTGGGAAAACCTATTGACTTGAGTATAAACCGAGGGTAGGAAATACATTGGTCACAATCTCCCAGTAAGAAAAAAAACTTACATACTCACCCTCCGGCACCCCGATGGTCGTCGAGGCTCCTGATTATCATCGCAGCTCCTCTTTGGTCTTCCCTCCTTCGGTCTTTGGTCTGCGATCTGGCGGGCCCAGCACAAACTATGACGTCATCAGCGGTGACACCGCCCATCGTAAGGACGCGTCTCTGTCAGCTAATAGAGCAGAGAGATCGAAGAGGAGCCGTATCGAGCAGGGTACGGCAGGGTGAGTATGTAAGTTTCTTTTTTTTATTGACTCGTGTAGAAGCCGAGGTGAGGTTTTTCAGCACATTTTTTGTTCTTAAAAACTCAGCTTATACACGAGTATATATGGTATATTGTGTTCCCGACACTTCATAAATTAAGGCGCAAAAGGCACAGAAAGTTAAAAAACGTGCTGCTAGTTTTCTGTTTAAAAGGCAATAATAAATGATCCCTGGTCTGCTCAATGCATCATGACCTTGCATAATGGAAGTCAAAAATGGACATGAGCTGGCCATAGTTTGACCAAGACATGACCAAGAAAAACTATTGTGTACACATAGAACTTGAACATGTTATTTATAATTTAATATGAACAATTAATGTTTGCAATATTCTCCATATAAACTAAATGTATATGTTTATAGTCAAAAGCAGAAGAGCCTTAAAGGTCAAAAATCAAGCATGATTAACCAGGGGGACTTACTCATACATCCAGGCACCTATACTGTGGTGATCTTCTTATATTTGTTATCCATGGCTTACGTCCTTCTGAAAATTCAAATTTCAAACTGTAATAATGTGCCTGTCATTAATTATTATTATTTATATATACTTCACCAGAACAAAGCTTAGTATATAATTATAGCACCAGTATGGAGTTCAATACATAAGCAGCCCCCCCCCACAGTATATAGGTAGTGCCAGCACACTGAAGTCCCCCTCAGTATATAGGTAGCCAGCAAATTGCACCCCCCTCAGTAAATAGGGAGCCAGCACACTGCAGGCCCCCTCCACCATAGTATATAGGTATAGTATAATTCAGCCTCCCCACAGTATAGGTAGCCCTTTCAAACTGCAGCTACTCCCCAAAATATAGATAGACCCAGCACACTGCAGTCACCTCCCCCTCAGTATAGTGGTAGCCCAGCACAATGCAGTTACCCCCCTTCATTATATAGGTTGTCCGAGCACACTGCAGGCACCTCCCCCCTTCAGTATATAAGTAGCCCGAGCACACTGCAGTCATCCTCCCTTCAGTATACAGGTAGCCCCAACGCATTGCCCCCAGCACATAAAAAAAAGTACTCACCTTCCAGCACTCACGGCTAATAGTGTGAGGACCCAGTGCACGTAACTGGGTCGTGCTACTGCTGAAGATAGTAGAGGGGCTGCAAGGAGCGCAGGAAGGTGAGTACTTTTCTTTTTTCTTTACTGGCCCAGTGGAGGGCTGCAGGTGCCTCTTGTTTCTTCCACTGTGTTGCGCTCGGGGCCATCGTCCGCCATGCCCAGTGGAGGAAACAGCCTTGCTCCTAATGTCCTATAGAAGTTTGCTTTAAGTGCCTGACTATTATTTTTCCATACAGCACAGAAACATAATGTGGAGCTCATTTTCATGCATTTCTAGGTTAAAGCTCCAGAAGAAAGTGATTACTGCTTATTGTAAAGGAGCATTGAATTCTGAATGGCAGCTAGCAAAGCACATGTGCAGAGAAATACAGGGGTGGTCTTGAAGGTCACTAGGTAGGGCTAATGCTGAACAGATTTCATGAATGAAGAATCAGCGACAGAGGGTCCATAAGGTATGCATATAAGACTTTTAAAGTGGAAAACAATGTATACTTCAAACAGCTGGGGTATAAATATAAACCTATGGTCAACATTTGGATTTCTTCATTACACTGGTTTTATGATTACATTGAAATGTGTAAATGTATTAACCAACTGTGTTTCATTATTATTGGGTTAAAAAGAAAACCCTAGGTCAGGTTGAACTTTTATTTTTTTTTTCTAGCAGAAGAAAGGCTGACATATTGCTAGTCGGAAAAATACCAGATTGAACCAGATTCCCAAGTGGCAACACAATTATGCATCCAAAAACACTTTGTGAGTGTCGGAAAAGCACCAATATTGTGTTCATAAATAAGGCGCAAAAAAAAATTCTGACTATTGATTGAAAGTCAATAATAAATGCCCCCCAGTGTAAAATAACATAAAATGACACTTGTAGGAAAGAGGCCTACAACAAACAACTAGTCAGCTTATCTGTGAATCTATCTGGAAATGTTGCTCCAACTGTTACACAACCTCCTTAATGGATTGAAATTGCAACACCTTCCACTTTTCAATACTTAAGTGAGTGATAAAATAGCATTAGGTGAAACAATCTAAAAGGAAAACGTCTTTCTACAACAAACAGTTAAATTTTAGAGCAGAGTATGTCTAAAATCTACTCTTTGGTTCCTATGAGAGTGGGAGGACAAGTAGCTGTGCACCATGATATACAGGGAAATATAATTTGTAGCAAAGTCTAAAACACAGTACATAGGTAGGTAGTGATAAGGGGGTTGTAAGAACAAAATGAAACTTATGTGGAGTAAGCACACACAATTATTTTACAGGATGATGACATTTGACATTACTCTAGATGTACAGCAGGTATAATAATTTTCTAGTGGGACTGCTGGATCTGTGATGATATTATGTGAGAATAAGGGGATGTGGGGATGCAGACAGTTTGAGAAGGAAGTAGGCATGGAGGTACAGCTTGTCTGCAAAGGTAGATTCACTAAAGGGTAAAGTGAGAGATAATTTTTTTGTATTCTCAATTATATCTCAATTAAAAAGGTTCAATACAGTGCTGAATACTTTACCGAGAAAAAAATTCATGTTGACACTTATACACACGATCAAACAGCCTTGCCTGCCTGAACTTCAGCCTCATATAATTTCTATAGTGGTAGATAGCTGGTCGAATAGGAAACAGTGGACAATACGGTCTGTTAGATACTTAGGCGCTGGCCATCACACTATTTCCAGCTGCTTAACTTGATCATTACTCACTGACTGGTTCTTTGCTAGCACTAAGGGTGAAGTCATACGGTGCTTTCTTGATCCGCTTTTGGTGTATTTTTAAACGCACTGAAAATGCATGCGTTTTGCACATTTACCATGAAGGCACAGCTTGTTGGGAAGGTGGGGGACATGGGTGTGCATACTATGAGAGAAGGAAGGAGGGTGGCCCGGATGTGCAGGCTATGTCAGCAGAAGTAGAACATGGAGGTGCAGGCTGTGTAAAAAGGAGGTTGAGAAGGGGAAGCAGACTACCTGAAAAATATAGAATAAAGGGGTACAGAGGAGATAGATGTGGGGGTGCTGGCTGTGTGATAGGAAAAGGGAGATGGGATAATGGCTGTGTCAGAAGGAGGCATGGGACATGATAGTTTCCTATACACCCACACTATCCATCCCTCCTCCACAGGCTCCTATTACTTTTGTAGGTCTGGGTCATTGGATTGGAAGGTTGTTTCCTTGAAAATGATGTATCTGACGTTATTGATCTTTAGACACTGATGTTTGGGAATGATTTTTCAGATGCTCCAGGGACAAGAGTCTGCAGTGATTCCATGTACAGCTAACTAGCCACGAGCAATGCTGTCCAGGGATATGCTATAATACTAGATTCAGTGGATCACCATCAATAAAGTCATATTTACAATGTTGTAGATGTTACATTGTCGCATTTATATGACAATGAAATAAAATAAAGTCATAAAGTTATTTTACAAATTAAGGTAAGTATATTTAGTGTTTATAACTAATGAATTGACTATATGTGTGTAGTTTATATCAATCAACTATATCTTTACTTATTATTATGACTATGGCCTGAAGGATTCCCAGTACTAGTGTATCTGAAGTATCACTGAGAAAACATCAGCATCAAGTTATCTGAGCTCTGGTGTAGAACAGATCACAAGGCTGAGATGTCAGACAACCCTCCCCCTATACGCCCCCTCCATTTATATAGCAGTGAATAGGAAGGAGCTCAACCAGTGAGTAGAGACAAGCTCATCCCTGCAATAGTCTGCACACAGAAGGGAGTAAGACGCATACAGCCAGTGTATGGGTGGCTGGGAGTGATTCGCACAGAGCCCTGGACACTAATTTCGCTCACCAAGGTGATACAATTGCTGGATTATAATCTGCATGCTTGGATTATAAAGTGTACAAGGTTCAGTGAATGTGAGAAGCCATGGAGATCCCATGCCTGTGCCTTGCAGCGATCGCCTGTTTACTCCCAATGCTCATCGCCTCCGGTATGTGTGTGTAATCCTGGCTGCTACAACATTACCTTGTCTTATCTTTTTGTGCATTAGAAATATTGTCTGTTTAATATCCTAAAAATGAACTAGAGAATATATTCAGATGAAAAATATATGCTGGCAGCACTAGAGACCACCATAGATTAAATTAGTAATGCACTGTGTAGCCATCACATTAATATGTATTAATATGTGATTGACACACATTCATATTATGACCACATTGCAATCCCTATTATGTATTGCAATATTGTAATAAAGCATTGATAGATTTCATATATCGTACCAGATGATTGTATACTTGTTGTCTCTGAGGTTCTAGTCCATTTACACTAAACCCTTAAGAATTGTAGATTTTGGCTATAACATTACTCTTACAATTAATTATTAGTTTAACCAAAATCAGAAGTTTTTAAAAAGTAATAACGTGCACATAGTGGATAGTTAAGAATGATAGAAAGATAGTTGCATCTGGGAAAACTCTCTCTCTAGTTCTATCCATTATCCATTGCCAAGAATGATATGAAAATACTCCAATTACAGCAGATTTCTCTACAGAATAGATAATAATTGGGACAACTGGGAGTAGTATACTAGTGAAGAAGAGATATTTCTAGAATTGTTACATCTGATCATGCATTGATTTATTCTGTCTGTAAATGTACGTCATGGTCTATAAAGCAGAATATGATGACGCTATATAAGTAAAGATGAATTACTAGATTTATTATTAAATGTTCACCCTTCTATCTTTCCTCTGCCCTCACTGACTTATTTCTCTAGAATGACCTTTTACGACCATCATTAGATCATTGCTGCATGTGCTGCTATTTCAGATTATCAGATCTCTTGAAAGATGATCCGTCTGTCAGTGTTCTTAGTACGTTTTACTTGAAATAGATTATACTAGTTATATTAGGATTACTCATGCTGCGGTCATTGGCGCAGGAATGCTTCTTTGAAGTTTCATTTCCAACATATTGGGAATAAGCTGTACTGGATTTAATCATGTACAGGTATAATGGTCTCCAACTATTGTTAACATTATTGAACTGAAACAAAATAATATAACCAAGAATGATGGAAAGATAGATAGATATTATGACAATGTTTATTATCAGGACCAATAATGATGTGACAAAGAAACACTATGGGGGAGGTAAAACTGTTCTAGTTGCTCATGGCAACCAATCAGAGTCAGCTTTTATTTTAAAAACTGCTGTGGGTAAATGAAAGCTGAGCTCTGATTGGTTCCTATGAGGAACTAGAACACTTCTGATAAATCTGCTCCATGACCTTAGTCTATGCTTCATTAACTGGTCAAGTAAACATTAAAGAGGTCATCCCATAATGATCATCGATAGTCCCTCCACTCACCCACCAGTTATAAGAACAGGGTCATCATAACTCCCATTGAATTTAAGTTGAACAGTGACACTCCATTCAGTGGGGGACAAAGGACCCACATTTTAGATGATGCTGTTTGATTAGTAGGTCATTTATTTGGTAAGTATAATTAACCTTCTCTCTACATAATATAACTTTGAAACATGTAAAACTACCGCTTGTATGACTTTGCAATGTCTTTTTTGTATTATGTCTCAGTTGCTGACATCAGTACTTGGAAGACAGAGTATAAAGATATATTTCATAAAATGTCATCAGGTATCATAAGTGAATGACAAACCTTCACATACATGTCCATAAAGATTTACATATGATTTCAGAACTGGATATAAGTTCAGTGTATCCTTCAGTAATTGTATATTAACAAGACTTGCCACTAAGCCATCTACCTGATTTCTTTCTTGAAAGCTTGATCCAGACTACACTTGCCTGATGCATTGGTATTCCTTATATAAGAGGAGGCTTAGAGACCCTTAACAATGTTTTCTTAGGAATCCCTGAGCTGAGCCGCTGCGATGCTCCCATTGTCCCTCCTCAATTACTTATTTTCCTTCAGTATTTAGTGGGGTGAAAGAAATTTTGTCTCCGTATCTCACAAAACAAGTCAAGCATTTCTCACATAAGTCCAAATGTAAAGTTCCTTGTGTCAGTTTGTTTGCGTTCTTTGCTTTGTAGTCATTGGGTTCAGTCAACACATATTTAGCAGTGTTTGAATGAAGAATATGATTCCAGTGTGAGCCATGAGAATCGCTGCTTGCCAGGAGCGCACTGTTTGACTTCACTTGTGCATTAATCCTGGCTGTTTATTCTCTCCTTTGTGATATCCAATCAATCTCGCTGTAACCTGTTTGCCAGAGACCAGTTCCAAATCTTTTCTGAACTTTGTGAAGTTTTCGGCTGAGGGCTTAGCTTATTCAGGTCACACCATTTGTTTTTCTTTTCCTCTTATGAAAAGTTTTTTTTTTTAAACTGTCTAGAAAGTTGTGTGAAAAAGATCACAGGTGTTTCAAGAAATTGTCAGATTTTTAATTGGGTAATGTCTGCTATGTCCTTGTGCATTAATCTCAGTAGAAGGGCAGCTACTATTATAGGGGAGCTTTGTGCTTAGGGCCAGAAGGGGATATCTGCCTGACTGCTGTACATTCTACAGGTGTCTAATGTGGTTTTTAAAGGAACCTGTTTCCTGTACTGTTGCAATATCGTCCTTCAGAAGTTTGATTGCAGTAAAATGTTCAATTTTATATACACTGTTAAAAAAATTAAAGGGAACACTCAAATAACACACCCTACACCTGAATGAATGAAATAATCTCATTAAATACTATGTTCTGTACAAAGTTTGAATGTGCTAACAACAAAATTAACAAAAAAATCATCAATGGAAATCAAATTTATGAACCTATGGAGGGCTAGATTTTGAGTCACCCAAAAAATCAAAGTGGAAAAACACACTACAGGCTGAGTATTGTGTTTGGCCTCCACGTGCCTGTATGATCTCCCTACAACGCCTCAGCATGCTCCTAATGAGGTTGTGGGTGGTCTCATGAGGGATCTCCTCCGAGACCTGGACTAAAGCAGGTGACTTTGGTGGATGGAACACGTAAGGCTACCTTTGGAGTGTATATGGAGGACTGTGCAGTCCTCCAAAAAAAATGCCACCCCACATCATTACTGCCCCGCTGCCACACCGGTTATGCTGGAAGATGTTGCAGGAAGCAGATCGCTCTACGCAGCCTCTACAGACTCTGGGTGCTAGTGGCGAATTAGCCAATCCTGGTGTTCTCTGGCAAATGCCAGGTGTCTTGTGCTGTGCTATACTGGCCTGCCTCCTGGTAGCGCCTCCGGCCTCAAGACCCTACATTGACAGGCACAGCAAACCTTCTTGCCACAGCTCGCAGTGATGTGCCATTCTGGATGAGCTGCACTACCTGAGCCGCTTGTGTGGGTTGCCAAGGCATTGTAGGGAGGTCATTAAGGCACGTGGAGGCCACACACAACACTGAGCCTCATTTTGTCTTGTTTTACAAACATTACATCAAAGTTGGATCAGCCTGTAGTGTGTTTCTTTCATTTTGGTTCATTTTGGTCCATTGGTTAATAAATTTGATTTCCATTGATGATTTATGTTTTTGATTTTGTTGTCGGCACATTCAACTTTATAAAGAACAAAGTATTCAATGAGAATATTTCATTTATTCATATCTAGGATGTGTTATTTGAGTGTTCCCTTTATTTTTTTGAGCAGTGTATATTTGCACTATGGGTGTGTCTACAAGGTCCATTGCACCCTATCTTAAACTGGTACACTTAATTGTGAGTGCCCTGCTATCCTATGAACTACCCCGGAGGTGGTGCACTATATGTTGTAGCCATTCCCATAGTGCACCGAAATGCTTATCTGCATATAAATTATAGAAATCAAGATTTCATTGCAGTCAGGTAATGGATTTTCTCAAGAAAAGTGTGCATATAACACAGAGAATCTGCAAGACGGTATAGATTACCGTATATTAAATCTTGCATGCTGAATTTAGTCTTTAAATAGCATCTACCACCGGAAATACTGATGGTAGAGTCCTATAATGTACTTTCTCATCAAGATGTCCTCTGTCCAATAATGTTTTTATTAAATCTTTGGACATGGCGATTTCCCTAAACAATTGTTTTATAAAATATGCTCATGAGTCGGAGGCGCTCAGGCTTACATCACCTGAGCGTCTTCTTGCTCCAAAGGCTGATAATATATTCACACCCCTATTCTTCTAAACATAACCGGGTGACGTCTTCTGATCACTTGGACTGCTAGTGACTTTTTAAATTTAACTGAAAGAGTAAAAAACAATTTTTTCTCATATTCCAGTGTATCCTTATATCACTGTCCATCTCACACTAGACTGAAAGGGTTGTAATAATTTGTGTTTGGGTATCCATAACATATGCCGGACTTTTGTTTTGGTGCATGCAGCACAATTCTGTCACACACTGCATGATAAATGCGGCGCGCGGCCCAACTGTGCACCGGAACGACCCTTTCAGTGCACAATTTTGTGTCACATTGGGCATAGTTCAGCCAGGACACATTGTCAGACAAAAAACTGGTGCAGGCGCAATAATGCATTCATCAATATTCATTCAACACATGCTACAGAGACTGCATGGACACTGTTGTTAGAAGAAAAAAAGCAGGAAATATTAAGTGGCACATAGTCATACAGGACAGCATATTAAATCCATATTATATTGTATGTTAAATTGACACGTTTTCGTCTGTAAAGAAATAGTAGTCATTAGAAAGGAAGTGATCATCCCACAACCATAGTCCATGTTCCTCTTACTGCTCATCAGATAATTGTAAGGAATATGCACCGTGAAGTGGTTAGTGGGCCTATACAATTTGATCAACTTGTAATCAAGAACCTCCAATTTGATTTGTTAAAATCAAAATTATGCTAATGAGCCTGAAGGACCCCTCAGTGCTTCAGATTCACAGGCTGTTACAATGTTCAGAACATGTCACCCCACCCCCTGTATTCTCTCCCCTCTCTCTTCCTGTGTAATCAAGCAGCAGCAGGAAGTACAGGGGGCAGGAAGACATATCTGCTCTTGTAGCAGCCTGTAAAACTACTGCACTGTGGGGTCCAGGAAACAGAGCGCTTAAGAATTATTAGCGTAATTATAAAAGTTGATTTTAGAAGGAAGTAGGCCATGGATAACAAATATAAGAGGATTACCACAGTCACAGTGCCTGCCTCTTTGGGTACGTGTCCCTGGTTTATCACGCTTGATTTTGACGGTAGATTTCTTTTAAAATACAACTGTATAAAAACTTTTGCCTAGCTGTACACTAAGCTAAAATAATAAAATAAGCAATTATCTAATTAACACTATCTAGCTATCTTCAGCTCTTTGGCAGCTAGTAGGGGTGTTACCTTGTCCTTTTGGCTATCTTTGTTTAGTTGGTTGTAATGGGAATTCGTTTCTAGACAATGTAGAGAGGAGGGTCGGTGGATGTTGTTGGGAGGAGCACCAGCAGAATATCAGTCCAGGCAGCAT
The DNA here is from genome assembly GCA_019512145.1 of Engystomops pustulosus. Lineage (NCBI taxonomy): Eukaryota > Metazoa > Chordata > Amphibia > Anura > Leptodactylidae > Engystomops > Engystomops pustulosus. Next base: position 58,292,616 of record CM033645.1, on the reverse strand, counting down.
GTAAAAAAACTCTAGGACCTTGAGTGATGTCATAAGCATGTGACTAATCAGGTCGTCCTTCATTTCATCCAATTACATACCAGGAATGGTGTGTAGCAGAGCTGTTTGTGTTTGAAAGTTTGAATATAGTAGAAATGTGTATGTGTGAAAGTTTAAATGCAAACATAAATACAGAGCTCAGGCTCCCCATCAGTTCTAGTGAATGGATCAGATCCTGCACACACAGCACAGTATATATACAGTGCAACCTACTTGAACAGAACTCTTTGCACAGAAAGGGGTGGTAGGTAGGCTCCATAGAGTATAATGGAAAAAAATGGAAAAAAAAATCAGTGATTGAAAACATTCCTTCATGGAGGGGTCTTCTGAAGAGTGTTCACCTTCTATCCATCCAGATAGATAGATAGATAGATGTACACATACTGTGATGTGCTATTAGTAGATTACTGTATGATGCAGAGATCCAGTGCTCAGTCTTTCCTGCCTTTTTTCTGCACTAGATCTCTGCACCATCAGTAACACTGATTCTGTGTCCTGATTGGCTGGGCTTGTGCTCGTTCACATAGATGCCCTCAATGCTCTGGCACCACTGTCGTTATCTGATGTCACAACCAGGAAGTCCCGCCAACTTCAGGAAAAGCTGAGAGGATATTACAGACAGCCTCATATATCTATTAGCCCTTTATAATAGCATAGGAAGAAGCCAGAAACATTATATAGGTTTGTTGTCAAAGCTGTGCTCCAGCTCTTTCCAGCTGTGCTAAAACTCTTTTTTGTCAAGTAATTTTACAGTTATGCTTTAAGGCTGGTATATGTTTATGTCTGTTTTTTTGCTGCTGATATATATTTATGCTTTCGTATATATCTATATGTGAGGCATAGTAAGGGTTATCCATGTGTTTGGTATATTCATTGTGATACAGGCAGACTTAAGAACATGGTAATTTACTGAATTTTGGCCTGAGGCTCTAATGTCAAATATAAGGCCCCTTTCACATAAGCGTTTTTCATGTGCCAGTTATGCATTGTATTCAATGAGTTTTGTCAGACACCACACAAGTCTTTGGAGAAGCAACAAAAAGGCACATTTACAAAAAATAGTGCAAACTTCAATATGTGCAGTTTGGCATGTGTAGTGTGCAGAGGGCGCCGGGTTCATGAATTGTGGAGCACGTTCTTCATCTGGCGTCCTCTGCACTGCTCCAACTTTTTTTTTGGTGCACCTTTAACATGGGCGAGCAACACAATTCTGTTGGACACTGCATGATAAATACGACTGTAATCCGGAACACCCATTTCAGTGATGAAATTTGTGTTGCATGAAGAATAGTGCAGCCGCAACATAAAAGGGTAGCGAACGCTTCTTAAATACATGTGCAATCAATTTGCAAATCAATGAATGTGGCCCACCTTGTATAGAAGTGCAATGCTTTTTTCTACTGATCAATTGCCAGAGCATAATTATGAGTCTTGGAAATGCATTGCAGACACCAAAAAAAACATAAATTTTGCACTCTGACGTGATATGCAATGCAAGTGTGAAAAAGGCCATAGAGTTATGAAAGGTATCTGCAATTAAGCTATATTTTGAATCCTTGTTTCCATGATAGCCCAAAATTATGAAAATCCTATTCTATCCTATTGTCTCAAGGATGAAAAAGTACTTTTGAGTAGAACTTACAAAATAAATCTATTCTGACTTGCATATAAACTCAAGGGTTTTGCTACTATTCTTAGACATGTCTCTACATGAATAAGTACCTTTAGCCTTTCCCTATTCTCACCATAGTGTCCTGTGCATATATACAAAACTTCCAGTTTCTCAATCCTTCAGTCCATCCCAATGGTGTCACCCACTGTGCCTCTTTCTCTTAGAGTCCGACTCACTGACAGACCCGGGGAGGAGCGAGAGCAGGACGAGTCACAACTCTCCAGCTTCAGCTCCTCCTATTCATCAGTGTTGTAAACAAAAAGATCCATTGAGAGTTTGCAAACAGTACAAAAGTAAGTAGCAGGATTGCTGAATCACATTCAGGGATTATTATTAAGGCAGTAAAGGTGCATGGGCAAGTTATGTAAAAAAGTGGTCAACCCCTTAACGATTTGGCCCTTTTTTCTTTTTGTGTTACCATTTTCACTCCGCACCTTCAAATATCCATGTACACAGCTGTGCGTGGGCTTGTTTTCTGTGCAACAAATTGTACTTAATAGTGACTGTAATTAATATTCCATGCCAAGTACTGGTAAAATACATTCTAAATGCAATGAAATAACACATGTGCGCCATTTTCTTGTGGGCTTGGTTTTTACGGCTTTCACTGTGTGCCTCAAATTACACATCTCCTTTATTCTTTGGGATGGTACGATCACTGGGATACCAAATTTATATAGATTCTATTGTGTTTTAATACATACATTTAAAAAAATGAAAATCTTGTTTTTTCCATCTTCTGGCACTAATAACTTTTTCATACTTTGGTGTACAGAGCTGTGTGAGGTGTCATTTTTTGTGGCATGAGCTGTCATTTTCATATTTTGAAAGGTTGGGACTGTTGGGATGTGGCTATCCGAACATGTTTCTTTATTTTTATTGTTTATTTTTTATATTAGTTCTAGGAAAAGGGAGGTAAGTTGAATGTTTAGGTTTTTTTAACATTTTAATTTTTTTACTATATTTCAGAATCCCTAGGGTACTTTAACCCTAGGCTGTCTGATCGATCCTACCATATACTGCCATAATACAGTTGTTGATGGGCTTACGATCAAACATTTCATGTATATATTTATTGTGTAGTATTTTTGCTGGGGGGACATATTTTTCTATTTGCACTATATTTATTGCTGTGAGGTCTAATTGTAAATGATCCAATAGCAGTTTTAGACCTCATGCACATAACCATTATGGGGGAAGTCATCTGGCTGCAAAATTGGTGGCTTGATCACAGCTCTTATAGAGGTCTATGACATCGGGTCACGGTGCGGTGAGCACTCTATGCCCAACTGCACCATGACCTGGCCAGGCATGTCCTGCATTTTGCTGTTTTGCAGTATGGGCTGTTCTCCTCTCCTGCACCTGGCCGCATACTCACCCATGCCTTACATTTATTTCTTATGATTTTTAATTGGGTGGAGCGATTTAATTTTTCCACTCATAGTGGACTCTAATTCTACCATGTTTTTGCTTCACTTTTACAGCTGGTGGGTGCAACTTTGCTTGTCTACCGATGGCATCAAAATCTCTTAGTATAGCCCTGGTCCTGACCAACATCATCAGTTCTTTGCAAATTTGATCCGATACTCACATTGTAATTCTAAATCTAGAATGTTTTACCTAGTGACACTGTTTGCCAGTGTGCATGTTTAATGATCTTTAATCGATGCACATTTACTAGTTAAATGTACACCCTTGTAGAGCATAGCCTTCATCAGTCATAGATGACCTGATTTAATGAGATAAGTCCTAGTCTATACATAGATCCATTTATCATTTGGCATGACTACACTCGCTGAAAAAAAAAATTCTGAATAATTAGAATATTTACCAGTTAGAGCAGAAACACAGTAGTCTAGTCTCACCTAGAACTTATTTTCAGTTTTCCAACAGAAAAATAAAGGTTGAAAAGTAAACAAACCATATTCTATGAAGTATTACATGTAAAGAGCATCAGTAAGTATTATTCAAGTATTTAACATTGTGTTACATTTTGATGAATTTGACACTCATATGGCACTTGCAACATTTTTGTCAGCAAGACTGGCTTAAAATTACTGCCCACCATGAATGTTTTGGTATATGATTTTTATAATTCCCTTTAAATAGAACCTGTCATTGCTATGACCCTTATGGAACACCTTTGACACATTTGACATTGCTCTTCTTAAATTATGGGGTTCAGTTTTTGTTCTATTTTCAGATGTCCTTAAATAGGCTGAAACCTGCTTCCTATACTGGGCATGGAGCTCTCATTGAGACAATGTGGATGTGAGGTCACAGCAAGATGCTGTATTCATTAGTTATCATGCACCATGCTGCTTCAATCCTGTACTTCTCACTCTTGTGTTGGTAGACTGATGTTGATTTTCCTGTCCGACATGCATGTAGTCTCTGCATAGGTGCTGTCTGTCTCACTGGAACAAAGTGTAGTTGCCCCTCCCCCCACCCCCTCATCAGACTGCAGTGTCTACTCCCCTCCCAGAAGTTTTCAAATTTCTTCCCTAGATAATAATAATTCCTTTGTTTATATAGCCTAAACAGAGCTACACAAAGCTTGCCAAATCGGTCCCTTTCCCCAATGGGGCTCACAATCTGATCAACCTACCAGTATGTTTTGGAGCGTGAGAGGAAATCGGAGGACGCAGAGGAAACCCACGCAAACACGGAGAAAGCTCTTTGCAGATGTTGACCCTGAGACTTGAATCCAGGTCCCTCTCTTGTTTAATATGCTAAGAACACCTTGAAGGTGGGTCAAGAAACTTTAGAAGCAAAGGGTTGGAGTTAGATGAATTTATAAGAGATATAGCCAGGAGATGTGTATCCTACCCACCTACCTAGGAAGTACATTATCTATCTGGTTTGTACTGTCATCATGAGCACCACAGGTCATAACTGCAGTGTAATAGTAATAAATAATGTAGCAACATCTTATTTGACTTATGTCACTCAAGTGAAAGCTGCAGATTGCTTAATCAGTCATTGATCGACTTTCAAGATGCCTAGGTACCTCTGTGATCAAGATGAAGAGTCTGTGGTTGGAGGGTATAAGGAATAATTATAGTTCTGCTCGCATAGACCCATCTGCTAAGAATTACAGAGAAGTTTTAATCCTCAGCATAACCTTGAGACAATTCGGAGCCCACAGATAGATCAAAACAACAGCTGCCAAATAGATGACATGGGGAAACTATTCAACATTCAGCTAAAATATCTGTTCAAAAGGCATACACTGCCATGGCTGCCTTGTCAGGGATGGTTTCTTCTTTCTGACAAGTACTGATGCAGCTCTTATCATTTTTGTATGCGTTTCATCCAGCCAATGTTCTTAAAGATGGATCTTGGCGTGCATTGCTGCCTGGCATGTAATCTAATCTTATGTTCCACAACACTAGATTATACCCTGATGGAAATGGGACAGAATTCATTCACTTTGAGGCAAGGCATGTAATATCATCAAGCTGTCACATGTGCAGAACATCACATCCAAGGAACATCTGCACCCAGTTCACCTCCAGATAAACATTTTCGTAGTGAATAAGGTCTTAACTCTGAAGTATATTTGCCCAGTGATTTGTGGTATGTTTTTGTTTCCCATCAAATCTCAGCTAAAAGACCAGGACTAGCTTTGGGAATTGGGATATTTTAATGTGGTAGACCTCTACTGTTCTGGAGGCTCTGGGACACCGCACCAAGGAGAGTATACAAATGTAACACCTGCACCATAGTTAATGGTTGTATAAACCTCTATATGAGCACCAGAGGATAATGATTGAATAGACTTGCCTTTACATCCTGATATAGAATATTACATCTTAAAAGGGAAACTGTCAGCAATTCTGACCATGTAACGATACATTGCAAGTATAAGCCCCCAAGGTCTATGTAACCATATCTTTCTGTATGTTGTTAGCAGTAGCAGGACTATGGAAAATTGATGTTTACTTCAGAATTGTAGTTTCTCCGAGTGAATTATGATCATGTACTTACACTGCTATGTTTTAGTTGTCTGCATACATTTCTTCAATTGCGTGTTATTAAAATAAATGACCTGTGTGAAGAGAATTTCCCAGAAATGTAGCCATTTGGTCCCTAAGAAACGAGATGGCTGTCCATTGATATGACCAACTCTGCACCCTGGCAGAGGCCCAGACATGCACTTTAGACACATGCCTGATCACCTGGATTCAGCATTCACCTGTGGGACATGCAGTAAATAATTTGTTTCTTTGTGCAATAACTTCAGCAGAGGAGGTTGTATCCAAGGACAGAAAACTCATTTCTAAAGGACAAAATGGCTACATTTATGGAAAATTATCTGCACACAGGTGCATTTTTAATGACATTTATCTTTTTCTTATTCTTCTCTCATGCAGAATTCTGCATAAAGTCATGGAGGCTTGAAGCACAACTAGGCGCACAAGTTCCTTCAACCTACTCCCATCATGCCAATGCTCATCTTCACTTGCCAGTGTCGACTTCAAAGGTGCACGATGCATGTGCAAGACATTGGAAGATGAGGAGAGTGATGCAGACAGTGAAGGGTCATGTTATGCATGCAGAGTGTCCATGGAGATGCGGAGCTAGCTTGGCTGCATGGTTATTAATCTGCTCAGCTTCTCCTGCTCTATAACACACTGCCTGTAGATTAGATAAACTTGTCACAGCATGAACATGTTACTTTATTAAGAAGCCATTCTTATCAGGTATACAATTGTGCTTACAGAAAGATAGCTTATTTTTCCCTCCAATACAATAATTTTAGTCCACAAAGCCCACCCAAAAAGTTGGCCTGAGAAGTAAAACAATGATAACTTTTCCTGACCTTTCACTTACATTAGCTATGCCAGCAGGAATTGTTCAGGCTATCCAGACATCTTCAGGGCATGTCTTTATTTTATTAAGTAAACTTACTGTATGTGTTCATACCATGAAATGTAGACCAAGAACACTTGATTGGAAGCAGCTCTCCCCGATCCATGAACCTACCTTTTATGAAAAGCAAACCTCTGTACAATAATGCAGACATCCCCTTAATGTTGAACAAGGTCTCCTTTGGGGAAATGTTTCAAGTAAAAATATTGTAGAGTCTGCATCATGTCAGAAAACTTCAGCTGGAACGTGTCCATTATCACCCATTTCCATTCCTTATGTGAAATTCTATCTCAAAACTCAACCATGAAAATCATTTTTGCTATTTTCCCTGTTGTGCATTTTCATACGTTATGTAACACTAGTTAGATATTCGTGCAAGGGTCTTCTTTTGAACATCGCATAACTGCAAGGTCATGTCTATGAATGAAGACTATGAAACTTTCCATTATATGTATCAATGTAATTAGAATAGCTCTCTAATATTATTGTGTCATTCCTATTAAGCCTCTGCTATAGAGAGCCTGGAGCCAGATATGTCAGTAGTGGGGCAGTAAGCTTGACCTAATATTTCTCATTAGCATAATATTAGAAGTTTATTTTAGAATGAAGTCGCCCATGAATAACAAATATGAGAAGATTACCACAGTCACATCAGTCTATGTGTAAATGGCCCTGGTTTATCATGCTATATTTTGATGGTAGATTTTCTTTAAAGATATTATTCTCAGCTCCCAAAATGGATACTGGTTCTGTTTGGTATAGAACCAGAGATTTGCACCTCTCATTACTAACTATGGGGAGATTTATCAGAAATGTATGAGAGCATACAACATGGCAACCAACCAGAGCTCAGCTTTCATTTTCCCACAGCTGTTTATAAAATTAAAGCTGTCATCTGATTGGTTGCCTTGGGCAACTAAAACAGTTTTACCTCGGACACTTCTGATATATCTCCCCCATTATGTGCTTAACTGCCACTATCTATAAGATGCAGAACTACAATTAAGCTCAGTTTACCTCAGACAATTTACCTCAGACACTTCTGATAAATCTCCCCCATTATGTTCTTAACGTCCTGTATCTATAAGATACAGTATCACAATCAAGCTCAGTTTACCTCAGACAATTTACCTCAGACACTTCTGATAAATCTCCCTCATTGTGTTCTTAACTACCTGTATCTATAAGATACAGTACCACAATCAAGCTGTGGTTTTCATTTATATAAAGTTAATAGAAACTTTATACTAGGTACTATAGATCAGTGATTTTCAACCTTTTTTGAGCCGCGGCACACTTTTTATACTTAGAAAATCCTGGGGCACACCACCAACCAAAATAGCACAAAATGACACTAAAACAGTCATATTATACATATAGTTAATAATATAGATTCTAAATTTATTTTACTCACTCAATGTGAAACCTGGGCCTGTTTCGATAAACACAAAAAGGATATCCTGGCAGGAATGGTGGAAAGACACACACAAAGCTCTTCCTCAACAGTTCTCAGTTTCTCCCTGTTTTTTGTATATGGTGCTGATTATTATGTGGCTCATATACTGCAAAATAAAGGGGTACAATGAGAAGTACTATGGCCATGAGGCCAGAGTACAAGTGCCAGCTCATATACTCAGCATATGAGCTGGTACGTGTAGTACTCCAGCCTTATGACTATAGTATTTCTCATTTTACATTTCTCATTGTTATATGCAGTATACTGCTGGAGTACTAAAAGTACCAGCTCATATGCTTAGTATTCTGCTAACAGTTCATATACTCAGGCAAAAGCTAATATAGTCAGCATTATTGGTGCGCATTACCTTGGCGGTGGGCAAATGCGAGAGTCTCTCAGCTCTCAGGATGATGCGCCGGCCTCGGTGACGTCCTTTTGTCGCGCGAGGTTCAACGCTTGCGCATGTGTTATTGTACATGTCTCCTACGTTGTAAGAAGCCGTGGCTGCGCATTGCCGGGAAACAAAACACAGGGGGCACCATAGTTTGGGGAACTTTCCCCACGGCACACCGGACCATGTGTTGCGGCACACTAGTTGAAAATCACTGCTATAGATCATAGGACATGGGATTTTAAAGTGACATTCCTTTCCAGCTTCAAAAAGTGATTTATTGCAGGCAAACTGTTACATTATGCTATATGGTACTTTATTAGTATTTTACTGGTTTAGTCTGTGTCCTCTGTGTAATGTGAGAGCTGTAACATCAATCTATACCGTAACAGGCAATCCCTTAGTAAAAGCAATGCAGGTGTCTAAAAGGCCCACATAACATGTATCACTAAATAAGTGGTTTCTGCTTGAAAGCATTTCTGGATGGCACTTGTCCTTGAAGTTCTCCGCCACATTATATGCAGGTCAGTGCAAGACAAAACAATTAACAGCTCTTCAATGTGCCTGTAAATATGTGCTTGCAGTTAGCTGAAGGCAGAAATCTTCTGGGACTAAGGTGCTAAGTGAAACAACCGTTGAAATTCTCTGTATAGAAGATGCAGGTGCCAGACCCACAAGATGCAGTCATGTCAAGTAGTAGAATCCTAGGCAAATTCATTCTGGTTCTTGCAAAACATGTAATAAAACAAGAGTAGTAAAATAATTGTATACTAAAATCTTATATAGTGAGCCATGAAAAAATTCACATTGCACATAGACCAGCAATCATCTCACTTTTTGAAGATCTGAAAAAGAGGCAGGGATACCTGTTATGTTACTATCATTGACATGCTTCATTTTCACATGTTGCACTATCCAGGGCCAGTTTTAGACAAAGTGTGGGTAAAACTAAAAGTGTGGCCCCAAAATAAAACTATTTTATGAACAGTCACATTCATTAAGTGGCTTCTTTAGCCCTGCACTATAATAACACTTTGTAGAATACAAGCAGTAGTTTGGCAAGGCAATCTGTAATATGGGACTGTAGGAGAACTTTATTGATGATAGAAGATAAATATGAAAGATGATTTAGATTTGTAGATGTAGAAATATAAAGAAGATTATATATAGATAGCTAGATAGATAATAGGAGAAAGAAACAGTACAAGAGAGATAATAGAACCGAGATAGATAGGTAGATAGAAGATATAAAACATAAATAGATAGACAAAAATCTAAATAGATAAAAGGTTCGAGAGACAGATATATAGATATTAAATAGACAAATTATAGGAGATAGATAACTGGACAGATAGAGGATAAACATCTTCTCCCGACATGCAACCGCGGGGTATAATAGGAGCCCTCCTCTGCCCACTAAAGTTCATCTGTAGGTTTTGATCAGGGAGCCCTGGGCAAATACCTAGTATACTGCCCCTAACGCCGGCAAAGGTAGTATCCCTGAAACAGAGTAAACCACAATAGCAATTTTATGCTATGCTTATGGCAGAGCCAATTACAGTGCCAATTTTATAATACCATATGATATAATAAAGCTTGTATTGTTATACTGGTTATTACTACAATCCAACATTTTTAAAATCCAACTGTCACAGAGACTTAAGAACAAACCTACAGAACCTATCTTATACATAACCCGGCGACCACCTGTACAGAGTATTAAAATAATCAGATGAAACAACAGGAATGAGGGCCCTGTTTGCCAGGATTGTGAACACTCACAGGAAGGGGCTTTCTTCCACTTGTTCCAGATCTGTTTTTGTACTTCTTGTATTTTTTACTTTCATTTTTTCTCATCTTAATGTAATGTAATGGTAACAATAATGATAATGTTGATTATACTTTTGTCCTCTGTGCCCAGGTGCCTTGAAGACAAACACACATGAGAAATTTATCAAGCCCTTGTTACTTATTTTGGTGGTATTTTTCAAGATCTCGATGGGAGTTAAGTTTAGTGAGAAGATTCTCCAATAGACTATGCCTAGAGGCAAACGTTGCTCGTGGCAAGCATAGTGTGTGTAGCACAATTATATAAACTTCTTAGTAAATTTTTTATTAATTTCCTCTAACTAGTTTTACATTGTCTAAATAAATCTTCACTATCATTCCCAGCAGGAACTAAATGTAATGCTTTATAAACTAACAATAGAAATATTTGGGAGAATTTATGATGCCACTTTGGCGTGATTTGTGCAGAAAAACAACGTCCTACACATTTCAGGGCTCATTTTTCCCCTTTTCCCAACAATAGGGGCATTGCCAGGCTAAAAATTGTCTGTGAGCCAAAAAATAGGTAGTTAAATATAGGTCTGTAATCAAACCAGACAGTTTTAAACTTTGCCAGAATTCATCATCACAATGATGAATCCGGCGCAGCACTAGACTAGTGTTGTCCAGCTCTGCACTTTTGGACCATGCAACACATTAAAAATTCCCCCATTGATTTAGACACTATTGCTGCATACCCCAATGACCTCTGCCATATCTGCATAAACTCTGAAATACCAAACCAATTTTTGATCAAAATATATCTTTTGAAAAGATGATTTAGAAGAGAAGATGTGATTGTATGGAAAATAGAGCCTGAAAGCATGACTGTTCAAGTAGTATACACTCAGTGCTTTGAAGCTGTTAATCCACACCCTTAGCTGGTATATTCACATTAATAACATGAGAAAGTTTTGCCTCAAGTCATCAGACTGACTTATCCAAGGGGATATAGAATACGCCTATAAGTACTACTGTATCATGACTACAGGACGAGCAAACAAATACTTGCTAGTTCATAAAAGCTTCTCTTAAGATGTCTCCTCTATCACAAGTGCTGAGCTACATGTGGGTCTTCTCCCAGACAAAACATGCCTTTGTTCTTTGTATCAGCAGAAATCTACTTTAGAGAGAACTTGAGACAGAAATGTGCCTTTTATCTTTCACTTCTTGTCATTTTCGAGAAGAGCCAGTTCTTATACTAAACAAGTAACAATCTTCCTCCCTAAAACAAAGCACAAAACCTCAGATCACGAAAAGCGAGATGCGTCTGATAATACCAAGTCTTATTAAGTGGAGGGTTGCCATTTTTATTCATCATTTTTGGTGCAATTTCAGCTACACTTAGCTTTTAATAAAGATTGTAAAAATAATCTTATTTCAAGAAAAAAAAGACTGGAAACCTACTTAAAGGACCTCTACCACCAGGATGAAGGATTGTAAACCAAGCACACTGACATACTGGTGTGCAAGCCCTTTGGAAGGATTTGCTCTGCTTATGTTGTGTTTTTTTTTACAAAAAAGGCTCTACAAATTATGCAAATGAGTCTGAATTTTTAAAGCCTTTTTTGTATAGACCAGAGCATTAGAAGCTAAAAAAAGAGCAAATCATGCCAGAGGGATGCACACCAGTATGTCAGTGTGCTTGTTTTACAATCCTTCATCCTGGTGACGAAGTCCTTAAAATCTTTCATGTGTGAATAATGAAATCATCTTGCTATCACATTTCCTCCAAGTGAGTCTGAAGAGTTAACTCATTTGAAATGTCATGTATAAATAGGTAACATTACTAAAGGCTCATGCTAAATTTCCAATGTTTATGTTTAATAAAAGATGCATTTAAACCATTTTCTTTTTTGCTAAAGATTTTTTTATATGATCCCCCTACCCACCCAAAACATGTTGATTAAGAAGCACTTTTGCTGTTTGGCTTGTGTAAATCAGTGAATCATAGAAGACCGGGGTATAACTAGGAGAGGCTGGGCCCCATAGAAAATTTCTGCATGGGGTCCTCCTTTCCTCTTAAAAATATGCATATATATTTGAACACTCATTAATATACACACACAAGTTCCACACTCATAAACACACTTTTTATACACTTTAACATACATAAATACATACATGTATACACTCTTACGCACATATTTATGCGTTCGTATATACATTCATACATAAGAGGTTATTTATCATACGCCGAAGCTCGGGCTCTGTCGCAGTCAGAGACATGAAGAGGCCTCTTGATGTATCTGGCCAGGGCCTGCGGAGAGCGTATATCTCTACACCAGACCCTGCCTGGCGTAGAAATAAATGCAGCCAGCATCTTTCCACATGTGAAAATTCACTGGCTGTGCACACTGGCGTGAAGGTGGTGGATTGGGGAAAATAATTGCAAGTGCTAGCTATAAGCTAGCATTTGCGATTGTTTTATAGCGCAGAAGCCCTGATAAATATCCCCCATAGAGTATATACAGTATGTACAGATCCATGCATTTATACACACATACAGTATATACACATCTTATACATACACAGTATATACATATCAAACTGGAACACATATTCTATAGTACATACACATTATATACATACATGTAGTATATATAAATCATATATTTAGATACACAGTATATATGCAGTATAAACACACCATATACACACATAGGGCACCTTTATCATACACTGGCGCTATATGACGCTGTCCCAGCCACTTGGCCCTTGCCGGATCTATCAGGATAAATCCAAACAGCCGGCAGCATAGTTGTTGCGCTGTGCCGCCTGGGTTCTCCTGCGACTGGTCTGACCTGGTGTAGAACTGCGTCATAGACTGCGCAGGATATAGGTAGGAACACACCGCACCGGCCCACTAAATGGCATTGCAACAGTAGAAGTGGCAATTCCCGGCCTCTACATTTGTACAGCCGTATAATAAATAATGGTAATACATACGTATAGCATATACACATACATAAATACAGTATATACGAATCATGCTGTTGAAAAGTGCAAAGTTAAATCTTATACTGCAGCAATTCATGTTCCTGTTGTCATAAAAGTGTCTGAAAACAGGCTAAAACCATTGATCAATTTGGGGCAAGACAGAATTACAAGGATATTCGAGTAAGGCAGTAAGATTGTATATTTATCTTTTTTTATCCTCTCCATCCGGCGTGTGGCTCCCATGACGGCTGCTCTCCATTTCCTAGGTGATGTTATAGCGATTGCTATAAACTGGTCTCAGTAAACCAGTGTTGAACTAGGCAGTCTGAGAAAACAATTAGATCCGGTGATGATGTTGATTTGATAATGCCATTATACATCATAAGAAGAAACCAAGAAACTAGTTCAGAGGAAAGAATGTTAATAAAGTCATAAATAATAACTCTTCATAGATATCATAATTGTTTATGAAAGGTTTTTGAGATTTCACCTTCAATTACCATTAATTAATACCAGCAAGTTATCTCAGGATCTTATTGAACATGTCTTGACACAGTTTCTAATAAAATAATGCATAATTCAGATGAAAAGGTCTGTAGAATTGAAAGTGGATATTCCTGGCATGATTTACTGAATCCATTTGTTTCTTTTACATACAGGTTTTGGTGACGGGTCAAATGTACTATTTAGTGACAGTAGGTCGCATCCAAGATCTCTGGAGAAAACAGCATGGAGGACTTACAAAGAGTCACAATGTCACCACATGCTGAAACATCTGCACAATGGAGCCAGAGTCACTGTGCAGATGCCTCCAAACATTGTGGGACATTGGGTTTCCACTGGGTAAAGACATCTCATTACTAATATACATTTTATAAGGTTTATTACTGTTTTTTTACCCCCAATATGAAGCATTCCTTTCACTAGACCAGTGATTTTCAACCAGTGTGCCGTGGCACACTAGTGTGCCACGACACATGGTTGGGTGTGCCGCGGGGAAAGTTCCCAAAACTATGGTGCCCCTTGTGTTTTGTTTCCCGGCAATGTGCAGCGATGTAAAATGAGAAATACTATAGTCATGAGGCTGGAGTACTACAAGTACCAGCTCATATGCTGAGTATATGAGCTGGAACTTGTACTCTGGCCTCATGGCCATAGTACTTCTCATTGTACCCCTTTATTTTGCAGTATATGAGCCACATAATAATCAGCACCATATACTAAAAACAGGGAGAAACTGAGAACTGTTGAGGAAGAGGTTTCACACTCACTCACTGAGTGAGTAAAATAAATTTAGAACCTTTTTTAACTATATGTATAATATGACTGTTTTAGTGTCATTTTGTGCTATTTTGGTTGGTGGTGTGCCCCAGGATTTTCTAAGTATAAAAAGTGTGCCTCGGCTCAAAAAAGGTTGAAAATCACTGCACTAGACTATACTTATATTATATATATCTCCTCTACTTTGTTCTGCAGGTGTAACTTTGTTTTTTGATGTAGAAAGTAATGGTTTATTTTGCATTTTTTATTAGTTTCCAAATATGTTTATTAAATAAATGGTCAGTACAAAACATTACAGCTATAGAATCCCCATGCAGGGAGCTAAAGATATTAGCATCTTAAAAGAAATATCATAAGTATTTGTTATAACAATGCAAAATAGGTTATATAAACATAAAGAAAAATGAAGCCTAGCCAAGACCACAGACACAATAGACAATTATCTTTCTTTGTTTATATGGCTTTTCCTCACACACTACATTTTAATTTTTTTGGGCAGATTATCTTTCCTGGCTTGTTTGAAATTTTGATTAAGAAGCCTTGAACAAAAACACTAAAAACAATTCTAAATCTAATCACATAACATAACATTTTATAATTATAGTATTCTTTATATTATGCATTAAAAAAAGAGCGAGGGCAGCCAGACAATACCATTTTTTTTGTGTCTTTGGTCATGATTGCTGAATATTTAAAATTTCCATTTATCTGAAGAACTCAGGAAATTATAACTTACATAAAAGATTGCAAACCACCTAAGCTTGCCTGTAGCAATACCAAAATGAACATACAGAAACACGTTCTAATAATTCATAATTAGCCAGCTAAGGAGATTAAGAGCTGATGACTCACAATAAAGGGAACGGCTGAATGATATATTGGTATATTTAAGACTATATGGCAACATAATCATCAGGGTTATTTTTGTAATGAAAATGATGTCACTAGAATTTGAGACATTAGGAGCTCCACAGCTTTTGCACTGTACAGAAAACTTAGCGTAACTATCTGCATATATGAGCAGGTTTTTGGCAAATGTGGACAAGTAGTTATTCCCCGTTATCTAAATACAAACTACAGATCAGTCAGAATACTGACTATAACAGTTCAACCCAATGAATGTTAGAATTGACATTGGCATTTAAATAATTTGGGGAATGAAGGAGTTCCTTCACCTTTACCTAGGGCAGTGGTTCCCAACCACCAGGCCTTGGCAAAGGATTGGTGAAAAATTTTGGGAAAAAAAATTGGGTGCAGCCGGTCCCCGAATACAAAAAAGGTTGGGAACCACTGCCCTAGGGCAAAGATGGTTGGTTAAATACTAATCATAAATAATAAATGCCTAGTATTACAACTAAACTAAAACTAAAAACTAAACTAAAAGAGAATTAATCTACACATACACCACAGTGACGAATAAATAAACAATTTTATTTCATATACAATGTTTTGTGTTAAAGCGTTGAAAAATAAAGAAATGTACACATAAGTGGTATAAATGTAACAACCAAACTAAAAATAAAATGTTAATTGAACTGTACGGAGAACGTCGTAAAAAAACGCAGAAAATCCATATGAAAATTAGTTTTCTTACAAATAACAGATTTTCCAAAAGTGATCTTACATATAAGCAATACATATGTTCAGTAAAATATTATTTACACCACACTGAATGGCATGACAAACAAAACATGAAAATCATTGGTGTTTTTTGCCATCTTCCAACAAAAAAGGTTAATAAAAGTTATCTAATGAGGTATTTCAAGTGACGTTTATGTACCCTAGATAAAGTGCATTTGGAAAGCAGAGTGGTCCTCCAGAAAAGACCACCTCCTATACCGACATCAATATTAAAATTGAAAATGTATGGTCTTAGGATGGCAATGATGAAAAAATAAAAATAGGGTTTGGTACAAAAAGTCACACATAGGCAGGTGATGAAGAAGAGGTAAACATCTAATATGCTTAGATACATGACAATGCTATACCACAAAACTGAACTTTGTTGACCACCAAGCTCAGATGTTGACCTTTGTTGCCTCCAGTTCAACCACAACACAACACAGTCTTGCGCTTGCTTTGGTTTGAAGATTCTTGTGTCCCCTCATGAAGTGGTGAAGTCTGGAGCCACAACAAGCTGTCTCCTGTTTCCTTGTGGTCTGGCATAAGACACACTAGGAGAAACCTGTCTATAGAGAGTTTCCTTGCTGTCTGGCCCCAGAAGTACTTGGCAAACCATTGCTGTTTCTTTTACATTTATATTTAGAATCAAGTACATTCATTCCTTATGAGGCTGTAACTCACATGTTTTAATTTTGTTGTCAGAGGGGGCTCTTAGAGAATTTTGGAATGTAGAACCACCCTATTATGCTTTGTGGCTATCAATGTATTTGAGCTTTCATTAAAAGCTACATTCCCCACAATTGACTTACCACTCAGATTGGATTATGTAAACACTTAGATCTTGTGGTTCTGTAGAAGAATATGAGATTGTGTTAATGTTTTAGTGAGGGAAAAAATTGTTTGGGTTCGATGCAACAAGTCAATATAGAACAACTGGGAAACATCAAAGAATGGGCATAGATTTACAGTAAGCTCTGATGTTTAAGCTGCTATTTCGTAAAATTGCTTAATATATGTCTGTTACATGCTGCTGGAGTGTTTATTATGCGGTAAGTGTATGTTGTGAACGCCATTTTTTTCATGTACATCTGCAGAGGAAGTGCAGAGAATAAGCATTTTATTCCCTGCAGCACCACCCCAGGACAATTTCAGTGCCCATCAAAATAACCATGGATGTACATGAAACCCACAAACATGGCTGGACTTTGAGTTAGAGAAACCTGCCTGTTATCTATTGATGGAGGATTTTGGAAATTTGTTTAGCCGCATAAAAAATTAAATTTTTTATTTACTTTTACTTACCTAAAACAAACCTGTGATCAGGAATGTAATTTTTAACTGTTGACAGGTTCCAAAAGTCTATGACATGCTGAATTTAAAATGCCCTTATCAGCATTCTGAAACATTTCAGTTCTTTGTTAAACCTTATTTCACATTACCTGGCTCCCTGCCAGTAGCATGTGTTGAAGGAAGGGGAGTGGCTACTGTAGAAGCCTGTGTCTCTGTGTCTCAGTCTCCTATTATCCACACTCATCCAGCTCCCTCCCCTCCTCACTTCCTGTCATGTGCATTGACTGGCAGGGGAGGGAGGGGGTGGTGTAGGGGAGAGGAAGAGTGAATGAGGAGACATAAGCACTCAGGCTACAGCTGCCCTGAAATGATTCAGAATGCTTACAAAGCTGCTTTTAAAATCAGTATAGAATAGGTTATTGGAACCTGTCACCAGCTAAAAATGACATTCCTGGTGACTGATTTGCTCTACTTTACTGAACATGTACTAAACGCTTGATAACTTACCATTATCTATGGGATTCACCCTACAGAGAGAAGTATTACAAGGTTGTATACTATACTTACACTATACTAACTCTTAAGAGCAGGCAGATCATAAAAACAAAGTATTTTCATTGCCTCTTCTTTTATTTATGATCATTAGATGTACTGTCATCCTATAGTAGCTCCACTTTTAATATTTTCAAAACTTTTTCCAAATTTGCTGAGGTAAGCAAGAGACATATCATTCACAATCTTCCACTGGTGCTGGTTAAAGCATCTCTCCACCAAGAAAATAAATCCACTTTATGTCCTTGATGTCCTCCTGCTTCTAGAAGAAAGCTGTGACTTTAGTATATACCAGGGGACTAAGTTTGATGAATACTTATACCCAATGTATTGTCAAATTTTGTTTAGAGATAATTGGATGATTTGTCTATTATTTAAATTTGTGACTAATGTAAGAAAAAAAATATTCTAATTTGTCCATTTATATTCATCACCAAAGAGCAAAATACATTGTTTATTAAATATAAATTGTTTCCACTATTTAGATGTGAAGTTCGCTCCGGGCCTGAGTTTCTCACAAGATCCTACAAGTTTTATAACAACAACACATTCAAAGCCTATCAGTTCTATTATGGAGACAACCACTGTACGAATCCTACCTACACCATAGTTATTCGTGGAAAGATCCGTCTTCAGAAGGCATCAGTGATTGTTCTTGGTGGGACTGAAGCGGATTACCAACTTCATCATGTGCAAGTAGTACCTCACAGTGAAAGTGTAGCTGAAAACCTGAGATGGTTGGTAAACCAGGCGTGTCCTGGCATCATCCCTGCTGACAAAACCTGGAAATCAGATGTCACTTATAATCTGTGGAAAGAAAACAGCAGTTTCAAATGTCTAGAGGCTCTCAATTTTGCAATGCATGAACTTCAACTTATCCGTGTGGAAAAGCAGTACTTGCACCATAACCTGGATCATATAGTGGAGGAATTATTCCTTGGAGATATTCACACAGACGTCACCCATAGAATGTATTACAGACCATCCGGTTATCAATCAGCTCTGCAACATGCCAAGGTATTCCTATTTTATCTCAAAAACACCAGCCTTTTTGATATGTCATTTTTGTGTCATCTCCTAAATGGAAACTCAATACTGATAACATATTCGTAGAATCAGTCACTAAAAACAGATTGGGACAACAGGCATAACCCTCACAGATTAGTTGTTATAAGCAGATGATAAAGACAGCATATAGCTCCAGATCGCCTCACATTCACGTTTACCAAGGCCTTTGCGCCAGTGTTCTGTCATACTTGCACTTTCTTTCTAGTGGAAACTGATTGCACAAGTATTTAAGAAGTGTCTGAGACATTTATGTGTCACCCATTTGTCGCGGTGCTGCACTAGACATCATGTGGCACAAATTAGGGTTTGTCTTGCAAACATAATTGTGTTGCACGTCCTATGTTAAAGGTGCACCACAAAAAAGTTGGTGAACTCTGTCGGACCAGTGCAGGGAGCACCAGATTCATGATTTCTGTCGCCCCGTTTTTCATGAATCCGTCGCACTGAGCATTATACACGAGCAAACCGCATTTACCACTCTTAGTGAATGTGCCCCATTGAGATTAGAGCTGTCTGTATCATAGTTCCATTCTCTGTTTCTGAGCTGGTGAGAACAGCTGCTCTTCAGATGTGCTGAGTGTTGCACACATATTGATAGGTCATCATTGCTTTTGGGCAGAAAATCTCTTTAAGTAGCAAAACTTCAGTGATTCACTTGTCTAAACTTTTTTGATTTTGGCCAAACGGTTCCATTGTTTAGAGGGATCTGTAATGGAACAAATTTTATTGACATAGAAGGTATATGTTTGATTCCTTTTTGACCCCAGAGCATGATATTGGTGCCCTAGGGTTGTGCATGTCATATCAACTTGAAAAGAGTCATTGCTAAGATGATGTGATCCATACCAGCGGATCATTCAATAGGAACGTACTTCATATAGCCCTTAAATTAGAAGTTAAACAACAAGGGCTGATCCAGTGTTACACATAGGTAATCAAATATAAAGAATAGACAGTAGCTTCGAATCTCGACTACCAATAGGGAAGAATCACATTATATAGTTAAAGAAAGAAATAAACATAACCTTTTCTAGGGGAAAAAAAGAAGGTCTGGAGGACTTTCTAACATAGAAGAAGATATCAGTATTTTGAATGACACAAAGTGGTTGTTTAAGGTTAAAAACACACGAATGTGGTTGGTCCATGTATTACGGAGCACACACTGCCCGGATTTTACAGACACTATTCATGAACATTGTGCTGCGGATGGCCCTCTGAGTATCATAGCGATATATGATGCAAGGAGTCCCTTCTTTTCCACTGAACAGCAGCACTGAGTGATTACCATGATTCACAGACCTAATGCAATCATGTGTTTTGAGCCTAAAATTTAATGAACTTTGAGGATCATGAACAATTATGAAGTTATTCTTTTTACCATAGGAATATTTGATGACCAAGGGTGAATGTAGGACATTTAAAGACAGCAAAAGCAGATGAGACAAAGCCTCATTCCTACAAGTAGTATCCTTTAATTTGGTCTAATTGTTACTCCTCTGGGACTACACATAGTAACTGGACACTTAGCTTACTACCAGTACATACAAGTGTCCCTGAGCTTTACCGGGTGTAATGTGAGGTGCACAGTTGCCTTTTTACTGCTTTTAATTTATTACATTTAATAAAATAAAATAATATTTCTTGTGAAAATAATCAGTGGGAGAAATAAAACAACAAGCACTCCAGAAGACCAAACATTTACAAAGCTGAGCTAAGTAATGATCACTGGTGTCTTACTCAGTACTTACTTGTGGCTTCACTTGTGGCTTCAAATGGGAGATAATGAAAGGTCCAGGCTTGTCATGATGTGGAAAGCTGCCATAACCACAAAGTCAGCCTCAGGAAAACTGGCCACATTCCAGGTCCCTGTAGTCCTGATGTGACTTCAAGGTGATAAATTCACCTCTCAACCCTAAACATACAGCAGGTTATATTACTATTACAATATGACTGTATTATTATATGTTTTTTTAAATAATTATTAAAGTAAATCAGATTCAACACTGACTCTTATGATTGACTTTTGTAATTGATTTAACTTCCTGGAAGATCTGCAAATATACAGTAAAATGATTATTAAAATGGTAAAATTATGTTCTTAAAGAAAGGGTTAGGAGTCATAATTAATTGCCAATCCTTAAGATAGGTCATTCATTGTCAGTCGGTGATGGTCTGGGACCCTTTTGGAAAAAATTCGTCTGGGACCCCTGGGCCCTGAATTAATGAGTTGACTGTAAACAATATGGAAATGCAAGCAGACAGCTTTGTGTACTGTGTTAAGCCCCATGCACATGACCACATGAGGACCTGATGTCACACGCTGTCTCACCACACCATGACTGAGCCGGACAGCTGCTCGGCTTTCAATGGAGAGGGGAGAGGGTGAGGAGCTTTCACCCCTCCTGCACCCAGCTGTACGCAGCTCGGGCTGCATGATGTCCTAGAGTGTTCAGGGTTTTCATCATCTGATCACCTTGTTCCAAGGTGCCTGAACCATGTGATATACAATTAATCACCTGTCCTCCTATCTTAAGGGTAACCCATTCACTGTCAATTGTTGATGGTCTGGGCTCTTGCATGTTGATGAGCTGTTATATTGTGCTGTAATCATCTGATGGGTGCAGGTTCTAGGTACCAGACCTCAACGATATGCAAAATATCACCTATTCTAAGAATAGACCATAAATTGTAAGTCTTGGAGAACCTCTTACCCATAAAAACACCAAATTCTTGAGAATGTCATTTATTCTACCTATGTAGTTAGTACATCCTCTCCTAGTACAAACCTTCAGTCAAACCTTAGATTTCTACCAACCATTTTCTGTACTTTTTAGCTCTATGCTTTCCATTACTACTCGGTCCCCGAATATGAGAAATAGCAAAAAGTCCAGCTAGCGGAACTCCCACTCGTATATGTAAAAGCAATAACAGACTTTATTTCTTCAGCATTTAAAACATCAATACAAGAGAACAGAGGGAAACGCATGGCCACAGTTCATAGGTCATAGCTCATAGATCCCTCTTTTCTCATACCCTTATGGAGAAGTCCACTATGGTTAGTGGGGTACAGAGTATGACTCCAACATAGGCCGGTGGGTAAGCACAGTGGTACAAGCCCAGATAGAAATCACACATAATACACGTTAGTGATACCATTTTGGAAACCCCATTGTAATAGAAGATGAAATTGTACATTTTTGTGTATATTATCCTTGGACAATGACATCACTGTTTGTATGTTTGAAAACAGAGCATATCTACAAAAAATCCCTTATTGGGGATTTTTTCCCCTGTCTCTAAGGGTTAACCTTATATTCCCAGAATGCCAACACTTATAGTTTATTCAACTCCCACTACTGGTTATCTCAAGAGACACATGACTATTATAATTGTGGTGAGGTTTTTTATCCACACGATACCATCCATAACTAGGTCAAGGATAATTTTTTTATAAATTGATTGAGATTCCTATAATAGTAGAGGCTTTCTTTTATGTGAAGGATATAAATTATGTTGTTTGATCTCAGAGCTCTCAGCAATGTGGAAGTCAGTTGGGTTCACAGATCTACACATTTTAATGATTTTATAGTCCTTGCTAGTTACAACAGGAACCTTTCAGACCAAGATAACTTGTATGTTGCATTGAAGTTTCCCTTCCAAAGCAAAAAAAAAGAAAATTAGACACTTTTGTTGTTTTTTCTTTTATATGAGGAAATATGAAATTTAGTTTATGCTATAAGATTCTGGATCAAAATCAAGGTTAAAGCACTTCTGTCAAAATTGCTGAAGTTTTCAGTGATATTGATGAACTAAAAATCTTGAAAGGAATTATTATAAATGAGGAGTGACATACTGGAAACAGTTTGAAATGTACCCAGGTATTGAAAATACGTAGGTCTAAAATTAATTTGGATTGACAAGGAAACAAGGATAAACAATAGAGATTCATTGGGGTCCATTTGTAACTGGGGGTCCTCAGTAAGTTTGGTGTCCTTAAGTCGGGGACTGCCTGTATTTACCCTGCTCTCACTTCCTTTTCCTATGGTACTGCTGGTGTAATGGGAAGTCTCCTTTCCATTTCGCTAGAGTGCTGTAATCGACTGAAATCACAAGACGAAATTGGGCTAGCAGCATCAGTGGAAGTAGATTGCTTAACAAACAATGAGATTTGTGTCATCTGACACCAGGTGAGAGTCCATTTGTGAGATTTCACACATTTTACATACATATATATACAAATATATAAATACACACACACATATATATATATATGGTCTATATATAAATAATTAAACCGCTCCCCTTAATTTAAGTACGTATTCCGTTTCTGTCCTCTCTCCTTTAAATGGGAAATATGTGGCCGCAGATGAGCCAATTTTTCCAGGTTGCATCTTTCCTCTATTTAGAAAATGTATATCAAATCCTATGGTGTGGGAAGTAAATGGTTACATACTCCATAGCTGTAGTAGTTAGGAGAATTTTTATATGACCAACAGCTACAGTTTCTTTCCCCAAATCCTCAAAAATATGCATACCAGGCACAAAATTATTTCATATCTGTGAACTACTAATTTACTATATTGAACTCAATAGTAACAAATCAATAAGACAATAATTTGAGTTTATACACTCATATGATCACTACCCCTTAGGAAGGTCTCCCCTTAATCTCTCAATCTACATTTATTAACTTTCAGCCAGGAATAGATCTGCCCATCTGTCCTCTTTTTATTTGACTTCCTCTAACAGTTTTGTCTCTAAAGGATACAGGATATCCTCAGTGATACTATTCTCATTAGTGAACATCAAAAGCTCTTATATTGGCACTTCTTTATTTAAATTGTATTTATATTATCTGCTGCTGCCAAAACATTGTCATTTTCCGCTTGTCACACAAAGAGATTGTTGAACTGCTAAAAGCAACCAAGCCAAGAGATACAGAACTGACCTGCTTAACTGGTTTACTGTGCAACACTTCATATCACATTATGTACAGAGCTGACATCTGCATTCATGCATAGTAGGGGAGTACAGAGCGCACACAGCACAGTACATTCATGTTCTGAGACTGCTATAGCCGTATGAATAAAATATATAATTCCTATTCATCTAGATTAGTATTTGACCTGGGACCTCTTTAAAGGACATGTCCAGTGACATTCAGATATTATTCCGTTGCAATGACAATTTAAATAATCTTAATAATGAACTTATATTATAAATGCTGCACTGATGTCCCAATTTCAGTGTCCCTGAGTGCATGAAACTGCACTTCCAAATAGTGAGAGGCATATGTGCAATGGGGTCAGACCCTTCTCCATCACAACTGATCCAGAGAATCGCTAAAGAACCGAGCCACATAGCCTGCCCTCTTCATTATGTCACTGACACAGGGGAAGAGATATTTGTGCTAAATGTCTATGTTTGTAAATGATCTAAATGTTATGTTTGTAAACTAGTCGTATTATTGATATACACAGATATATATGGGTCGCAAAAGTACTACACTGCTCATTATATTATCATATTGGGAGCCACATCAATCAAGGCTTGTATGTAGTCTTGTAGTCTCAATCCGTAAACCACAGCTCAATCACTGGCCAAGCAATATAACACTATTCAAGACACACAGATATCAGCAGGTTGTGACATATGCTTAGAGAAATCTTTTAGTGATATAGTTGGCCACAAAATAGGACATCTAATCATAAAGTATCACATATGTTGCAGAAAGTCTATAACCAGTTTAATGAATTAATTCCACCCTAAATATATTGAATAGGTAGTAATCTTAATGTTTATTATAGGCACTTTTTATTGTATATTATGTAGTAGTACTGTGTGTGACTAATGTATAAGGTATGCATGAAAATGTTTTTTAGGTTGAAGCTAGAACATGTTCGCCTCTTGCCATTTACAAAGGACTATAAAAAGCGCTACATGTGACAATTTCTAGTGATACAGATCTTGCAGACAAACATTTCCTTTATGGGAAAGCAGCACAATATTCTAATCAAGATCAAAGAGGGCTTTGATATAACATCAAACACTGCCTTTTCCTTAATCTTAACCTCCTCAGCACTCAAGTGCCCTGGCAAACACATGCCAAGCTGTAGTATCTGGCCACACAAAGCTTAACCATGTTGTTGCTGTTTTCATTCAGAACATGGGTAGAATACTGATGGGTGAGGGCTTTAAAGAATTACCCAAAACTGATAAATTACTGTTTCGGAAGATTTATAGCAATACCCTGTGTGGTGCCATAAAGTTTTTTCATGAAGGCTAAAATAATTAGGAGAATGATAAACACAATTTAATTTTTTAAGTGATGTGAAAATGTTTCTTATATAGACAAGAGTCTTATTGCTTTCATCTCATTCAAGGTCCAGCAAAATAAATCCATAGTATAAAGACTCCTTGTTCCCTCACACTATATATTTCCGACTATGATATATATACACACACACATATTATTTTTTTTACATATTTTAAATGTTAAGAATTTGAAATTAATAACATGTCAATGCTTTTTTTCAGAACCACGACCAATCCTGCATTGCCTGTAGAATCATCTACCGGTCAGACGAGCATAATCCTCCAATATTACCTCCCAAAGCAGACCTGAGTATTGGTTTGAATGGGGAATGGGTCAGTCAACGTTGTGAAGTGCGTCCAGAAGTCCTTTTTCTAACCAGGCACTTTATCTTCCATGACAAGAATCACACATGGGAAGGTTATTACTATCACTACATTGACCCAATATGCAAACATCCTACATTCACTATCTATGCCAAAGGCCGCTATAGCAGAGGAGTTCCTTCAACTAAAGTCATGGGAGGAACTGAATTTGTCTTCAAAGGTAAGGAATCAATCACAGAAAATATTTTTTTTCAATTATTTATTCTGTTACGTTTTGATATATAACAAAACAGAAAAAGAAACAAAAAATTTTAGGTCCCCATAGTAAAATAAGGAGCCATATCTTAAAAGAGAAACTTTTTTTAAAACCATAATAACATATTTTAGGAATGAAAGAAAAATCTATTTCACTTTACTATATCCTACAATTTTCACCACTAGGCCTGATGATAGACTGATACTTGATAATCCTGTAAGGGTTTTCTGTGCAGAAGTCGCCTGTTTTACATCACAGACAACAGGAAAATATTACATACGCGGTAGAATTGAAACTATTAAAACATAGTAGCCCCCACAAAAACCATTGTTATATGAGCTCTGTTTTTATGGCTTTCACTGTGCCCTCCAAATGACAGCTCCCCTTTTTCCTTTTGGTCACTACGATCATTTCTATTTTCTTTTATCAAAACCTTCTACCAAAACCTTAAAAAAGCAAACAACCCCAAAGTTTATTAACATTGTACACAAAAACATTGAGGAAGCAGGATTGTAAATATGGAGATCACTTCTTTCCGCATTTCTTTATTCCACCTTTGGTGTACAGAGTTTGGTATGATGTAAATTACTGTTGTTTGCATTGATGGCATTTTGTGAAACGTATAACCGTTTTATCACTTTTTCTTCATAAATTGGGAGGTATGATATTATAGTGGTCTCCTACACAGAGAAATAGGTAGTTATATAAATAAGTGTGCATTACATTTCAGATTAGTATCTTTCCATGTGAGAGCTAGTTCTCCAGCCCACTCTAATTTTGTATATATTTACTTTAACCAACTATCCCATGGCTCAAATGCCCCCCACTACCCTATAGATTGTCTAAAATGCATATTTTCTATCATTTCAACACATCAATATATGAAATATATGAAGAAAAAGTGATCAAAAGGTTATATGTTTCACAAAATGGTATCAATGCAAACATCAGCTCATCCCACAAAAAGTTCCACTTTATCCTTTAGGCCCAGGACAGACATCTACTATGTTGTTAATATAAATCGCTGCCGATTAGTTGTAGGAGCTTTTGCTGTGGCTATCCTGCACATACTTTGTCACCAGCCCTGGATCTCATGCACACAAACTTTGTGCACTTTGCAGACTGCTGCTACTGGCTCTGCAGCAAAGACAGCAGGAATAGAAACTGGGGTGCGAACAGTCAGCTCGACCACCACACTGACAGAGCCCAATAGAAAGTAATGAAGCTCTGAGTTTGCCTGCTAAAAGAACCTAGCTCAGGTCCCCATTACACGGTCATGTGTATGAGACCTTACTCTGCGTCTGTCACCTGAATGCCAGGAGACTACAGGCATGCTAATAACTTCCAGATGCTTTTTCCAAAAAAATAAACGATATACTTTATGTTGCTGCCTATCAAAGGCCTGACAGCTTCAGCACCATTGATCTGACATGTAAACAGCTCTACATGTGTGCACATACTTACTGAAACTTTTTTCCAAGGACGGGGTTGGGACCCTTACCATGGTCCCTGGAGAAAAAAAATTGTGTACCTGAAAATTCCCCATACCTAACACCAGCAAATATAATGTTCCATTTCCTGCAGTCCCTGACCTAAAATGCCTCCTTTCCTGCAGCTTCCCCCTTTTATGTTGCCCCACGTTATAGTGCCCCTTTCACTGTAACCCCCACGCTTTTCTGTAGGCCCTCTTTATTGCGCCCCTTTTCTGTTGTGTATCTTTATAAAAAGGGGGCTACAGACATTATAATACCCCTTTTCTATAGCCCTTTTTATACTATACATATACATATATATATATATACAGGCGGTCCCCTACTTAAGGACACCCGACTTACAGACAACCCATAGTTACAGACGGACCCCTCTGCCCACTGTGACCTCTGGTGAAGCTCTCTGGATGCTTTACTATAGTCCCAGACTGCAATGATCAGCTGTAAGATGCCTGTAATGAAGCTTTATTGATAATTCTTGGTCCAATTACACCAAAAATTTTGAAACTCCAATTGTCACTGGGGCAAAAGAAAAAAAATTGTCTAGAACTTCCATTATAAAATATACAGTTTCGACTTACATACAAATTCAACTTAAGAACAAACCTCCAGACCCTATCTTGTATGTAACCCGGGGACTGCCTGTATAGATACATACACACTGTATAATCAAGTGTAAGCCAAACCGGGTATAAGCCAAGGCACCAAATTATACCACAAAAAAATGGGAAAACATATTGACTCAAGTATAAGACTAAGGTGGGCCACTACTCTTTAATAAAATATAGCAGCAGCAGCCTCCCTTCACTAATAAAATGACCAGCAGAAGCCGCCCCTGACTAATAAAATGTCCAGCAGCTGCCTCCACTCAAAAATGAAATGTCCCCAGCAGCACACCCTCAAAAATAAAGTTTTCCAGCAGAAACTCCTCCGTAAAAATAATATGTCCCCAGCAGAGCCCCCGTAATAATGTAATGTCTCCAGCAGAGTCTCCATAATAATGAAAGGTCCACAGCAGTGCCCCCCTAATAATGTAATGTCCCCATAATAATGCAAGGTCCACAGTAGTGCCCCCCCTAAATAATTTAATGTCTCCAGTATAGCCACTATAATAATGAAATGTCCACAGCAGAGCCACCATAATAATCAAATGTCCACAGCAGAGTCCCCATAAAAATAGTAAAAGCTATACTTACCCCCGACTTCTGCTCCTTGTGGATTCCTGACGAGATGTCACATGCGCACAGGGAGAGCATAAAGAAGGGGGAACTGTGGGAAACGAGAAAGATAAGTATCAAGGTTTTTTCTTAAGTTGAAGTTATTTGTCCGTGGATGGGAAGTGGGCGCTCCACGGCCCAGTCTAGATATTTGCCTATTCCGTGAGGCTGCTGTAAAGCATATGCTGTTACTAGAGCTCAGTAAGAAGGCAGCTCCCATAATCATATGGAAAATAGGTGGGGGGGGATTGGAAAGTAAAAGCGGAAAAATTAATGATCAAGAACATTTTTTCATTCTTCTCATAGATTTTTTTTTATATACTTAATATATAAATGCCCATTTCAAAAACGTGAGTCTCCAATCCTGTCATTGCAATTATCCTTCTCCATATTTCACATATTTTAATCCAGTATTTGCCAAATTTAGGACAACTCCAGAACATATGGAGATTATAGGAATTTCGGTCCTCACATTTTTTTTGTTTTTGTTTATATAATTCTACCTACTGAATCAGCCCCTTCCTATGAATCACTAACATTATGAGTTACTTCAACATGAGTAATTATATTCTTCTTTTTTATACAGTAAATCACTTGAAGGTGACTCCTATGGAACATACTACAACGTCTATGCTTAACATATTCAAAGGGAATGAATGTGGAGCAGAAAAATCATGGAAAGTTGGAGTGGAACAAGATGTTACTCATACCAATGGTTGTTCTGCTTTAGGAATCAAACTTCCTCACACAGAATATGAACTCTTTAAAGTGGAACAAGATTCACAAGGAAGATATCTTCTTTTTAATGGCCAAAGACCAAGCGATGGTAAAAGCCCAGATGAACCTGAAAAAAGACCAACATCATACCAGGTGCCACTGGTCAAGTGTAGGTCTTCGATCTTAAGACCGGAAAGTTCAATTGAGGGAAGCCAGAAAATGAGATCGGGCGCATCCATTACATCTTTTTCTTTCTTTCTTAGTATTTCTATGCATTTTTGGTGCTTAGTTTCGTTAATTTATATTTTGACTAGATGAACTGAAGGTAAAAGGAATACCCTTTGTGTTTATAACATGGGACCAAGGACCTTTTGTTGTTTGAAGACAACATCTGTTTACTTGATGCACTTGGATGCCGGAGAACTAATGCCCTGATACCTACACATTCCCTCTATAGTCTACGGCACCACCTTCTGAACATCAGAAAAATGATTGAAACTTAGTCTCAGAACTTCACCAAGCCTTACCCTGCCTTATATGATTGTACAACAGTACAACAGATTGTACAACTACTTGCACTTTATGCCAGTAGACATGTATTAATATATTCTAGAGAAAAACTATTTTAAGCGCCACAGAAGTCTCCGTCTCGGATGTGCTATATTTCTGTTGTGACTTTTTTGCATTCCCTTTTTTTACAGTGTTGACAAATCAGGACATACTTTATGCAGTATTGTGTTGCCAGTCTATGGACTGCTTGGGGCAGACGGGCTTAGGTACCCTCTCTGAGTTCAAAATTTGTTGTATATATCTGTGCAATGTACATAACTGTATATGAAAGATACTTTGATCTATATTAACATATTACACATTTTACACCAAAGAATAAAGTTTTGACAAATTTGAAATAAAAATAGTCGTTTTTGGTACTTCATAGGCCCCAAATTAAAATTTTTGAAATGGCAATGCACTATAATTATATTACATACACTCACCGGCCACTTTATTTGGTACACCATGCTAGTAACGGGTTGGACCCCCTTTTGCCTTCAGAACTGCCTCAATTCTTCATTAAAATATCACGTTCATTGCCATGTTCTCATGTTTTTATGCATTTACCGTGTATGTTTTAACTTTGTTCTGATTGGTGAGTCCCAATCATGTGACATTGTCTAATCAATATATATTACCAGAGGTATATGCGGAAGGTAATCATGAATAAGTTCTCTTTAAGTACTTTCTCTAGCCCATTTTGGGCGGCCCCACTGCCATATCACCCCCTCATTCAGGACCCCTATTTTAAATCCATTTTTGGGTTCCGATTGCTTTAAATGGGGTTTGCGTTTGGGTTCAAGTTCAGGATGAAGTCTGTTTCATGAACCAAATTTTACCCCTATCGTCGGCACAAACTTGACATACCCAAATTTCGAGCAAACCAATCATTGCTACTCATAAGACATGATAATGAATGGTTTTAAGGCAGAGAAGGTTACTTTTAATCCTTTCAATATTCCCAAGTTGTTATGTCACAAAGCCACATCCGTTACCAGGTTAAGTTCATGTACCGCACTGTATTGGATTAAGGTGCAAATAATATAAAGCTGTTTCTTTGCAAAAGAACTAAAAAAAAACATCTTCTTCAGATGTACTTCTCTCCATCACATCTGGAATTGAGACCTCTCGAGCTTTTCAAGCCTTAACACAAGAAAAGTTACACAATGTTTCATGTTGGTTCAATAATAGATCACAGGCTGAAGAAAAATTTGTTTGGCACCAAAACAGACCCTCAAGTGGAGAAGATAACAGTGGGTTAATGGACTCCTTAAGTAGAGGCACATTAGTGGCTATGACACTGAAAGGAAATGTGTCATAAGGTGGTGGGATGTAAAAGACCTTTAAAGGAAATCTACCATCAAAATTAGGCATGATAATCCAGGGACACATACTTCTAGATCCAGACACCATGACTGTGGTAACAAGGGTGTAATCAGGTGAGGCTGGGCCCCATAGCAGATTTCTGCATGGGGTCCCCCTTCTCCTAAAAAAATTAAATTAAATTAAAATAAATAAAAAATAAATATATATACACATATACATACACTTGTATTAATATACACACACAAGAAGTTCTAAACTCATAAACACACTTTTAATACATTTTTACACACATATATACATGTATACACTCATACGCACATATTTATACATTTGTATATACATATACATATCAGGAGGCTCCATCCTACTGACAAATCCAGGCAACCAGCAGCATAGTGATGCTCTGTGCTTGCTGTGTTCTCCTGCGACAGGTCTGACCTGGTGTAGAATTGATCAAGCAAAAGCAAAGTGGTGTGCCACTGTTAAATTTGTACAAAAAACATGAATTTTATTAGAACACAGACAATACCATAAAAACAATTAAAAATAGTAGTACCAATGTGCATACAGTGCAACATCATATTATTAGTACTCTGATAGGTACAATAACAAAACCCCTCCTGAATGGGTAATGTAAGACCAACCCAATGGCAATGTAAACAAATTGAAAGTGCATGTGCATATGACCAGCTATCATAAAGGTACTGAGCAAGTAGACTGGTGCCTAGATAGATTGTTCCCCAAAAATTGGTAAGAAGATACGAGGTAAATCCCCAGTATATATTACAGGTTATCTGGCATTAAGCCAGACAGCATGGTAACAGCATCAAAGGTACGGGTTGGTACAGAGATCAGGAGCGCTCCCCATGCATTACGTCTCTCACTGGAGACTTCCTCAGGGGTAAAGATGCCCCCATGTTGCCAGGCTCTCCTTATATACCCCCACAGTACTCACCATCAGCTGTTGCGATCAGCGTGTTAGGTGCGCATGCACACTACAGATGCCGAAAGTGGCGCGATAGTAGATGTGATTCTGGCTGTCAATCAATACAGGTGCATGACGAGGTCCCGAACACAGCTCTGTTGAGGTAAGTATGGTAACCAAGCAACCCGATGCTACTGACAATAAATGTACCACTCCTCGTGCATAAGAGAGGTATATAATAAACGGCAGTCTATTATTATGCGCCGACCATATAACTCTTCTCAGGATACATGGATAAATAACAGATAACAGATGGTTATAAGTAAAATCACGCGTCTATTTGCCAAGAAGTTTAAAGTAAATTCAAATAACAAAGTATAAACTTGTTACAGAACAACAAGTGATACCATCCCATTCCTACACAGGAAAAGCAATCCTGTGTCCATAAAGAAACCTTTGCTGCGGCAGTGACTAATAAAACGGCGACATAGAGACAAGAACCCAGGACCTCATTTCTGAGACACCCAGGTAAGTAATATGTAATAATACACCCACTCTTTATAGATAAGATATTGACGGCGAAGCCAGTATAAAAGTGCCCACATAAAGTACTGTTCAAATTTGAAATGACGCAAAAGAAAGGAATTTTGGATAAAGTATATATTATATACAACGCAATTACAATGAAACCAAGTATGGTAGCCTAGAATGGTGCCTGGATACTAGTCAAGAAAAATATATCGTCCAAAGATTCTGGGAGAGTACAAGTGGGAACATACAGGAGAGCCATGGCGAACAATAGCACTTTGGTCAGAAAAATATACATTCCTGTGTACGATGGGTTTGAATCCCAAAGTTGGTAGAAATCAATTATAAAAGATAAAGTCACATAAGAAGTCAGAAGTCCAAAATCAGTAGGGGGTAAAGCTGTTGACAAGAGCCATGTTGGTTATCCATATTACATTAAATAGTCCTTGTCTTTCTCTTTCCTTTTCTGATTCTTTTTCCCCTTCTTTTCCTCTTTCCTCTTCTTTGTTTCTATTTTAATGAAGCTAGAAGGTCTGGGGATCAAAGATCAATTCACAGGTGATACAAAAGGCGTACTTAGAGGGACCTCTTCCATTATTAAAGAAACTGTTTAAGTGGACAATCACATGTTAGTAAATCCTGCCATATTCAAAGATATTCAAAAAGAAACTCCGTGACTAGCGGGGTGAATGTGAACAGTGAAGAGGAAAAGGGGTGCTGGGAGGTAATAAATTTAAGGGGACTATAAGAGTCTCAGAATACAGGGGGCGAAGCCCAAAAAAAGAAAAATTGGTGTAGAATTGCATCATAGCCTGTGCAGGTTATAGGCATTGCACAGGCTATGGGCAGGAACACACCGTACTGGCCCACTATACGGCACTGCAATGCCCCCTCCTCACCCACTGGGGCTTAGAGGGGGTCAAGGTCATAATTCCTGGTCTCTAAACTTGTACAGGCGTATAATAAATAATGATAATTGTGGCCCATTCTGCGTATACATACAAATAGCATATACAAACATACATACATATAAAGACATCATTCAGTAATAGAAAAAAAAAACTAGTAGCCCTGTGTTAGCTAATATATGCCCTTAACGATGATGTGTTCTGATATTGTAGTGTCTTTGAGCCTTGGGGAATATTGATGTTGTGTCCACAACATTTTTCTTTCGACTCTCGGTTATGTCATGGGAACTCTGGACAAATAAAAGGCACAATGATTGTTGACATTTTTTAGATAAGAAATTATCCGAGCACAGTTTGCTTACCCTAAGGTTTGCTGGGAATCTTGCATTTTATTCTTGTTATTGTATTATTTCCCTATTCTGTAAAGCTTATGTTCACTGTAACATGGAAACATGATAACATGTGAACTAAAACAAAGTTGTAAAAAATCCTGAGCTTCTATCTATCGCCATCACTGCATTGTACCGGTCTGGCAGCCCTCTTGGAGGATTCAGCGGTTCAGCATGACTGTCCTCTACTCTTCCATAACCTGCTGAGGAAATATTTTTGTGTTCATAAACTGCTTACAATTTGTCCAGCTTAAAACTGGTCTTACAGGTCTGTCGTCCATTGTGACCATTAACAACTAATGCCAGTACTAGAAATACCATAGTTAGGCCCAATGTTTGTACCAACAAGTAACTCTATTTCGCCAAATGTCCCAGGGTGGTAAATAGCTGGTAGCCTCTGTATAAACAGCAAAAGTGTCCAGCACTCCAAGGAAAAGCTATTACAAATAACATTTATTCATACTGTAAAAAAATCATGTAACTAGAGCCAACAAGGAATAAAAAGAAAAAAGCCTCATATGGCCAAAAAAAAAGACAGGAAAAAAAAAAACCAGTAAGGATTTACATTGCAAAAGTCTGAAATATGCTAGCGTCCTGCAGCGGCATAACAAGACCCCAGTGGGCCTCGATGTGAACTT
Source organism: Engystomops pustulosus (assembly GCA_019512145.1). Classification (NCBI taxonomy): domain Eukaryota; kingdom Metazoa; phylum Chordata; class Amphibia; order Anura; family Leptodactylidae; genus Engystomops; species Engystomops pustulosus. The sequence goes on along the minus strand of CM033645.1, from coordinate 58,258,017 downwards.
AGAAACGGGGGCCTAAACCCTCGCTGCCGACCCCATACCGCATGTTGTTTTTCAGGGTACATATATAGCTTGCACAGACATAAGCACACAAACACTACATATGCATAACACACAGGGGTGTAACCAGGAGATTATGATTTGTAAAGCGCTACGTAATTTGATGGCGCTATATAAATAAAGATTATTATTATTATTATTATTATAAAGCAGATCTTTGAATGGAGCCCCCATTTATACAATCACAATCATTTTTACACTCATACTCGTGTCTACATATTTATACATACAGTATATACACATCAATTTTACAACATATATAACATACACACAGATATACAGTATACATACACACATTCAGTATATAAAGCATACATCCAAATACACAGCATTACACACATATACAGCATATATACACAACATACACAAAGATATACAGCATATATACACATGCGTCCACTCACACAAATACAGCATACATACACATCCAGTATATACAACATGCACACATATACAGCATATATACACAGCATACACACAGATATACAGCATATAAGCACACACATCCAGTACAGTATATACAACATGCACACCGATATACAGCATATATATATAGAGCACACACACGCATACACAGCATATATACACAACATACGCACTGATATACAGCATATACACTCACCGGCCACTTTATTAGGTACACCATGCTAGTAACGGGTTGGACCCCCTTTTGCCTTCAGAACTGCCTCAATTCTTCGTGGCATAGATTCAACAAGGTGCTGGAAGCATTCCTCAGAGATTTTGGTCCATATTGACATGATGGCATCACACAGTTGCCGCAGATATGTCGGCTGCACATCCATGATGCGAATCTCCTGTTCCACCACATCCCAAAGATGCTCTATTGGATTGAGATCTGGTGACTGTGGAGGCCATTTGAGTACAGTGAACTCATTGTCATGTTCAAGAAACCAGTCTGAGATGATTCCAGCTTTATGACATGGCGCACTATCCTGCTGAAAGTAGCCATCAGATGTTGGGTACATTGTGGTCATAAAGGGATGGACATGGTTAGCAACAATACTCAGGTAGGCTGTGGCGTTGCAACGATGCTCAATTGGTACCAAGGGGCCCAAAGAGTGCCAAGAAAATATTCCCTTGACACCACCACCACCAGCCTGAACCGTTGATACAAGGCAGGATGGATCCATGCTTTCATGTTGTTGACGCCAAATTCTGACCCTAGCATCTGAATGTTGCAGCAGAAATCGAGACTCATCAGACCAGGCAACGTTTTTCCAATCTTCTACTGTCCAATTACGATGAGCTTGTGCAAATTGTAGCCTCAGTTTCCTGTTCTTAGCTGAAAGGAGTGGCACCCGGTGTGGTCTTCTGCTGCTGTAGCCCATCTGCCTCAAAGTTCGATGTACTGTGCGTTGAGAGATGCTCTTCTGCCTACCTTGGTTGTAATGGGTGGCGATTTGAGTCACTGTTGCCTTTCTATCGGCTCGAACCAGTCTGCCCATTCTCCTCTGACCTCTGGCATCAACAAGGCATTTCCGCCCACAGAACTGCCACTCACTGGATGTTTTTCCTTTTTCGGACCATTCTCTGTAAACCCTAGAGATGGTGGTGCATGAAAATCCCAGCAGATCAGCAGTTTCTGAAATACTCAGACCAGCCCTTCTGGCACCAACAACCATGCCACCTTCAAAGGCACTCACATCACCTTTCTTCCCCATACTGATGCTCAGTTTGAACTGCAGGAGATTGTCTTGACTATGTCTACATGCCTAAATGCACTCAGTTGCCACCATGTGATTGGCTGATTAGAAATTAAGTGTTAACGAGCAGTTGGACAGGTGTACCTAATAAAGTGGCCGGTGAGTGTATATACATATGTATGAAAGAGTCTTACCTTATCTTTATACATAGGGGGATTTTATCATAATGGAATCTACTAACATTTCATATCATTTTGACAATATTAGATCATGTTTTTATAAATATAACCAAGTTCAGGCATTTAGAGTTGACCACTATGAGGGAATCTTATTGAAATGACTATAAAAGTGGTATGCAAATACGGTTTCCACGATGGGATAAGGAAAACATTCACTTATTTGGCTACCTTGCAACCTCCTTATCATCAAGCATGACTTTCATGAAGCCTAATGACACGATGTGGGATTAAAACCAAACCACTATATCTATTCCAAACTGTAGACAGCACTGTTTCAATGTGGTTGCATTTCTTCAGTACAGTGTAGGGAACAGGTTTAGCTGAGTTACAGGCTTTTGACTAGCGTTGGGAAATAAGTAGTAAACATCATATAAAAATGTATACAAATGCAATAGGAATCATTCAAGATAACTGAAATTGCTCAAAAAACCCATAAAACACTGAATAAGGGGACTATAGCTATAACTAACCAGATGCCATATTTTATCTATCTAGTGTTATTAATGGAAAAGTAGGACCTCCACTTTTAGACTCCACTGGTTTTAATGAATGAGCTTTGTAGTAAACTGTGTGTTCCATACTGAAAACAAGATGACATATAATACACTTGAGGCAGCAATCTGGTACATATTACATACCATATCCATTGTCTGTTTTTCATTATGACAACATTTCTGTGCAATGTCTCTTCTGTCTATGGGTTTGTCCCACACATTTAAGATGTCTTTAGCATAATCTAGCAGAAACATAAAATTGTTCGTTAAAAGTCATGTCCTGCAACTGAAAAATACAATTTTTCGGGAGAGGGCAACTCATTGTAGTGTTGTGTTCCATTCTGGGATCTGTTTTATGTGAAGCTGTTATTTCAATGGCATTTTATTATAAACAACTTGTTTTGCTTTTGTTGCTATGACTATAACACTGTGTTTACACTGCCCACTTCAACAGATATAGTAAACTAACACTTCATGTTTTCTGCAACTTTGCTGTGTGGCCTGGGACAGAGCTAGCAGATGGCCAGTATTCTATAACTCTTGCTAAGGGAGGGTAACAGAAAATATGTGTTATATACATTTCCTATGTCACTCCCTGATCTCTGAGCGAGAGGACTAGAGTCTACTACTTACTAAAGAATCTATAACATTCTGTTTTTCTCATTTCAGATCTCATAAAGCACACACATCCAACAATACTGTCTATACCAGGATATGGCTCAAATATGGCCAACACAGTTAGTAGCAATGGGGCTACTACTAGGCATATGCCAAGTCTTTCATCAGCTCAGCATCTTTATATAATATAATATATGGGGAGGGTGAAGCAAGTTTGAGGCCTATCACTGTGCCTATGTAATAGTAAATATGCCACTGTTTCCTAAGGTACCCCAGGCTCAGGTGAAATAGGCATAGATAATTTTTACCACTGTTCCATGCTATGTATAAATTTACATAAATGTGTTTTTGGTTACCCACTCTCGCTAGTGGCTATAAAGGTTGTGTCTCCTTCACGTGTTTATGTATTGTGTTGCTAGAAAGGACACTTGCTACTACAATTATTGGTCTTAACAGAAATCATTTACAATACTTACTGAATGCTGAATGGATACTACATAGACAACCCGCTTAATAAACTATATCATGATATATTGCTACTGGATTTAGTTTAGAGAGGCTACTATCAGTAGTTTACCACAGGCAGCAGAAGTTAGGCTCCCCCTGGAGATCACTCCTTAATGGGGTTGTCCACTTTTCAATAAATCTGTTCCATTAGACATGTCTCTGCATGTATATGTACCTGTGTCTTTGCCTCCTGTGAGAGCCTCAGCCTTTCCCTGTTCTCCCCATGCTGCACTATGCATCCCTACACAACTTCATGATTCTCACTCCTTCAGTACATCTGTCATGGCAGCCTCCAGTGTCTATTTTTTCTCCATCCATCTCATTGATAGACACAAGGAGGTGGGAGGGGGAAGCAGCAGGATGAGTCATAATCTCCTGCTGCAGGTCCCTCCTATTTATCAGTGTAAGGTCTTTGTTTACGTGTCTATGCAGAGTGCACACAGCAATAAAGGAAGCATCAGGGATCATTAATGAATTGGTGAGCATCCATTAAATATTATTACACCTAAAATAAATACTTCATTAAACATAGCCTTTATCCCTAAATGGTTCGTCTTCATGGCTGCTATGTTAAAAAAAATCAGTTTGTAAACTTATACACAACTTACCTGATGTGAGTCCATTAAAAACCCTGCATATTCAGTGGTTACTGCATTGCCCTGCCGCCTTATTCCTGATAAACAGCTCTAGATGCTACAGAATATGCCCCTGTATGGACTATTGAGAGCTCTATTACATAATGGCCACTTCATGTCATGTGACCAGGATGATGTCATCTGTTACATTTGCACAGTCTACCCCAAGTATGTATCTGATTACATGAAATCACAGCAGCAGGGACGATTAGAAGTCCATGGAGGCTGTGATCATGGCATGATACTGCCATGTGATGAGATACATAGATGGGGTAGACATTGCAAACAACTGGGTAAAGGACCGTAGGTGATATAACCATGGTCACATGACATGATGAGAAGAGGTATGGGACATGGGATGGAGAAGAAGGAAGGGGTCGGCCGAGCAGGACACCCCCCTCTGATGTAAGACACCCCCTCTGATGCATTTTTAGCTAAAAGAAGGGTGTCAGTTAGTCAGAGCTTTATGGGAACCTGTCTCTAGCTGTATTTGTGAAAATGTGGTGACAGGTTCCCTTTAAGTTAAGCCATTTACATTCTACAGAAAAAAGTGCAAGAAGTACATTTGATAAAATAGCAGCATTTGTGGATATATATTTCTCAAAGTTTTTTTGTGATCAGAAACACACCTGCAACCTGGAAAGCAAAGGTTAGTGAAGGTTCCCAAACACAGTTTGCTTCCCAACTTTCCTTGCTTAATGTAGTCATTCACATGAGGCTGCCAGTCTTTCATTCACACAACAGTCTCATTTATACAGTACCTGACACAGACAGACAGCTTCTGTCTTCATCACACCAGAAGTCTCTTAGGTCTACCCGGTCCTAACAGGCAGCACAGCGTATCATAGAGATGCCCATCGCAGCAGGAAGAAAACTAGTAAATTGACAGCACATTAATCACCAGAGCTCATACACAGATAAATTAATGGTTTATTCAACATCATCCATAAAAAATCAAAGGAAATGTGGAAATGTCACGTATTAATTAGTCATTAGATCACTTTATTCCATTTGGAATCCAATGTGAATGTAAATCAGCTGCTTAGAAGAGGTTGGATGGGGGGGGGATCAACATCAAGAGAAGCGTTTTTTATTTTACTTTTCCAAAGTGGTAGATTTTTTTAAAAGTGTAAAGAACAAAAACTTCCAGTGCAACTAGTTACTACGTGGAGCAGATGTATAACACTGACACAATATTTTTTAAAACTTCTTATTAGTTTCAAAGCTAAAAAAAGCGTAGTAACTAACCAGTAATAGTCCATAACTCCTCTCAACGATGTGCAGACACAAGCGGCTTTCAACAAGGAAATAGCATACTGAGCAATGTTTCGGAGACGGAGCCAGAGCTCTTCAATGCTGTAGCTTTTCAAGCTGTTCAGGAGCACTTCCCCCACCCATTTAGTGCTAAAACTTCCTGCTGCAGTGAGAGTAGAGCAGGGGAGGGGGGAGGCGGAGACTATGTAACAGCATGTGCAGACAGAGCAGATGGGCTCTTGTAACACCCCCAAAGCCCTTCTGGCTTACAAGCATAATTTATCATAATTTAGATCTAAGAGGAAGTGTCCCTGGTTTATCATGCTTTATTTTGATGGTAAATTTCCTTTAAGTATATTGTGCACTTTACTCCAAGCTGAATGCACAGAGAAAAGCTTTTTAGCTAACAGCATAGTTGAGTTTTTATTTTAGGAAAGGTTAATTTGTTAATTGCAAATCATCAGCATGAGCTTTGCTTTATCGATTCAGCAAGGAATACTGGAAAGGTTCAGCTATAATGTCTGCAATGTTGTGATTAGAGCTCTGTAGTATAGTTATTGTTATTGTTAGCATTATAAAAAGTTATACAATTTCCCAATATACTTTCTGTGATTGCTGTCATTCCATAGAAAGCTTCGTTGTTTATTTACAGTGGACAGAAATCTGACCATGGTCATACAGGTGCACAGCTCACAGCTCTGATTACTCTCTAATAATAACAAGCTGTGCACCTGTGTGACCATGGTCAGATCTCTGTCCACTGGAAGGAAACATAGAAGCTTCCTATAGAATGACAGCAAGCAGAGATCTAGAAAACAGTGAGGAATTTCTACAGAGAGTATATTGGAAAATTGTATTACTTATTACCATTAAAACGTCAACATTAAGTTGCTAGAATGGGAATACCCCTTTAATTAAAAAAATAATAATTAAAGGAAAGCTTGCAATTATCATCAAACTACAGACAGGTAGCAGTCCTGGAGAGATTTGTGTACAGTATGTTGTAAGTAGTGACAGAGCTGTGAAAAGTGATAATCCAGGTCTACAGATCTTGCAAGAGCTCTGGGCAAAGTTATTACACAGCTCTCCAGGGCCTATACCTAGAACTGTGTGCAATTTGTTATACTACTGACTGATTCCCTTTAAATAGGTAAATAGATTCTCTACAAATTGGGTAAAATGTTCTCATAGCATTACTTAATGCTTTTTGAAAGATGCCAGGGCTAATTTTGAATATGGGTCTAATTGTAGTCAATTAAGCCAGCCTTGTATGAGAAACTTATCAAACAGACTGTGCTTAAAAAGGACTTGTCACCAGATTTTGACGACTAACAATGTCTGCTGATAAAGGGTTACAAGACCTCCCTATATCACCTAAAATTAGCTGCCAGTGGGGCCCTGTACCTTAATTACAGAGGTTTTTCTGAATTAGCTTTTCTGACTCATGTCTGGTGTTTGTGACTCTTCTCTCTCTCAGACTGGCTCTCAGGTGGTTCTAATGAACCACGCCCCATTATTGTAAATGACAGCTCTGTGTCTCTTCGAATCACTGTCCTGCCTCCTTGTACTTAGGGGCTGTCTGCAAATATTCAACTACTGACATATAAAGCTCTATGTACAGATGGGAAATATTGTGTCAATTTTTTTACACAGTGCCTTGTGTTACATTCATGAGACGTGACCAGAGTGACATCATCACAGGTCCTTAAGCCTTTTAATAATAGCAAATTGTACCCCATGTATGTGATCACATGAAATCACAGCAGCCTCCATGGACTTCTACTGCTATCCATCCTCCATGGAGGCTGCTGTGACTTCATGTGGTCAGATTCATGCATGGGGTACAGTTTGCTATTGTTAAGAGGCTAAAAAACCTGAGATGATGTCACTCTGGTCACATGACATGAACTGTGACCAGTAAGGAGACATAAGGCAGATGCCTTAGATTGGAGGGGCCGGATAAGCAGGACACACCCTCTTTGATGCCAGATAATATCAGATAAAAGAGTGACAATTAGTTAATAGATCTCTATAGGAAACTGTCACTGGCTATATATGTGCAAATATGGTGACATGTTCCCATTAAGACATGTGGGGGGCTGGGATGCTAGTGGAGTCTTTAATGCTGTAATATTTGTGAAGCAGGGGCCATGGATGCTGTATTAGCAGATGCTTGTGTCACAGCAGATGAGGTGGTTCTGTGCCCCAGAAATGCTGATGGGCCCCTACACAACCTGAACAAAGCCTAACAACAATAGTCTAAGCCCCATCCCCAACTCTGCCCCTACTGGCATTGAATCCCTTCTAGTTACATTTTAGCACAGGTTTCTCACCCAGGACAGTACTTGCAGCCATTTTGTTTAGCATCTTAAATAGACTGCATTCAGACGAAACGTATGCCAGCACGGCTACGGCCGGGCAAGCATATGTCCGCCTTGATGGAGAGGGGTGACCCCACTCCATAGAGATGCATGACCGCAACACGGGGAAAGATAGGACATGTCCATGCGGTCATTGCCATCTATGGGGGACAAGCTTGCTAAAAAGTGGCTGCGTCTTATAGACCGGAGGTCAGGAGGATCCAGCACTGCCAGACCCTCCTGACCGCTGTAAGGGAGATCGGGTGATGCCATGATATAGAGCTGCACCCGATCTCCCAGATAGGAGAGACTCCATACTACTCTCACCTCTCCCCGATGTCCTACAAGTCCAGGACCTGCGGTGATCACCACAGGTCTCATCCTGCCATGCTGCACTGGGACAGAGTAAGAAGGGAAATGGGGGAAGTATGTGTGTGTATGTGTATACAGGGCCGATTCTAGCATATTTGCTGCCTGAGGCGAATATTAAAATGCTGCCCCCCCCCCCCGCTCCCTGTTAAGTAAATCCTTAAACTTTACTAACAATTAACAATCCTACAGACAGCTCCCTGACACTGTGTGACTGACTACAGGATCTGAGAGGCATTAGTGGCATCTAGTACCTTATAGATGACAATCTCTTCCATCAGTAGAACTTTATTCCGGGTTCTCCAATCCATGAAGTATCACTGCTGAGGTCACACCGTGGATGACAGGTTAGCACACAATACTCAGTAGGCTGGGCGTTGCAAAAACGATCTCAATTGGTACCAAGGGGCCCAAAGTGCCAAGAAAAAATATTCCCTTGACAACCAACCACCACCAGCCTGAACCGTTTGATAAGGCAGGCTGGATCCATGCTTTCATGTTTGTTGACGCCAAATCTGACCTAGACCCCTCTGAATGTTCAGCATAAATCGAGACTCATCAGACCAGGCAACGTTTTTTCCAATCTTCTACTGTCCAGATTACATGAGCTTTTGCAATTAGCCCTCAGTTCCTGTTCTTAGCTGAAAGGAGTGGCACCCGGTTGTCTTCTGCTGCGTTAGCCCATCTGGCTCAAATATTCGATGTACTGTGCGTTGAGAGATGCTCTTCTGCCTACCTTGGTTGTAATGGGTGGCATTTAGTCACTGTTGCCTTTCTATCGGTCTCGAACCAGTCTGCCCATTCTTCCCTGACCTCTGGCATCAACAAGGCATTTCCCGCCCACAAACTGCCACTCACTGGATGTTTTTCCTTTTTTTCGGACCATTCTCTGTAAACCCTAGAGATGGTGGTGCTGAAAATCCCATAGATCAGGTTTCTGAATACTCAGACCACCCTTCTGGCACCAACAGACCATCCACGTTCAAAGGCACCTCACATCACCTTTCTTCCCCATGACTGATGCTCAGTTTGAACTGCAGAAGATTGTCTTGACCATGTCACATGCTAAATGCCCTGAGTTGCCAGTGCCATCCAGGTGATTGCTGAAGAAATTAAGTGTTAACGAGCCGTTGACAGGTGTACCTAATAAATTGGCCGGTGAGTGTATATACATATGTATGAAAAGTCCTTACCTTATCTTTATCATAGGGGGATTTTCTATAATGGAATCTACTGAGTCTGTTTTTGCTGGGCTGCATTGACTTACACACATTAGTGACCATATGATTAGTTTTGCACATTTGTACGTCAGTGCTGAGACTATTTTCTACAACCCCCCCCCCCCCCCCCTTATCGTAGTTCAATTTTAACTAATTGTGTTGCTCCTTCATTGTAAGCATTGGTGATACCTAGTATTCACCTCGATCAATTAGACAAGGAGAACATATGTTACTGATAAGATCTCTTTATAAGCAGTTTAACATTTCATATCATTTTGACAATATTAGATCATGTTTTTATAAATATAACCAAGTTCAGGTATTTAGAGTTGACCACACAACAAGGGATCTATTGAAATGACTATAAAAGTAGTATGCACATACGGTTTTCCATGATGGGATAAGAAAACATCACTTATTTGGCTACCTTGCACCTTCTTATCATCAAGCATAACTTTCATGAAGCCTTTTGACACGATGTGGGATTAAAACCAAACCACTATATCTATTCCAAACTGTAGACAGCACTGCTTCAATGTGGTTGCATTTCTTCAGTACAGTGTAGGGAACTGGTTTAGCTTTTGATTAGGGTCGGGAAATAAGATCCTTACTTATGGAGACTTTGCCAATTAAGGCCGGTCACCTTGCTGTTGTGTGTTGAGGCTTACTGTATATCCATTGACGCTCCACTAGGGGATTCTTGGAAAATATGAAAGTTAGCTTTCCAGAATGGGATAAGGAAAACCACACAGCTTTCAGCTACCATATAAGGCAGCCCCCTTAACGTGAAGCATGACTTTCAGGAAGCCTAATGACATGATGTGGGATTAAAACCAAACCACTATATCTATTCCAAACCGTAGACAGCACGTTTCAATGTGGTTGCATTTTCTCATTACAGTGTAGGGAACAGTTTAGCTGAGTTTACAGGCTTTTGACTAGCGTGGGAACTAGTAGTCACATCATATAAAATGTATACAAAGCAATAGGATCTTCCAGATCACTGAAATGCTCAAAAAACCCATAAAAACCTGAATAAGGGGACTATAGCGATAACAACCAGAGCCATATTTTATCTATCTAGGTGATTAATGGAAAAGTGGACCTCCACTTAGACTCCACTGGTTTTTAATGAATGAGGCTTTGTAGTAAACGTGTGTTCCATACTTGTAAACAGAGAGACCTATATTACACTTGAGGCAGCAATCTGGTACATTTACATAACATATCCATTGTCTGTTTTTCATTATGACAACATTTCTGTCAATGTCTTCTGTCTATGGGTTTGTCCCAACATTTAAGATGTCTTTAGCATAATCTAGCAGAAACATAAACTTGTTCGTTAAGAAAGCATGTCCTGCAACTGAAAATACAATTTTCGGGAGAGGGCAACTTATGTGTAGGTTGTGTTCCAGTCTGGATCTGTTTTATGTGAGCTGTATTTTCATGGCATTTTATTATAAACAACTTGTTTTGCTTTTGTGGTTGCTATACTACTAACACCATGTTTACACTGCCAACTACAACAGTATTAAAAACTAACACTCATGTTTTCTGCAACTTTGCTTGTGTGGCCTGGGGACAGAGCTAGCAGATGGCCATAATCTATACTCTGCTAGAGGGTAACAGAAAATATGGTGTTATATACATTTCCTAGTGTCCTCCCTGATCTCGAGCGGAGGACTAGGTCTACTACTACTAAGAATCTATAACATTCTGTTTTTCTCATTTCTCGATCTCATAATAGCACCACACCCCAATACGTCTGAACCAGATATGGCTCAAATATGGCCAACACACGTTAGTAGCAATGGGGCTAACTACTAGGCATATCCAATTCTTTCATCAGTCTCAGCATCTTTAAGTAATTAATATATGGGGAGGGTGAAGCAAGTTGAGGCCTATCCACTGTGCCTATTAATAGTAAATTATGCCACTGTTTCCTAAGGTCCCCCGCTCAGTGGAAATAGGCATGATATTTTTTGCCACGTCCAATGCCATGTATACCTTACATAAATGGTGTTTTTGTGTTACCCTCTCGCTAGTGGCTATAAGGTTGTGTTCTCCTTCACTCGTTTATGTATTGTTGTTGCTAGAAAGGACACTTGCTACTACATTTTGGTCTTACCAGAAATCATTTACAATACTTACTGAATGCTGGAATGGATACTACTAGACAACCCGCTTAATAAACTATATCATGATATTTGCTACTGGATTTAGTTTAGAGAGGCTACTAATCAGTATTTACCCACAGGCAGCAGAGTTAGGCTCCCCCTGGGAATCACTCTTAATGGGTTGTCACTTTTCAATAATCTGTTCCATTAGACATGTCTCGGCATGTATAATGTCCCTGTGTCTTGCCTCCTGAGAGCCTCACCTTTCCGTGTTCTCCCCATGCCCCTGCACTGCATCCCTACACAACTTCATGTATTCGCACGAATCTCACTCCTTCAGTACATCTGCGCATGGCAGCCTCCAGTGTCTATTTTTTCTCAGTCCATCTCATTGATAGACACAGGAGGTGGGAGGTTGCAAGCAGCGGATGAGTCATAATCTCCTGCTGCAGGTCCCTCCTATTATCGATGTAAGGTCTTTGTTCCGTGTCTATGCAGAGTGCACACAGCAAAAGGAAGCATCAGGCTCATAATGATTGGTGAGCATTCATTGAATTATTACACCTACCAAATAATACTTCATTAAACATGTCCTTTATACCCAAATGGTTCGTCTTCATGGCTGCATGTTAAAACATTCAGTTTGTAAACTTATACACAACTTACCTGAGTGTAGTCCATTAAAAACCCTGCATATTCAGTGGTTACTGCTATTGCCCCTGCCCGCCTTAATTCCTGATAACAGCTCTAGAATGCTACAGATATGCCCCTGATGGACTAGGAGAAGCTCTAATTACATAATGGCCACTAATGTCATCTTGACCAGGATGATGTCATCTGTTACATTGTGCACAGTCTACCCCAAGATGTATTGAATTACATAAAATCACACAGCAGCAGGACGATTAGAAGTCTCATGGAGGCTGTGATCATGGCATGATACTGCCATGGTGATGATATTACATAGATGGGGTAGACATTGCAACAACTGGGTACAAGGACCGTAGGTGATATAAACCATGGTCATGACTGATGAGAAGAGGCATGGGACATGTGATGGAGAGAAGGAAGGGGTCGGCGCGCAGGACCCCCCCCTCGATGTAAGACACCCCCTCTGATGCTTTTTAGCTTAAAAGAAGGGTGTCAGTGGGTGTCAGTTAGTCAGAGCTTTATGGAACCTGTCTCTACTTTATTTGTAAAAATGTGGTACAGGTTCCCTTTAAGTTAAGCCATTACTTCTACTAAAAGCGCAAGAGCTTTGATAAATATGCACATTTGTGGATATATATTTCTCAAAGTTTTTTTGTGATCAAAAACAACCCGCAACCTGGAAAGCAAAAGGTTAGTGAAGGTTCCCAAACACCATTTGCTTCCCACTTTACCTTGCTTAATGTAGTCATCACAGGAGGCTGCCAATATCTTCCTTCACACAACAGTTCTCATTTATACAGTACCTGACACAGACCCAGCTTGCTGTCTTCTCCACACCAGAATCTCTAGGGATCTACCCGTTCCTAACAGGCAGCACAGCGTCATCATAGAGAGCCCATTCGCGGCTAGGAATAAAACTCGTAAAATTGACTGCACAACATTAATCGCTTGCAGAGCTCATACACAGATAAATTAATGGTCTTAAGTTCAACATCATCCAAAAAAATCAAGGAAATGTGTAATGTCACATATTTCCTAGTCATTGATTCAACTTTAATTCCATTTGGAATCCAATGTGAATGTAAATCCAGCTGCTTAGAAGTAGTTTGGAGGGGGGGATCAACATCAGAGACAGCTTTTTTTTTAAACTTTTCCAAAGTGGACATTTTTTTAAAAGTGTAAAGAACAAAAACTTCCATGTGCAACTAGTACTTAACGTGGAGCAGAGTATAACACGACACAAATATTTTTTAAAACTTCTTATTAGTTTCAAAGCTAAAAAAAGCGTAACTAAAACCAGTAATAGTCCATAACTCCCTCCACGATGTGCAGACACAAAGCGGCTTTCAACAAGGAATTCATAGGAGTAATGTTTCGGAGACGGACCAGAGCTCTTCAATGCTGTAGCTTTTCAAGCTGTCAGAGACTTTCCCCCACCCATTAGTGCTAACTTCCTGCTGCAGTGAGAGTAGAGCAGGGGAGGGGGGAGGCGGAACTATGTAACCGCATGTGCAGACAAGCGTGAATGGGCTCTTGTAACACCCCAAGCCCTTCGGCTTCTACAAGCATAATTATCATAATTTAGATCTAAGAGGAAGTGTCCCGGTTTTATCATGCTTATTTTGATGGAAAATTTCCTTTAAGTATAGTGGGCAACTTACTCCAGCTGAATGCACAGAGAAAAGCTTTTTAGCCACAGCATAGTTGGTTTTTATTTTAGAAGGAATTTGTTAATTGCACAATCTCAGCATGGCTTTGCTTATCGATTCAGCACGGAATACTGGAAGGTTTCAGCTTATGTGTCTGCAATGTGTGATTAGAGCTCTGTAGTATATTTTATGTTTGTTAGCATTATAAAAGTTTACAATTTCCCATTATACTTTCTGTGATTGCTGTCATTCCATAGAAGCTTCGTTGTTTTATTTACAGTGGACGAAATTGTCCATGGTCATAAGGTGCAACAGCTCACAGCTCTGATACTCTCAATAATAACAAAGCTGTGCACCTTTTGGACATGTCAAATCTCTGTCCCCTGGAAGGAACATAGAAGCTTCCTATAGAGCACAGCAGCGAGATCTAAAAAACAGGTGAGGAGATTTCTACAGAGAGTATATTGGAAACTTGTATTACTTTATTACCATAAAACGTCAACATTAGTTTGCTAGCATGGGGAATAACCCCTTTAATTAAAAATATAATTAAAGGAACGCTTGCAATTATCATCAAACTACAGCAGGTCATCATCCTGAGAGATTTGTGTACAGTTATGTTGTAAGTAGTGACGAGCTGTGAAAAGTGATAACCAGGGTCTACAGGTCTTGCAAGACTGCAAATTATTACACATAGCTACTCCAGGGCCACATACCTAGAACTGTGGGCAATTTGTTATACTACTGACGCGATCCCTTTAAATAGGTTAAAAGATTCTCACAATGGGTCGAAATGTAGTTCATACATTACTTAATGCTTTTGAAAGATGCCAGGGCTAATTTGAATATGGGTCAATTGTAAGTCAATTAAGCCAGCCTGTAATGATAAACGTAGATCAACAGACTTGGCTTAAAAGGACTTGGCCACCAATTTTGACGACTACAATGTCTGCTGATAAAGGTTTACAACCTCCCTATATCACCTAAAATTAGCTGCCAGTGGGGCCCTGTACTATTACACGAGGTTTTTTTCGATTAGCTTTGCTGACTCATGTCCTGTGTTTTGACTCTCTCTCTCTCAGACGGGCTCTCAGGGGGTTCTAATGACCACGCCCCCAATTATTGTAAAGACAGCTCGTGTCCTTCGAATCACTGTCCCTGCACGCTTTACTTAGGGGCTGTCCTGCAATATTCACTCCTGACATTAAGCTCTATGTAGCAGATGGAAATATTGTGTCAATTTTTACACATCCTTGTGTTACATCTATGAGACGTGACCAGAGTGACTCATCAAACGGTCCTTAAGCCTTTTAATAATAGCAATTGTACCCCATGTATGTGACACATGAATCACAGCAGCCTCCATGGACTTCTACTGCTAATCCATCCTCCATGGAGGCTTGCTGTGACTTCATGTGTCGATTCATGCATGGGTCCAGTTTTCTATTGTTAAGAGGCTAAAAACCTGAGATGATGTCACTCTGGTCACATGACTGACTGTGACCAGTAAGGAGACAGTGCAGATGCTAGATTGAGGCCGGATAAGCAGGACACACCCTTTGATGCCAAACTATCAGATAAAATAGTGACAATTATAATAGAATCTCTATAGGAAACTGTCACTGGTTATATGTGGCAAATTGGTGACAGGTTCCCATTAAGACATGTGGGGGCTGGGATGCTAGTGGAGTCCTTTAATGCTGTAATATTTGTGAAGCAGGGCCATGAATGCTGTATTAGCCGATGCTTGTGTTCACAGCAGATGAGTGGTTCTGTGCCACAGAAATGCTGATGGGCCCCTACCACACCTGAACAAGCCTAACAACAATAGTTCTAAGCCCCCCCAACTCCTGCCCCTATTGGCATTGAATCCCTCTAGTTACAACTTGTAGCACAGGTTTCTCACCAGACAGTACTTTCAGCCATTTTTGTTTTGACAAACAAATTAGCATCTTAAATAGACTGCATTCAGACGAAACGTATGCCAGCACGGCTACGGCCGGGCAGACATATGTCCGCCTTGATGGAGAGGGTAGACCCCACTCCATAAGATGCATGACCGCAACCGGAAAGATAGACATGTCGCACTGCGGTCATTGCCATCTATGGGGGACAGCTTGCTAAAAAGTGGCTGCGTCTTATGACCGGAGTTCAGGAGGATCCAGCCCTGCCAGACCCTCCTGACGCTGTAAGGGAGATCGGTGATGCCCATGATAATAAGCGCACCGCGATCTCCCAGTAGAAGCTCCTACACTCTCACCTCTCCCGATTCTCACAGTCCAGGACCTGCGGTGATCACCACAGTCCTCATCCTGCATGCGCCTGGGACAGAGTAATAAGGGAATGGGGGAAGTATGTTTGTGTATGTGTATACAGGGTCCGATTTAGCATATTTGCATGGGAGGCGAATATAAAATGCTGCCCCCCCTCCCCCCCGCTCCCTGTTTAAGTAAATCCTTAAACTTACTAACATTAACAATCCGACAGACAGCTCCCTGACACTGGTGTGACTGACTACAGGATCTGGAGGCATTGTGGCATCTCGTACCTTAAGATGACAATCTCTTCCTCAGTAGAACTTTATTCCGGGTTCTCCAATCCATGAAGTATCACTGCTGAGGTCACAGCCGGAATCTTCAGCTTCGTCGTGTCAGCATCTCCAACCCGGCGTCCTAAAAATCCACAGTCACTTACAGTATAATCTCCTGGCAAACAACACTGTCCTAAATAATATAGACCCCTCACAACACAACTGACCGTACTCTCTCCCAACATATAACACATCCCTTCATATATATATATATATATAATATATATATATATTATATATTATATATATAATTATCTACTGGAATTATACATGCTAGCACCAATCAATATAAAACCCCCCAATTATTTTAACAGACCCCCCCCCACATTTGGTTACATGATGCAAAGTAATCTGTATCTATAACTAATAAATAGTAGCACCCCCTAATATATTTATAATAAATACATCATTTTTATATCAGCCTGGTCCTCTATTTTACAAGGCCTCGTTATTCACCACCATATTAAATTATATACATATCCCCTACGTTAAAAATAATCTTGCCCCTAGCTATCAGCCCCCTCCCACTTAGTAATATTCTGTACGCCCATATAGACATCCCCCCAGCTTATAATATCTGTACCCCAATACAAGCCCCCCATGCTTAGTAATATCAACTGTATCCATATACAGCCCCCAGCTTGTAATATACTGTATCCCTATACAGCCCCCCCAGCTTAGTGATTATGATCTATAATATATAGCATCCCCCCGTATAAAATAATTATGGCCCCAAATTAATATGGCACCCCCCCTATATATAAATAATTATGGCCCCAAATAATATATATAGCATCCCCCCCTAGCATAAAATAATTATGTGGCCCCAAATAAGATAATACCCCCATCCCCCCCTTATAATCAATTATGGCCCTATGATATCTTTGCGCCCCCCCCCCAGTATCAAACGTTTTCAAGCCCTATATAGTACCCCTCCTCCCTCCTCCCTGATAAACATGAAAACTTCTAACAATTAATGAAGTACATGAAAATAATAAAATCATACTCCCTGCATACTCACCTGCAGGCAGCTGCTCCCTCGGCGCGGCTCCGGTGTTCAGGCGGCTCTCCTGTGAGCCGCGGCTCCGCACAGTGACACAGGCGCGTGACGTCATGGTGCCTGTGTTCACTGCTTAGAATGGAGCGACGCAGCTGCCGGAAAGGCGCTGCGTCGCTCCGCATATAAATCGCGCCTGTGTCTTAAAGAGACAGGCGCGATTTATTATAGCTGGTGGGCGATTCGGGCGTTAATGGACGCCCGAATCGCCCACTTTAGAGCGGCAAATTTCGCCGCCCTTTACAGGGACCCGCATTCTGCCGCCTGAGGCGAGATTTTCATCTCGCCTCATGGCAGATGCGGCCCTGTGTGTATATGTGTGTGGTTCTGTGTGAGTGTGTATAGGTGAGTTGAGTGTGCATAGGTGATGCAGGTTTGAGTGTGTATAGGTGTTGCAAAGTTGAGTGTGTATAGGTGATCTGAGTGTGTATAGGTATGGATGATGCAAGGTTGAGTGTGTATGTGGATGGATGATGCAGAGTTGAGTGTGTATGTGGATGGATGATGCAGGGTTGAGTGTGTATGTGGATGGATGATGCATTGTTGAGTGTGGATGGATGATGCAGAGTTGAGTGTGTATGTGGATGGATGATGCAGTGTTGAGTGTGTATGTGGATGGATGATGCAGAGTTGAGTGTGTATGTGGATGAATGATGCAGAGTTGAGTGTGTATGTGGATGGATGATGCAGAGTTGAATGTGTATGTGGATGGATGATGCAGAGCTGTGTGTGTACGTGGATGGATGATGCAGAGTCGAGTGTGTATGTAAATGGATGATGCAGAGTTGAGTGTGTATGTGGATGGATGCTGCAGAGTTGAGTGTGTATGTGGATGGATGATGCAGGGTTGAGTGTGTTAATGTATGTCTGTGTGTGCTGTGCTTTAGTGCGACCAACAGGGATATTTTAATTGGTGTACAAGGACAAGGACAAAGGTTCTCCTGAGGACAATGCCCCTAATGTAGAAATGTGTCACTCAGTACAAGTTCTGCTACTGTCCACACTTTTACACTTCAAGGTTAATGCTCAGAAAGAGATTAGAAGACAGGTGCCTAAGCCTCAGGCCAGCCAAGACACCTGAAATAAGACCATTTCTAACACCTGCCTTGTCACATAAGAAAGCTAGGTGTACACGTTATTATTTCTAGATAGCATCATCAATTAGTGTAGTCTACTAGAAAAGTCAGCTTACCACATATGGAGACTACTGGGTGGTGTGAACAGCAGTTAAAAGTTACATTCTAATCATGTATATGTGCTGTGTGTGTGTGCTTGCAGTATATACTGGATGCATGTATATATATGCTTTCTATGTGTGTATGCTGTGTATATCTGTGTAAATATATAATCTTATATTATATATATATTATATATATATGCTGTGTATTGCGATGTTATGCTGGTAATATTTCTGGGTCGCCTTCTTATGTTTATATTTTCACTATTTGGTGTAGGTGATAGTGGAATGTATATACTGTAACTAGACATTGATAACTATGATGTATGTAATGCTGCATATGTAGCGTGTATTCTATGCGGTATATGCTCTCTGTGTTTGCTGTGCATATATTCTGTGTATTGCTGTGTGAATCACCCTCAATATGAATGGATCAAGAGCGGTATAACTCACCTCCGCGGTGCCACTACATTAAATTAGGAAAATTACACCAAAAACAATCTTCCATCTCTCGTTAACCACTGAATTTCTTATTGTACAGCCATACACAAATCATCTTTATAATGACGGCAACTCCAGTGCATGATTTAGACATAGTAGCACAATGGTCAAGACAAGCTCCATGTGCACTTCAAAACCGTACATCATTTATGCGTGTAAGAAAAGTAGATTAAATCTGATGCTGCTTTAACGTGGCATTGCTGTGTGTGTTTCTTCGTTGCTATAATTGGAGACGGGGATACCTGACGTGAGTATCAGGTGTATCGGTGTGTGTGTTCTCTAGATATATAGGCTGTAGTAAACATCGGATGTTGCATGTTTGTGAAATTATCTCTCCTGATGTTGTGTGCTTATAATGCTGTATATCTGTGCTGTTCTGTTGCCTCTATTTTCGCTGTATGAATGTAGTGCATGCCTGGTTATATACTGGTTTATATAGTATGATCACCTGATACAGTTTTGTGTAGTGAGTGGACTCAATGTGTATCATGACTGTAAATAGCGGTAAGTGTATGTTATGTTTATATAGTCTGTAATTATGTTGTGATAATGTCATTGTGTGTTGATATTTATGGGTGTATTCTTTATATCCTGAATTTGTGTATGTTACTATGTATATATCAGTGATGTATGTTAATATAAAAATCTAGGTGTTGTATAGAAACCATGTTATATATGTATGTACCTAACACTATGCTAGACACGATATGAAGTGTAAAAATGATTGTGATTGTATAAATGGGGGCTCCATTCAAAGATCTGCTTTGGGGCCCTGCCTCTGCTGGTTACGCCCCTGTGTGTTATGCATATGTAGTGTTTGTGTGCTTATGTCTGTGCAAGCTATATATGTACCCTGAAAAACAACATGCGGTATGGGGCCGGCAGCGAGGGTTTAGGTGTAAGGGGACCCCCGTTTCTAAGTTCACATCGAGGCCCACTGGGGTCTTGTTATGGCCGCTGCATGACGCAGCCATATTTCAGACTTTTGCAATGTAAATCTTACTCGTTTTTTTTTTTTCCGGTCTTTTTTTTTGTCCATATGAGGCTTTTTTTTCTTTTTTATTCATTGTTGGCTCTCAGTTACATGATTTTTTTTACAGTATGAATAATGTTATTTGTAATCAGCTTTTCCTTGGAGTGCTGACATTTTGCTGTTTATACAGACTACCAGCTATTTACCACCCTGGCGACTTTGGGCACATGATTACTTGTTGGTACAACATTGGGCTAACTATGGTATTTCGAGTACTGGCATAGTTGTTAATGGTCCACAATGGACGACAACCTGGTGAAACCATTTTTAAGCTGAACACTTGTAACATTTATGAATCAAAAATAATCCTTCAGCAGGTTATGGAAGAGTAGAGGACAGTCATGCTGAACCGTGATCCTCCAAGAGGCTGCCAAACCGTACATGCAGTGTGGCGATGAGATAAACTCAGATTTTTACAACTTTGTTTAAGTTCACATGTTATCATGTTTCCATGTTACAGTGAACATAGACTTACAGATAGGAAATAATACAATACAGCAATAAAATGTAAGATTGCCCAGCAAACTAGGGTAACCAACCTGTGCTCGGATAATTTCTATTTCTACGCAAAAAATGTCAACAATCATTGTGCCTTTTATTTGTCCAGAGTTCCCATGACATACCGAGAGTCGAAAGAAAAATGTTGTGACACAACATCAATATTCCCCAAGCTCATAGACACTACATATCAGAACACATCACGTCGAGGGCATATATAGCTACACAGGGCTATAGTTTTTTTTTTTTTCTATTACTGAAGAATGATCTTTATACTGTATGTATGTTTGTATATGCTATTTGTATGTATACGCAGAGGGCCACAATTATACGCCTGTAACAGTTTAGAGACCAGGAATTGCGACCTTGACCCCCTCTACGAAGCCCCAGTGGGAGGAGGGGGCATTGCAGTGCGGATAGTGGCCAGTGTCGGTGTGTTCCTGCCCATAGCCTGTGCAATGCCTATAACCTGCACCGCTATGATGCATTCTATTCTACACCAATTTTTCTTTTTTTGGGCTTCGCCCCTGTATTCTGGCTCTTTGTCCCCTACATTTATTACCTCCCAGCACCCTTTCCTCTTCACTGTTCACATTCACCCCGCTAGTCCACTGAGTTTCTTTTTTGAATATCTTGAATATGGCAGATTTACTAGCCATGTGATTTCCACTTAACAGTTTCTTTCAATAATGGAAGAGGTCCCCTCTAAGTACGCCTTTGGTATCACCTTCGAATTGATCTTTGACCCAGACTTCTAGCTTCATTAAATAGAAAACAAAGAAGAGGAAACGGGAAAAGAAGGGAAAAAGAATCAGAAAGAAAGAGAAAGACAAGACTATTTAATGTAATATGGATACCCCCCACTGCTCTTGTCAACTGCTTTACACCAACCCCCGCTGCATTTTGGACTTCTGCCTTCTTATTGACTTTATCTTTTATAATTGATTTCTACCAACTTTGGATTCAACCCACGTACACAGGAATGTATATTTTTTCTGACAAAGTGCTATGTTCGCCCATGGCTCTCCTCCTGGTACTCTCCCAGAATCTTTGGACGATATATTTTTCTTGACTAGTATCCAGGCACTATTTCTAGGCTCCATACTTGGTTTCATTGTAATTGCGTTGTATATAATATATACTTTATTATCCAAAATTCCTTTTCTGTTGCGTCATTTCCATTGAACAGTACTTATGTGGGCACTTTTATACTGACTTCGCCGTCAATTCTTATCTATAAAGAGTGGGTATATTTACATATTACTTGCTGGGTGTCTCAGAAATGAGGTCCTGGGTTCTTGTCTCTTTATGTCGCCGTTTTAATAGTCACTGCCGCAGCAAAGGTTTCCTTTATGGACCCAGGATTGCTTTTCCTGTAGGGAATGGGATGAATCACTTGTTGTTCTGCGTAACAAGTTATAACTTTGTATTTTAATTACTTTAACTTCTTGGCAAATTAGTATTTTTTATTTCAACTCTCCTCTTTTTCCTCTTCTCCAACATCCACTTGTCTTTTTATATTGAGTGCTGCTTTTACTTAGACGCGCGTATTTTACTTATAACATCTTGTTATCTTGTATTTATCCATGTTCCTGATGAAGAGTTATATGGTCGGCGCATAATGATTAGACTGCCGTTTATATATACCTCTCGTTATGCACGAGGATGGTACATTTTATTGTCAGTAGCATCGGGTTGCTTGGTTACAACTTACCCTCAAACGGCTGTTTCGGACCCCAGTAATGCACTCTGGTGCTAGTCCATCACAGGGAAAAGTGTCCTTCATGCACTGTAGATGGCACAGCAGATCACTCTCTACATCGCGCAACTATTCGCATCGTATGTGCATGACGCCTAACCGCTGATCGCAACAGCGATGGTGAGTACTGTGGGGGGTAATAAGGAGAGCCTGGCAACATGGGGGCATCTTTACCTTGAGGAAGTCCCAGTGCGAGACGTATGCATGGGAGCGCTCCTGATCTCTGTACCACCCGTACCTTTGATGCTGATTTACCAGCTGTCTGTCTTATGCCAGATAACCTTAATATATACGGGATTTACCTCGTATCTTCTTACCAATTTTTGGGAACAATCTATCTAGGCACCCGTCTACTTGGCTCAGTACCTTTTTATAGCTGGTCATATGCACAGGCACTTTCAATTTGTTTACGTACATTGCCATTGGGTTGGTCTTGGTTTACATTACCCATTAACGAGGGTTTTGTTATTGTACCTATCAGAGTACTAATACTATGAGTTGCACTGGTATGCACATTGGTACTACTATTTTTATTGTTTTATGGTATTCGTCTTGTTTGGTGTGTGTTCTAACAAATTCATGTTTTTTTGTACAAATTTACAGTGGCACACCACTTTGCTTTGCTTGATCAATTCACACAGGTCAGACCGTCCGAGAACACAGCAAGCACAGAGCAACACTAGCTGCTGGTCGCCTGGATTTGTCAGAGGAGGAGCCTCCGATAGATCCCGCGTATATAAATAACCCCACGTGTGAATGTATGAATGTATATACAATGTAATAAATAGTGCGTATGAGTGTATACATGTAGTATGTGTGTAAAATGTATAAAAAGGTTTTATGAGTTTAGAACTCTTGTGGTGTAATATAATACAAGTGTATGTTTATGTATTATATATATTTATTATTTATATTATTTTAATTTAATTTTTTTAGGAGAGGGGTTCCCCATGCAGAATCTGCTATGGGCCCAGCTCACCTGATTACACCTTGTTCACAGTCACGGTGTCGCTGGATCTAGAAGTATGGTGCCCTGGATTATCATGCCTAATTTTGATGTAGATTCCTTTAAAGGTCTTTTACATCCCACCCACTTATGACCATTTCCTTTCAGTGTCATAGCCACTAATGTGCCTCTACTTAGGAGTCCATAACCACTGTATCTTCTCCACTTGAGGGTCTTTTTGGTGCCAAACAAATTTTTCTTCAGACTGTGATCTATTATTGACCAACATGAAACATTGTGTAACTTTCTTGTGTTTAAGGCTTGAAAAGCTCGGAGGTCTCAATTCCAGATGGATGGAGAGAAGTACATCTGAAGAAATGTTTTTTTTTTTCTGGAAGCTTTTGCAAAGAACAGCTTTTAATTTTGCACCTTAATCCAATACAGTGCGGTACATGAACTTACCCTGGTACGTTTTTCTTATTTTCTTCTTATTCTTTTCTTTTTCTTTCTCTTTTATTTTTCTATCTCTAAATACTTATAACCATGTGAGTTCAGTTTTTTTTTTGTTTAATATAAAATAGCAAAATATCTAAATTTTCAGTTTTTTTTTTTTCTGTCAAGATGGGGGCAGAGTGAACATTAACAAAAAAGTTTTTGATCCTCAATTGGATGTATTGAAATAAAGAGTGAACAATTAAAAGGGGCTGGGGTCTGATACTTTCCGAGCTACTGTTTTAGTGGTTTTCGGTCTTAGACCAGTGTGGAGTAGAAATGACAGTTCTCTGCTGCGCCAGATTAATCATGTGCCTGATGTTGGATTATTAATTTGATGAGTTGTACTTTTCACCTCTTATTATTTGGCTAGTTCTGTATGGTGGCTGGCAGCGGTACGTGCCGCACGGCCGTACGGCTCGGTTTCTATGGAGAGAGGTGAGCATCCCACGTACTCTACAGTGTGCCAGCATGTGCTCACGAGGGGCTATGGCCGGGTGAGCAAATGTTCCTGTAAATGTACCCTAAAGTGTGTGCAATTTCAGGTGCAAAATTCCTCCAGTTTCTGGTGTAGACAGTTGAAACCTCCCCCAATGTGTAGTATATGCATTCACTCTGTTTGGGCCTTGTGTCATCTCTGGTATATTCCAATGGAGCCCCGGAAAAAACAAGCTGTGTTTGACAAAATAAAAACATGGAAGGGAAAGTATCAATCCTTCTGTTTCTTGATTAAAAATTTGCATATTTGTGGTTGATTTGCACAAAATTTGGACTTTTTGTCAACCGACTCCAGATTTTACTCCAGATTATGGCTGTGTAACTGATGTAGACAGAATTCTAACGTGCCTTTCCCAAAAGGCTTAAGACCTAGTCGGGTGCTAATTTTTTTATATTTTTTTATTTAAAGGTCCCAGCCCGATCGCTGTAGGGGAGCTGCAACCCTCATTTGTGGAGCTTAACAATGCGCGCTGCACTTCAAGCTTAAAAACGGAGTGAGAACTTATGTTGGCAATATTTGCACAACGGTCACTAGTACCATTCACACACTTGCTTGCAAGAGAAATTGCTGGGCTTAAAATCAGCTTGGAGGAGGGATAGTTACACCGTGATTTATTAATTGTTTGTGCAATTGGCTCTTAATTTGTTTCTACTCTCTCCAGAATATAATGGCGCTATATAAAAAAGATTAATTAATTTATGAGGAATGTGACTTGAAATGGGTTTATTACTGAGCATTGAAGATAGAAACAGTTAATAAGGTAAGCCCATAGAGGGCAGCAATTTTCTATGATTAGTTCTGTCAACTGCATCCAATAAATGGTCGAGCATGAGGGAATTTAGAGATTTCTCACAAATGAGTAATTCATGGAAGATTTATTTCCTGTGGTGTACAGTGAGTTACATGGCCGTAAGTGACGGAAAACTGATGAAATATTATAAATTATATCATACTTGCTAAAGATGGACACCTCTCTAGGACCAATCCACAACAGCCAGACAAGTGATAGTATCTGTTTCTATCACACATGGTAGAAAATGGCAATACCCCAATTGCTGGGTTTTTTTCAGGTTCCTTTAAGTCTGTAAATAATGAAATGCACATGAGCATAGCTATCAAGCACATTTATTAAGAAAGATAAAGGTGCAGTGATTGTCACCCCAGAGGTTTAGAATCTTCAGTTATGTAGAACAGTCCTCTCCAGAGAACACGCAATCTGAATGAAGCTTATTGCAATCCCAATAACCGTTTGCTCTGTTTAGAGATGACATAAACCTACTGCAGACAATTTTTTAATAAAAGTAAAATCTTTGCAAAAGTGGCTACAATGGCCTTCAGATAAAATCACAGCAGGTAATGTCAGAGGACTTCTCTTCCTTGTTTATGTTGTCTATTAGACGTGGGTCAGGCCAAGCCTCAAGCTTCCACACATCCCTCAGACCCATTGCCACATTGTTGGAGACAGGCAGCTTTAAAGATCGGCTGTGCCACAAAATATGAGTTTGTAATCTACCACCAATTTTCCCGGTAGGGCCTTCGCACCCTGTACCAACCGTTGTGGACAAATCAGGGTGACACTGGACAATGTTATTAGTCCAAGATGCAACTCACAACTGACACGTGAACAAGTAGCATGGCCATGGATTTTTACATTTCCTTAACTGCGTTAATGAAGTGGCAGCTGGTCCACAGAAGGAAGTGCTTTGTGGACTTGTGCCCCACCCAAGATTCCTGGACATCTTTGTTGCCTCTAGGGTGGTGTCACACGTGCCGTTCGGGCTACGTTTGCAAATGCAAATGCAAACGCAGACCAAGCCGCACCCACCGGTTTAGGGTTTCCTTAGAAACACCAACGCAATCGGGCCGCGGCCCGCCCCGGTGGGTGCGGCTGGTTTGCGGTTGCAAACGCAAGCCCGAACGGCACCGTGTGCCACGACCCTAACGCTTGCCTCCCTTGCTTCGTAATCGAGTCACATTTACATGACAGTTTTATCAAAGCCATGAGGAAAATCATCTGTGTGGTCAAAAAAACACAGATCACCACAAGCTTTGAGACAGGGATCCAGGAGCAGACAGATGACCTCAAGGCTGGTGATGGTGAGCCTTTTTGGGCTAAGCCAGATTATGCCTGGGCTGTGCTAAGTTGTGGGCACAGAGGTCCCTGGTCAACAACACAGTCATGCCAGAGCAGCTGCGTTTAAAGGGATATTCCCACAAAGACAGTTTCTTATGTGTGCTCAGCATAACAAAATAACACATCTTCTAATTAACCTTTCATTTTTATTAACAAAATGGCAGCCATTCACAGATTATACAAGAGCTACAAGGAGATAGTGAACCCAATGGAAGGGGGATGCAGGTACATGTCGTGAGAGTGTAGCGAGCTCACAGTGTAGCCTCTGTGTAATTATCTCATGCACCTCTCATCTGTCTCATCTTCCTATGTCAGTGTGTTAGTAAAATCAGAAGCCGAGTGAAAGTCCATATACACCTGTACCCTGAACTAACCACATTGTCACCCCACAGAACTAGATGGATAAACGTAATTGTCAGATAATAGAGACCCACACCCTGGGAGATTCCATGAGCAGCGTATAGAGTTATAGGAGGATTGGTGTGCTGGTAGTATGCACTGACCACACAGGAGACACTTTTGCAGGTGGATGAGGAGGATACCTGGAGCACCTTACAGGCATCAATGGAGAGGGCTGGGAAGAAGAGAGGAGGAGACTCTCCCACCAGGGACAGCTTATCCTTACTCTGGGAAGCCTAGCCTACACGAACCAACTATATGCTTCAGTGTCTGCATAACGAACAAACGAGTGGCCTGGATATCATCAGTTCTCAATCGCAATTGGAGGCACTACTGTAGAGTTCCCATCTGGCATGAGAGCTCAGTGGCAGCATGAGGAGGAGGCGAAGTTGCCAATGCAAAAGCAAACAAGGACACCAGCGCCACCTTGGGATTGAGCATAGCCCACAATGTGGAAGTCATGTTCAATTCTGATTTCGATGTCCAACATGCTTAATTGGACCTGCATCTAAACAAGTATAAAAATTTTCTATTTCTTTTTTATTTTCACCACATACGGGCCCTCATATAATCTATTTGTGAGCCCTAAACCACAAGTTCATAAGGCCTGTAGTTGGTTTAGGGTCCCAAATCGACATGACAAGTTCTCTTTACAAGGTAAATGAAGAGCCGGCGCACCTTTATAGCGTGGCTCATAACACTGGAACCATCAGAGCAAGGATCAATTCGGCTTAAGGAGTTGTAGAAATATAGGGAAATAAAGCAGCAATCCAGCTTCCAAGAGCAACAGGAGAATGAGATAATATCCAAGGCTTTATTCCATCTTTGTTAAAAAGGAATGCATTTCCAAGGGATATAGAAGCAAAAAAGTTACGGTTTCAGAATTAGATTCCTTATTCATGACTTTTTCTGCATATACCTCTGGCAACTATATTGATTAGGCACGTCACATGATTGGGACTCACCAATCAGAACAAAGTTAAACATAAACACGGTAATGCATAAAAAACATGAGAAAATAACAATGAACTACTAATACTGAAACTAATGCTACTTACATAAATGCATGGGATGTTCAATAATGAACAGATCATATCCAACCTTATATCGTACCTTTGGGAAAACCTAGTGTCCAGAAAACACAGTGGCTGTAATAGATGATCAACCCACGCACTAAGCTTTTAATTGACCGACCTTACCCAACACCAATCGTCTGAGGGGGGAAGGAATGTTCTTGTGGATTTGGGGAGGGAGTGAAAACATGGGAACACTGGAGTGTTAACTACTGAGAGATATTCTGCCTACCTTGTTGAAATGGCAACCATATTCACCCTCTCCTCCAAAACTTTCTCTAATGAAGTTTTGTGAGTTTCGTAGGATCATATGGGAATTCCCTATATACAGTACTACTCCCAAATATCCAGTTTGAGCCGTTGTTAATCCTGCATTCATAAGGACAATACCCCCCCTTGTCTGTTGGCGACAGAGAGGCTCTGATTGTAGGTCAATGTGCCATGCACCACCTTCTTATTAGAGAAATTAAATCTGTCAAACTGTCCTGAAAATCATTCAGTATCTCCGGGCAAGACGAACAGGATAAAACAAACGGATTTTTCATTTAAAGGTGGCATTGGGATTAACATACCATATTCATGTGTACCACAACACTTTGTAACTGTCTCAAAAATTGGTATTGACCATTTAGGCTTGGTTCCACACGGTTGGATGGATTGATATGTAGTATTAGGCTTACTGAAGAGGTCAACAATGAAACTTCATGAGTCAAAAGATGCGCAGTGTGATTGACCTCGCAAATGTATTAAACCCCAAAAAGTGTGGAGAACAAATCAAAATTACATGAAGGGGAATATCCCAAATCCTTTGGACAAAACTGATATTTATGCGGACGTATAACATAGCTGGAGATAATTATAAGTGGGAACCTCCTCTATTTTTGTGTCTCAGAGGATAACAATTTTTTTTTTTTGCGTCCAAGCTCTCCTCGTTTTTTTGAGGTTTTCCTTTTATTTGTGCACCATTTTGTTTGCAATCTTAAATTGGGTGTGGAAAGCACTATGTTTTGCAACAATACTACTGGATCCTACTGGATCTTCACCCGGACACTAGGTTTCCAGGGTATGAATAAAAGCTGGATATGATCTGTCATTATTAACCCTTAAGACGCAGGGTTTTTTCGCTATATTCTCGCTCTCCACCTTCAAAAACCATATAATTTTTCATTTTACGTGACAGACCTGTGTGAGGGCTATTTGTGCGTACAAATTTTACTTTCCGGAATGTTTATTTATTTTAACAGTGCCATGTACTGCGAAGCTGAAAAAAAATTCCAAATGTGGAAAAAATTGAAAAAAACCCGTCACGTTCTTGTGGGCTCAGTTTTAGACTTTCACCTTCGCTCCAAATAACACGCTCTACTTTATTCTTTGGTTCGGTGCGATCGCTGGTGATACCAATTTATATAGGTTTTATTGTGTTTTTTAAATACATTCAAAAATTAAACGAAATGTTACAAAAAAGAAAAAAAAAATGTTGTCATCTCTGAAGCTAATAACTTTTTCATACTTTGGCGCACGGAGATGTGTGAGGTGTAATTTTTGCAAATGAGCCGACGTTGTGCTTGCTATCATTTTGAGGTCTGTGCAACATTTGATCATTTTTTATTCCATTTTTCGCCTTCAGACATTTGGGCGCCATTTCCGTCTCGGAGGTCACCGCCGGCCGTAACCGCTTTATATTTGATAGATCGGGCATTTGGGACGCGGCGATACCGAATGTGTCTGTGATTTTTACTGTTTATTATGTTATCAGTTCTAGGGAAAGGGGGGTGATTTGAATTTTAATATTTTATAAATTTTTAATTTTAAACTTTTTTTTTTCAATATATTTAGACCATCTAGGGGTACATTAACCCTAGATGGTCAGATCGTTCCTACCATATATGCATACTACAGTATTGCAATATATGGATTTATGCAGCTCATTCATTACAATGAACCACTGGCTCATTGTAACAATCTGCAGAAGCCATTAGCCTCGGGTCAAACGAAGACCCGAGGCTACCATGGCAACCGATCCCAGCGCGCGCCGTCATTTAACGCTGCCGGCATGAAAGGGTTAATAGCCACGATCGGTGCAAGCACCGACCGCGGTATTATGGTGGGGTTTGCTGCAAAATGCAACAACCCCCACCTCTGTATGAAGAGGACTCAGCCCGTGAGCCCTCTTCATACATCCTTATACTCTGCGCTGTAGAGCTACGGCGCAGAGCGTTAAGGGGTTTAACACCCCATGCATTTATATAAAAATATCACGTTCATTGCATGTTCTCATGTTTTATGCATTTACCGTGTATGTTTTTAACTTTGTTGATTGGGAGTACCAATCATGGACATTGTCTAATCAATATATTACCAGAGAGGTATATGCGGAAGGTAATCATGAATAAGTTCTCTTTAAGTACTTCTCTAGCCCAATTTGGCGGCGGCCCCACTGCCATATCACCCCCTCATTCAGGACCCCTATTTTAAATCCATTTTTGGGTTCCGATGCTTTAATGGGGTTGCGTGTGGGTTCAAGTTCAGGATGAAGTCTGTTTCATGAACCAAATTTACCCCTATAGTTGGCCACAACTGACAAACCCAAATTCGAGCAAAACCAACATTGCTACTCTAAAGACATGAATGAATGGTTTAAGGCAGAGAAGGTCTTTGTAAGGTTACTTTAATCCTTTAATAAGTTTGTTATTCACAAAGCCACATCCGTACCAGTGCTTATACACGAGTATATACGGTAATCTCTACCATATATTCACATCTCATAAATTTAGTTAAGCCACCAGACAGCAACTACCAGCTCTCCAGAAATGGAGGAGTTTAATTCCAGAACTGTATGAGGATATACATTTGGAGGTTTTGGAGTCTCACCTGCGGTCAACGATAAAATGATAGAGCTATACATTATTCACCAAAGCTATCTCACACCATTACGTCTCCATAAATTGGGTAGACTCATCACCCCAATGCTTAAGCTGTGCATATACTCTAGCAGATTTCTGGCCTATGTAGTGGACTTGTCCGAGGACTCTGTGATAAATCTACTATCACTTTAAGGCTCCATTCAGACGAACATATGGAGCGCAGGAGAGGAGGAGGTGTGCCCCTCCCCTCTCCATAGAGATGCACTGGGTACGGGCCGTAACGATGGGAAAGACAGACCAATTTTGCGAGATGTTCTTTTTTAAAAACTATCTGAAAACTTCCAAAATGAAATCCAACTCATGCTTTGTACTGCTCTGACAATTATTGCTCACCACGGCTTTAAAATTTTATATTCCTTGTCCTCCTGGCCAAGCACTATTGGAGCTGTAACCTAAAACCATTCAGTGTTCCACAAGCAACTTGCAAAGAGAGTATCCAGGGTTTAATCCACCCTGATCAGAGTGATGACATGTATAAGCAATGTACAAGCATAATAAAAGAGTAAAGAGAATTTTTAGGATATGCCTATCATAGAAAATGCCACTTCCCGTCCCATAAGGTCAAACTACATTTAGTACAGTCCTGTACCAATCTTTTAGATCAAATTGTTTTCTTGTAAAATATAGCTGCCAAAAAAATTAACCTTCCTGCTACAGACAGTTTTCTTAAAAAACATCTGTAACCAGAATCTTAGCCCTCACTCTAGAAATACCTGCTGGTAAAGGGTTAAAAGTCCTCCCCCCATCACCTAAAATCATCTGTTACTGAGGAACTGTACCTTAAAGGGGGTTTTACCATGATTTCAGCTAACTGGAGTTCTGGAAGTACACGCCGATCCAAAATATTTAGAGTCAGCTTCAGGAACAATTTTACATAAAGTGATCAAGGAGGCATTTCCCAGGAGCCGTTTATATTTTATCAAAAATCTTTTTACTTACCACGGTTTCCATGTCTGTTATATTTGATGGAGCAAAAATGGTCTGCACCATGAACTTGTGCTTACTTTTTTCATTTGGATCATAGTCAAAAGGCTGTAACATTACTGTTTCAAAAAGATATAAAACAAAAATTACATAAGTATACATGCAAGTTTACTATAGGAGATCAGACACCAATCTACTACTACTACTATCACCACCTATTACCCTATCCATTCACTGGGACATCTCACTGGTTAGAACAAGAGAAAGACACATTTTTATCTTACAAGATACATTGCAAAGTTTAGTATATTCATTTGTTCTATTGAATCATACCAAGTATGTTTCACCTGTTTATTAGAATCGTATTAGATCTACCCCATAGAAATTAATTTCAGAACAAACAGTGTTAGGAAAAGTGTACCAAGAAATCTATGAGGTCATGGAAATGCCTGCTCCTTGCATCATTTTTTGTACCATGTCCCAGCAGGCAATATCCACAGCTCTGGGTTTAATTACATAAGATTCCCCTCTATAAACATATGGTGAAAAGGATTCTCTCAGAAACAGAATTATTAGAACAAGGGATGATTTGATTATGAAATCATCTGTTTCCCATGACATTTGCTCTTTAAATGAGTGCAGTAGGTTTTTAGATTTCATGGTATTAATGAGGCTTCCTTCCTTATGAAGCTCATGTGACTCTAAACAGAAACCGCAAAAATAAACTATGGAAGGAGTCCTCAGAAAGGACTTTAAGAATCCCCAGGCAGTTGTTATGGCACTTGTTTATAGGTATGATGAGGGGAATGCAGAATAATGTGCCTCTGACTCTGCCAAGGCCAAATTCACAAATTGCCCTTGAATAGAGTTTCAAAGTGCATTCAAGTGCAATGTGTGAACGTGCCCCTAGATAATGTGGGCTTGCAGCAAATTTTAGGGATAAAAATTTTAGGTCTCCACAATCATAAAAAACCCAATTTGAACGGAGTTGAAGAACAGTCACAGGGGGATGACATCTAAATTTGGGCTGTCCCCTTAATTGGCCATACATTTAAATCAACTTTGAAGTGAGATGTAAGGAGGCAGAGAGTCTGACACTGAAGTCAAGGTGGGGAGCTCTGAATGCATATCCAAGAAAAGCAGAGTATGACCGGCACTGGAAATTACTTAAAATTCAAGACTTTATTCCATATCCATTAAAAACGGGATGTTACATTGCAGATTACAGACGAGCTCTGAACGCGTCCGACTTCAGGAGATCTGGTTAGTGAAGTCTCTGGTTGCAGAATCCATTACAGGGAAGAGGCTTTTCTGAGGAAGAGAGCTTGACTTGTGTTAAAATCTCCACCTCCTTGACTTTATACAACTAGTTTACATCTCACTTTAAAGTAGATTTTCTGGATGATGCCACCACACTGGGTTATGAAAGAAACACTTTCTTGAAGGTGGTCAGCTGCTTGGCAACATACAGGTAAAGGTTTTTTTTAGTCCATTTCTGCTGACAGGTTCCCTTTAACACAAGGACAACTCCACATGAGCGACTGTTGGGCGCAGAAACAGAAGTCTGCTCTATATAAGAACTAGATTTTGTGAATCTGTCCTGGAAGGTCTAGATAATTTCTGCAATTGAGAACCTCCTTAGGACAAGTTATCAATATCAGACTGGCAGGAATCCAACACCTGATATCCCCTTCCAATTAACACTAAGAAAGTGTAGGAGTGTTTATGTGATGACTAGAATGTGGTGGCTGTGTAGTTAATCAGACCTTTGCCCCTCTGAAGATAACAGAGCCAGATTTCCTACACAGGTGCCTCTATGGAATTGACTTGTATTTTAAAAAAGAAAAAGGTTGTTTTGCTCACTCAAATGCTGCAGCCCCTTCACCCCCTTCAAGGCGCAGCCAGTTTGTATGTTAAAGGGATTGTCCAGATTCAGCAAATATTTGATATGGTTTGTGTAAGGAAATGTTGTACAATATACTTTCTGTATCAAATCCTCATGGTTTTCTAGATCTCTGCTGCTGCCATAGGAAGCTTCTATGTTTACTTCCAGAGGAAAGAAATCTGTCCATGGTTATGTGCTGCCATACTGTGCCAATGGCAAGTCACTTCTCACTGTGCCGTACTACTACAGGAAGGATTTAATGGACGTGCACAGTCATCCTTTTCCCCTGCCATCATTGTCCCCTTTAAATTTTTCGCTAAAAAGCCATAACTATTAATTTTTCTGTATACAAGGCTAAATGATGGCTAGTTCTCTGCTTAACAAGTTGTACTTCCTAGTGACCGTATTTAAAACTCCATGCCACGTACTGAAAAAATTCCAAATGTGGGGGGGGGGGATCATTATTTAGGTCGGTACCATCATGGATATTTCATCTCTGAATCCTTAGGCTCCTTTCACACTCGCGTTTTTCACGCACGCTTTTGACGTGCAGAACTTGCATTGCACTCTGACCCATTTTTTCACGCACACACTGGGTTTTTTTTTAACGCACATTTAAATCTCGACATGCTCTACTTTTGCAAGTCAGGCGCGTGAAAAATACACCATACAAGTCTATGGAGATGCATCAAAAACGCATTGCACTCTGAGACACTTGCAAGTGCAATGCGTTTTTCATGTATCAATTGCCATAGAAAAGATAGAGCTCAGCCCTGAGTCCTTTCACGCGCATTTTCTGCGCATGAAAAACGCATTGAAATTGCATTGAAAACGCGCATGAAAAATTGAGACACTGAACAAACTGACTGAAAACTGATTGCACTCTGATTGCAAAATGTGCGTTTTTCACTGACCAACCCTGATCGCACCCTGATCAAACTCTGAGGTGATCTGCAACGCAAGTTGTGGAAGGGGCCTAACAGGCAGGTCCCTGGGTAACATGCAAGATAGGTTCCATAGGTTTATTCTTAAGTTGAATTTGTATGCAAGTTGAAACTGTATATTGTTTATGATAGATTTTTTTTGCCCAGTGGCGATTGGAGTTTCCAAATTTATTGCTGTAACTGACCAAGGATTATCAATAAAGCTTCATTACAGACACCTTACAACTGGTTCATTGCAGTCTTTGACTATAGTAAAACATCCAGAGGCTTCAAGGTCACAGTAGGGCCGAGGGGGTCATCTCTACATAAGGGTCATCTGTAAGTCGGGTGTTCTAAGTAGGGGAAGCTGTAGTAATACATTACACTACTACTATTACTACTCTTTTACACAGGGCCTTGGGGAGGCTGAAAACTCCCAGTATTCCAAATAGACAGCCTTTTATTCAGTAGGTTTTTGTCTTCATATTTTCCTACTGATAAAAGCATCACAATCCTGCTCACATACATAAGACAATTAGCATTCTATGTCTCCACACTATACATTCTTTATATTAAGTACCTGAAACGGTTTACTGTGGCTCCAGGGTCGATGGTGCCGCTGTTTTGGCCTTACCAGTAGCGTCGGGTGCTGTAGTTTTGACTTTGAAACATACTTTCTTGTCAGATGGATTTCGAAGTTTCAGGTTTGTGGTGACGACATCCTGTAAATGGTTCCTACAAGTAGAAGAGCACAGTAGTATTAGATCATGGAAGGAGGCAGGATTATTACAACATTTCTGTGTGCATTGACGGAGGTGTCCGACATGATCACTACAAGTATGAATGTACGGGATTAGAAAGCAAATAAAGCTGCCACATGACTTCCATCACAGCTAATGTAATCAGTAGAAAAGAGGATTGATATGGCTGCTGTTTAGTATGCCGGAGGCATGACCAAGTGACTGGGTAAAAGAACAGCATGCGCAGGCATTTTCCTTTCCTACCAGTGTCTAATCTGCTTATTTAAAATGAACTTGAAATGTTAAAAACTTACGAGTATAGAAAAAGTACCACTAATTAACCAGAAGGGAAATCCTAGCTTTTTCTATGATTCTAAACAATCACATTACAAATATGCTGGAAGCATCGCAAGTTTATACAGATATGAAGGACATTTAGCCAGTTTATGCAGTGTTTAAAACAAGTCATTTGGGACCAAAATAAAAGCAACCTATAACACCTAGGGCACAGATAGTGATTAACTGTCATCCAGTCTGCAGCGCAACCATCTGGTATACAAATGATTGATTTCCGCACTATGCCCCCCACAATACGACAAGTTTTTTTTTTTTTGCGGTTAAAGCTTAACAGTAAAGTTACTTGACAAAACATAGTTTTAGCACAGCTGGAGAGAGACTGACCATTCCAACCTACCTTCACCATGCTGCTGGCTTCTTCCTAGCCAGCCTCGGATACAGCCTCATATCTATCAGCCCTATCTGTAAAATCCTCTAAGCTTCTCCTGAACTTGGTGGGCGCTTCTGATTGTGACATCAACTGGAGCACTTTGGGAGAACACTGATGGCACAATCAGCCGCCAATCAGACACAGATCAGTGTTTACTGCTGGTAAGTATCATGATCAGAGAAGAAGGAGGGAAGACACAGAGCACTGGATCTCTCAAATAGTTAGAAATCTGATATAGTTGCCATCTGATTAGCATTACCTACAGATTGTGA
The DNA here is from genome assembly GCA_019512145.1 of Engystomops pustulosus. NCBI lineage: Eukaryota > Metazoa > Chordata > Amphibia > Anura > Leptodactylidae > Engystomops > Engystomops pustulosus. Next base: position 58,221,630 of record CM033645.1, on the reverse strand, counting down.
AAAAACGATGTGGATACGGTATCACACATCTATTTATGTTTTTGGCCCATCTGAAGGGCCCTAACCGATTTAAGCTTTCTACCAAAGACGCTGGAATACACGATTAGATTTATCTACCAAACACAGATTATATATAATAAAAAAAAACGTAAGACAATATTACCAAAACACAATACTATTAATAATGTTGTCACTGACAAGATTTGCCCCTCGTCCGTGTGTTATCCCTTTTTTTCATTTACTGGCCACACGACATTCAGTTCATGGGCCCTTACACATCAACACGTTTTCTTAGTGTCAGAGAAGGTCATTATCCTGGCCATTTATGCAGCTCAGGCTTTCCCCAAAAAGTGTTGGCACCCCTGTATAGGAAGACATTCCTTTTGTTGGAACAGTTATTAGTCAAGAACATTATGTCACCCATCAAAGGGTTGGGGCACAGTAGTACATTTGCCAGCTTATCTTTTTTTCGGACCGCAAAACAGATTTCATGGATTGTACATGCGAAAGTATACAAATTGTGCACAGACAGCAAAGACTGACCCGATCTGGTTCTTTGAGCCTCTATCTAACGGTCCTCGATGAAATAAATGAGCTGCATTCACACGAAAGTATGCAGCCGGGCTTATCTGGGTAGGCATAGGTTTTGCCACGGAAGGGAGCGGAGGGGGTTGACCCCTCCCTTCTCCATAGCGATGCAACGCGTTCCGTTAAACATGGAAAGCATGAGGACATGTCCTATCTTTTCCCCATGTATGGAGCTGTACGGTGCCACATGTGTGGGGGGTTTTGGTGAGAGCGTATATACATTCCCCAACGGTCAGTAAATGGAGCCTTATACCTGATATACACTACAGCTTCCACTACTTATATTCGAATGGTAAATAAACAGGATTGTCTACTTTGAGAAAAACTTACTATAGGGGTCAAAGGCCACGTAAAAAAAAGACTGACAAAATCCCTCAACCATATCATGTGCAGGATAGGGTTTACAAGATAATTCTTGTACTCACTAAGATTGCACTGGCGAGCTGAGCAGCAATGTAACTAGTTGGGCAATTTGGTGAGCAGACTTCCAGTGTGCAACAAGCCGTAATATATCAGCAGGTACCAGGGCACCAGAAAAGGACCACTACAGATTGTGGACTGCAATTTGTCAATTGGACGTGCGCGAGTATCTATAGGCCTCGATATGGTTTGGTATAAACGTTTTGCATACAGAAAAATATGTCGACTTTCGATTCTACTCCTTTTTAACTTTACGGAACTGTATTTCCAGCGACCTACGTCTCACCTCCTTGGGTATATGCGACAGGTCATAAGATGGGAGCAGTGCAAGTATCTATTTATTTAAAACAAAAACACATAGGCGGCTCTATCTCCGCAGGTAGTTCCTGCAATGATTTTAAAAAAACAATTTTTAAAAAATTTAAATAAATATACCCCTCCCTTCCTCACGTTTCCCCCCCCCCCCCTTCCCCTCCGTGCCCTTTAGTTCTCTATAGATTAGTAACACACCAGTCCTAGCTTCCATCACTGATAGTTACAAGACCAGAAATAAAAGTGACATTTTATCTATAACATTTATCTGCACAATCTATCAGTCAGTTCTTCCACCATATCTGTGCTGTAACAGAGTTATAAGGTATATAAGGCTTCTTTCTTCACTGGCAATACAATAGAAGGTTTTGTGGTGAACTACTTAACCCCTTAACCTACTTAAGCCCTTTTTTTGTTCTCATTTCCATTTTTCACTTCCAACCTCAAAAATTTACTTTTATTTTTACATGTAATAGCTTTGGAGACAGCTTGTTTTTCTGCTTTTTCTAACAATTGCAACTCCTAGTGACGATATTGCATATCTCCGTGCCATGAAGCTAAAAATTCCAAATGCGTGAAATTGGTAAAAAAAAAAAAAAAACACGCATTTGTACCATATTCTTGTGACTTGGATTTAACGGCTTTCACTGTGCACCAAATACATGTCTACTTGGTTTGATGCGATCACAGGTATTACATTGTTTTAGGTTTTATAATGTTTTTATACATCTACAAAAAATTTTGTTTTGCCATCTTCTGGCACGCATTGCTTTTTCGTACCTTGTGTAAGGAGCTGTGGGTAGTGTTTTTTTATACTTTTGATGAAGTTTTTAATCTCCTATTTTAGGACTGTACAGCCTTTTGATCACCTATTATTATAGTTTTTTATATTTTTCAAAGTGGCAGAAAAGTGCCATTTTCAGTTTGGACACCATTTCCATTACAGGGTTAAACGCAGTGAAAAAGAATATATATTTTTAATAGATGCGCGATACCCCCCAATGTGTTTCTGATTTTACTGTTTATATTAATATGACTTCTAGGGAAAGGGGGGGCGATTTGAATTTGTTTTTTTTTTTTATATATATATTTTTTATTTTTACTGTTTTCCAGTCCCTCCGGGTACTTACCCTAGGTTGTCCGTATGATCCTACCATATACTGCAACCATGTACTGCTAGCACTGATTGCAGTTGTTACCAGTAAGTGTTTGTTGCAAATGCTGCAAGGACTTAAAGGCTATGTTGAGTGTTCAGCCCGTGTGCCCTCTGCCCTAGCACCCGCAGCAACCGTGCTGTACTATTCTATTCTGGTACAGTCACATTTAATTGAATCAGCACATTCCAACCTTTCTTCAAATTGAAGGCTCTAACAAACGCAAATCGCTCATTGCTGCTACACTCTCATCATGGTGAGCGACGAGGGAGTCCACAGGGACACATCAGCCACCATGATCTGTAGTGGTCTATCACCGAGCACACCACCATCAGTCAAGTTCATCTCTATCTATAGGATAGGGCCTAAGTGTACGCACAGAGAATAGTTATAAATAAATATTCTGCTGTTTGCAGAGAAGCTATTAACCCATAGACAATCGATGGTGAACCTTTTGAGCCTCAGTGGCCCAAACTTCAACAAAAAAGCCACTTATTTATTGCAAAGTGCCAGCGCAGCAATTTAGCAGTAATGTATTTCTACCTTGTTCATTGACACTTTCAATTCTTAAGCCTCCCAAGGACACCATGCAGTTGAAAGGAGGAGGGCAAACTCATCTATCATTGTAGGCAGATTCTTTGAGTTCTCTCTGGTGAACTTTATTTGGGCGATGGCCTGGGTGCCCACAGAGAGGGCTCCAAGTGCGCGCTCTGGACCAGTGCCATAGACTGTGTACTAATGATTTCTATTCTACACCTATTACATGTTCCCTGCTCCTCCTATGATGGAAGCTGCCAGGCTGTCAACGTATACATCTTAAATGTGCACTGTGCAGGTGTTCCGTGGATTTACATGTGGGAAACTTAATGGATTTATGCTAAATTAGAAAACACAATGCATTAGGGGGATCTGGGGCAACTAAACTGACTCAGCTTGAGGGCATAGACTGACAGACATTAGTCTATCACTTCACCTCTGGTGAGAAAGATTTTTATCAATCCTTTCAGAACAAAAATGCCATAGCTTTGGAAGAAAAGGACAGCAGCACAAGTAGGCATCCTTCTGTTTTTAAGGGAAACACATAAATAATTTGGTAAATCATTATAACTTTACAGTTCCGCTTTAAGGTTGAGACATGCATGACGAGACAAATCCCGCAACCTGTTCAGTGCTGAACTAGACAGCAATTTCAGCTGCATGTTAAATGATTACCATGCGATTCTCCACATTATTCTACCTCTCTTGCATTTGTCCTTTCACAGACTGGAACAACCACTTCTCTTGCTATGGATGATAGTCACCCCTTTTTGTTTGGCCTTCATCGGGACAACCTGTCTGATACTTGCAAAGTTGAAAACGGAAAGTTAGGCTATACCAGTTAAATAGGTTTGTTGGTAATAAGGAAAATAGTACCAGGTCCTATAGTTAACACACCAACACTTTAGTTTAAGGTTTCTAATGTTGATATTGCCGTAATCGATTAATACCAATTTACATTTTATTTTGTGCTTATATATATACAATTTATTAAAGAGCTTAAATACTGCTGGGGACATGGACCAATCACAGGTTTCAGTAGTGACTCCACACAGATGGCACATCACTGAATACCTATGCATTACGTGTATTTACGGTTTGTTTTTGGTGTTGCATTGTTAACCTACCCTAAGAAATATCCTCAATATCAAATCTGTGGTGATCCAATACACAGCACCCCCTCAGATCTGGTGCCCAAAGCTATGATGCTACACAGAATTGGATGCGCCAATTCACACCAACTTTGATTCATTTCAAATGAATAAGAGTTGATGCCTCTGCCACACCCACTGCGGGAAGGCCGGAGCCAAACGTAGCAATGAGGCAGGGGGCAGAGGACACCGGGTTGAGCACCAGGCGGTCCGAGTTTATTATTTTGTCATAGCTAGAGATATATCTAAATATCTATCTATGAAATGGAAATGCAGCGAGCACCCAGGATTCAAGTCAATTGAAGGTGATTTTTATTGTGGAAACAATGCGACGTTTCGGTGTCATACACCTTTCTCAAGTCCACTGTGGCGACTTGAATTTTTCATGTTTAGATATATAGATAGATATAAAGGGCAGACATTTCATTTCGGGGGGGGGGGGGTCTCTGCTGGACAATTCATTTCCGGGGGGGGGCGTCGCGGCTCTGCTGGACAATTCATTCCGGGGGGGGGGGGCCGCGGCTCTGCTGGACAATTCATTCCGGGGGGGGGGGGGCGGCGCTCTTCTGGACATTTCATTTCACAAGGGGGGCGCAGCTCTGCTGGACATTTCATTTCACAAGGGGGGGCGCAGCTCTGCTGGACATTTCATTTCACAAGGGGGGAGCAGCTCTGCTGACATTTCATTTCACAAGGGGGAGCACTCGGCTGGACATTCATTTCACAAGGGGGGAGCAGCTCTGCTGACATTTCATTTCACAAGGGGGGAGCACTCTGCCTGGACATTTCATTTCACAAGGGGGGACAGCTCGGCTGGACATTTCATTTCCAAGGGAGCAGCTCTGCTGGACATTTCATTTCACAGGGGGAGCGCTTCTGCTGGACATTTCATTTCACAAGGGGAGCAGCTCGCTGGACATTTTCATCCACAAGGGGGGCGCAGCTCTGCTGGACATTTCATTTCACAAGGGGGGCGCTCTCTGCTGACATTTCTTACAAAGGGGCGCAGCTTGGACATTTCATTTCACAGGGGGGAGCAGCTCTGCTGGACATTTCATTTCACAAGGGGGGAGCAGCTCTCTGGACATTTCATTTCACAAGGGGGAGCAGCTCTGCTGGACATTTCCAATTTCACAGGGGGAGCAGCTCTGCTGGACATTTCATTTCACAAGGGGAGCAGCTCTGCTGACATTTCATCACAAGGGGAGCAGCTGCTGGAATTTCATTTCACAAGGGGGGAGCAGCTCTGCTGGACATTTCATTTCACAAGGGGGGAGCAGCTCTGCTGGACATTTCATTTCACAAGGGGGGAGCAGCTCTGCTGGACATTTCATTTCACAAGGGGGCACTCTGGGCTGGACTTTCATTTCACAGGGGGAGCAGCTCTGCTGACATTTCATTTCACAAGGGGGAGAGCTCTGCTGGAACATTTCATTTCACAAGGGGGGAGCAGCTCTGCTGGACCATTTCATTTCACAAGGGGGGAGCACTCTGCCTGGACATTTCATTTCACAAGGGGGGAGCAGCTCTGCTGACATTTCATTTCACAATGGGGGAGCCGCTCTGCTGGACTTTCATTCACAAGGGGGGAGCAGCTCTGCTGACATTTCATTTCACAAGGGGGGGAGCAGCAAGATCAGTTGCTGCATTTTGCACCGTAGGTCTTAATCAAGTCAATAAGTTTGCCCTTTTTTTGGCAAAATTAGTGCCTCTGCTTATTCTTGGGTTGGCTTATTAGTCAGGAAGCAGTACTGGCCATAGGAAAGACGACCGTAGTGACCAAAGAAAAGAAAAGGTTTACTGCAGGAACTTTGTAATACTGGCAAAAATACAGTGACAAACCAAGAGGAATCCTTTTCACGTATCCACAATTATAAGGTATTTACACAATAGAACAACCAACCAGACAACTTCATGCCAATGACTCGCTTATTATCACACATGTTATCTACATCATACAGCAGCATTTTTAGATATTTTTCAAATAAGCTCTAGATCCAAAAACTAAACTCCCTCCTCGAGGTTACAGAACTGGAAGGATGAGGGCCATTTGTACAGGCTGTAATTAAACCTGACTACTGCATAGATCTACACCTCATATAGGAGTGCTACCCACACATACAGGGAAAAGTCCTGGCCAATTGGCACATCTAGGATTGTCAAGGAAGCTTTTATACAGCGAACTAATTTTAGCCAAAGGCAACCTTCTCATTTTGCAGCAACGCTATGTGTAAATCTAGATGCGCTGACGACTTGCAGTGCTCCTACTAGAAAGTCAGAAAGCCTGCCAAAAACACTAACTAATAACCTGTCAATAAGGGAATTACAACCTCTGTGGCTAATTAAATCACTAATCCCACAAACAATCCACATGATGATGTCACTTACCATAATCTGTATCAGGCAGACCTATTACTGTACCAAGAAAGGTAAAAATCTTCACTCATAGTGCAAACATCAAAATGACAGACACCCAAACAAGCGGCATCAGACCCATCACAGCCAGGGGAATCCTACACTGCTGACATCATCCAGAGCTTCCTTAATAGAAGCAGAGTGCAGATGTTAACATGTCCTTTTAAGTAACACAAGTCTATCTACAATCGTTTTACCATGGTACGTGCCTACTAACTGTTGTCTGAGAATTATTTCCTCAGACTTCATTTATTATATAACTACATACGGCACAATTTTGGCAATAACCCATTATAAAACTTATGTACTACTCAGCCTTGCATTATAATTATTCACGTGCTCGAACATTAAAAGTCTCGCCTTGTCCCACCCATCCACAGTGCATAGAGCAGGTCTTCAGGAGCAGAGGTCTTCTACAGTCATAAGCGAATAGTTACGCAAGACGAGGAGGTGCTCTAGTGCAGTAGACAAAGCACCCCAGACTGCTAGCATGTGTTTTAACTCTATATTATTAAATTGCAGTGTATAGAGTTTATATATTAAAGGGGGTATTTCCATTCAAGCAATTAATGTTAGGTTTTATAATAAAAGTTGATACAATTTTCCAATATACTTCCTTATATGTCACTTTCCTTCCAGTGGAAGAAATCATGGTCACACAGTGGCAAGGCTCATAATATCATATAGAGAGTAGTCAGAGCTGTGCGATATAACGAGCGTCACAACTGTGTGACCATGGGCAGTTTCTGTCCACTGAAAGTACCATGAAGCTTTCTATAGCAGGACAGCAAGCAGAGATCCAGAAAACCACAAGGAATTATACAGAAATTATATTGGAAACTTGTTATACTTTCACTTATACAAACACTAACATTTATTGCCGAAATGGGAATACCCTTTAAGGTCTGAGAACAGTTCCTCAGATCTGGTAAGTAGGACTAGGCTCTATCAGTAAAACTGAAGGGTATATGTCCCTAAGTTCAGGAAATACTGAACACAGCTAACCGCTCTGTGTCCTCAAAATGTATTCAGGAGCACTCAACAGTAGAAAACCCCCACCATCAGGCATCCTTTAACATTACAACACCCTCAGTTATGGAACCAGCGACTCAAAGGGAAAATATTAAAGCATTTCTAACCTTCACAATATTAGAGAAATCAGAAGTCCAGTGTGGGCACTATGTATGAGAGTAACACTGCTTGAGACAACATAAAGAGGTAGAGAGTATGCTGTTACAACTGAAAAGAAGGGAAATATGTGAAAATAAATAAACACTGATCAATGAGTAACGGCATACTCCATACTTGGATCATACGGGGTATATCCACAGCAGGTAAGTCACTGCAGATAGTGGTGAGAATCTGTCTGCTTTGTACAGTAGCACAAGTGGATAATAATGAATTGATTTTATCCACAGGCTTGCACAGATAACCTGCATAACCGATGCAACATAATAGTCAAAAAGAGATACCTGCGTGATTATCTACATATTCGCTGTTATCCTACATTAGTTTACTTTTATTCAATGATGACCTATTGTTACTTAAGATTGTGCTGTCACTCATTAGCCATGTTAATCATCTCTCCCCAGATGAGATCCATATGTATAGAAAGCTTAAAACTAAGGTGTCCCAATGGGAATGTATCCACATACGATGGGATTTTCTATAGTACACACGCAAATCTTATGCCAACCTGTCATGGAGATTTTGCCAGGTTTCTGCCCCAAGGATACCCCTGGTGTATAGGTCAAGCACTTTTCCAGGTTACTTAATATATATTCACCAAATAGAATGTCAAAGGGTCTTATACGTCACCCTTAAAATACAACTGTAAGTATAAACACTTTGCATAACTCTGCCGTAAGCTAATTATAGTAAATTAGAGAACTGGTTTATTTGCTATCTGCAGTGTGTTAACTGCCCCCCAGGATACTCTCCATTTGTCATGCTTTCTGGTCACCATGGAAACCTTATAGAACTGTCGGGAGGAGGCGGCTTGTTGGGAGGGGCAGAAGAAGATGATTGCAAGAAAATAGACCTGGAAAGGTTCACAAGCATGGACTCAGGTCGGCCAATTACAAACATGCTGTCTAATTCATATAAATCCAGCAAGTGGCACACACTTCAGGAATAGCTGATGTCATTTTATAAGGAATGATGATATAAAGCTTGTATCTACAGCTAGGAAGAAGCCAGCAACATGGTAGGGTTTCGTTGGAATTGCTGTCAAAGCTCTCCCCATCTGTATTAAAAAGTTTTTTGTCAGTAACTTTAAAAGTTACGCTTAAATATATAAATGATTAGTCTCCAATAGCGAGAGGCCAATCTAGACACTTCTTTTCCGTATGCTGTCAGTGAGCTTTGTAATACCCGTCTCGGCATGTGTACTACGTATTCAAAAGAGGCATTGGCAGAAAGCTCAGTAGTAAAACCTCTCCACCTGATATACGTTGTAGATAACATCGCAACCCCACCAACACCTGCAAATGTCAATTTGACCCATTCCCCTCATGATAGGAACCAGTTGCCAAATTATACAGTATCTGAGTGCTTTTTTGTAGCATTCTGCTACAGCATAAATGATCTCAGGAGCACCTTCCCCCTTAAACGAGTAGTCCCTTTAAATGGTTTTTCCAAAAGTTTACAGTGCTATACGACCACGGTTAAGTGGCCGTTTACTTCCGTACTGGTTTCTGCAAACATAACGGAAGCTAAATACTGATATGTTCTGACACAGACATGTGACCAGCTCAGGCCAATCACTGGATGCGAACTGAGAAAAAGAAACGATCGTAAGGCGAGAGTATATCTTTCTTATTTTAAGACATGTATACTGTTCTTAACGTGAAATTTGTAAGTGAAGAAAAACACTGTAATAAGTTCTACATCTGCAGACATCATATGACTATGTAATCGAGTAAGATGCAAAGCTGTAACACACGTTAGTGCTACAAGTCATAACTCACGTAACCCCGGCTTATAAATGGAGCTCATTGTGCGATCATGTGGCATTCTTATGCCCACCTCTCACTCACAGACAAGAGCATTAAGCTAGCCCCTCATACATCTTAGAACATAAGCCCAACCTGGCAGCTCTATTTCTCTCTCTCTATGTAGAGGTTACCGCTGCCGGGTAAGATGGCATCCCATGAAATAGCCCAGTGGGTCAACCGTGACACCCGATGACTGAGTGGTTACAAGTCTGGACGCCAGAACACATTTCCCCTAAATAGTCACAGATTTGATTCCCTTTGAAAGTGAGTCCAAACATGCACAATTAACCCCTCTGCCTCCACCACTGTGCCTTGTTACAGAGGTCATTTAAGGGCCTTATCTACAGTGGAGTAAGACTGAGCTGAGGGAAACATGTCTATCCGACTGCAGAATTATCAAATTGCTTCGGAGTTTGCCACTCACAATGAAGGGGCAGGTACACCACCCCATGACTACAAAGTGTGTGGGCACATTAAGTGCTGCCGAGTATATTAGAAAGAGTTTGTAAATTTTAAAAAATTGAGACCCCTCTGGTTCAAAACTGTCGACTTTTTCATTTAGTGACGTCTTAATTTTTTCTAAGAAAATGGATTTTTTTTTTAATCAAAACTCTTTCACTATACTTGGAAGCTGTATCCCATTGTTCATCTACATTTGATGACTGCTGGACATCGGTTCCTTTCCCTGTGTAGATGACAACAAACCCAGGAGAGAGCTGAACCCGACACGTTTTTTTTCTTATGAACATTAAAGGGTTGCCCGCAGCATCTGCTTCTTAGGGGTATAGGGTATAATATGCTTGAAATTTGCTGAGGGGGCTGAAGGCAAAATTAACATGCAAAACACTTTTAGCCTTTATAGGATTTAAAAAACTATTACCTAATTACATATTTTCTAGCACAAATTGGAAAACACTTAGAAGCCACAAAGCCGTAATTAGGCACCAATTTAATTTAATGGTTTAAGAATATTAATGTGGTAACCAGTGCTGTGCCATATGATCCGTATACTGCACGCGACTGCTGCGCCCAGTGATTGGTTGTTTGGTATTGGGGGGGGGGGGGGGGGGGGGGGGGGGGGGGGGGGGGGGGTGGTGGGGGGGGGGGGGGTTGGGGGGGGGGGAAGGGGAATATAAGTATGAGTACTGCTTAGTGAAGTGGGGGATCTGAGTGGTGTCTTTATGCTTCAGAACGTTTTAAAACCGTTTCATAAAAAGTTATAAAAAGTTATAGGCGAAAGGGTTTATGACGAAATGTATGGTTCGATCCTAATTATTAAGCAGCGTCACTAACTGAACTGAACTACTTTGCCATCCCGAATGCTGGTCATGGCTTGTAAGATGGTCTCATATTCCTAAAAAATAGGTTTTTAAAATATGCTTACGGGCGAGTGCTCTACAGCTCTGAGGGGCATCTGGTGACGCCCCAAAGTGCTGCACCTCTTAGCATTTAAACACCATTTTTTAAGGAAACAAGACCATAAAAACTACACAGATCCTGCAACAGGATGCAAAGAGATTCAGTCAGTGACGCTGCTGCTTATACGGAATAGACAGATTGTAATTACCTTTTAGTTATTGGAAGCGATTTGTGTTGATATAAAATTTTGATATTTGAAATTGTAGATATTCCACAGAGAGGCTGATGTGGAATATATAAAAAAACCGTAAACGACGGCGTGTATAGCAGCAGCCACAGATCTGTACTCAGCCCTCCAGGAGCGGTCCATTGCACTACATTACCTAGTTACCTGGGGTGGAGCGATGGCCAGGCTACCTATACAACTGCCACGCGTGGCACTAGTAATGGCACTGGCTCCCAGGCATGGCTTATACTGTGGGAACAGCAGATGCCACCAACACACCCATGCTCGGTGCCTAAGGCCTGGCATCCCCGGCAACTGGCACAGGGCAGCCCCCTGCAGTGCCCGCTCTCGGCTCGCGTTACCTTGAATTTGAGCTCGTGCGGTGGGTCGAGGACCAGGACCTGTTCGTGCTTCGACATGTTGGCCCCTCACTGCACACATGCACCTCACAGCTGGACACGGCACGGGAGATGCGGGAAGAGGCCTCCGGGCTGGGGTATGGAAGAGGGGCCCCGGCAGTGAGCGCCACCAGGCGGCGGGTGAGCGAGAGGGAGGAGTGCCGCTGCGCGGGATAGATCGGCAGGGTCGCTGCTCTCCCGCTCCACCCCTGCGCTCCAGTCCACCGCGACCAACACGTTGCGGCAACCGCACAATGGTTGCACCAGGGCACTCAGCGCCGGTAGTGACAGGCAGCACGTGACGTCAGCGCGTAGATTCGAGCCTCACTGCCCACCTGTGCCACGCCCCACCGGTGTTACCACGCCCCGACTACAAACACGTCACCTATTCAGCTTTTTTTTTTGTCTTCCCCAATCACTAAACATTTATTTAATATAGTGGTCCGCACAACAGTTTGGGAAAACGTAGAAGCTTAGACATGGCAGCTATCCAGGCCTATAGTCACGGAATAAGTGCCCTTCTAATAGTTATAATACAAAATATGTACAATACTTTATACTAATACCTGGCAGCCAGCCGGTGTACTACGGGAAGACCACCACAATGTAGGTACTAACCTGATCAAACCAGCTGCTGGGATTTCATTCTAGTTAAAGGAACCTCCACTTTGTGGTAGTATGAGATGTAAACACCGGGCCCAGCTCAGGTGAGCTGGTGCCGGAAAGCTTACCTTAGGTAGTGTTTTAAACCGCTATATAGCGGTTTTAAAGGAAACCTACCATTTCAGATCGTCGGTGTAAGCTGTAAACTCCGAGCACCAGCTCAGGTGAGCTGGTGCCGGTGCTTAGTTCGTTAGTGTTATAAACCGCGGTTCGCGGTTTTTTTTAACACTTTTTAAAACTTTATAGCAAACCTGCTTCGCACCCACGATCGTGGGCGCACCTACATAGGAAATGCCGCAGGCGTTGCACGCCCGGTCCGTTCCGCCAGCGCCGAGCGGCTTCTGCTATAAAGTTGAAAAAGTGTTAAAACCGCGATACCGCGGTTTATAACCTAACGAAACTAAGCTGTTTACAACACAAAACACACAGGTGAAGCTTTTTACGACTTACACCGACGATCTGAAATGGTATGGTTTCCTTTAAACAAATTTTGAATTTACACCCCGAGGTAGCTTCGGCGCTGCGCGCAGTCCGGCGCGCGGTGGCGGCTCCGTCACTTTCTATGGAGCTACTAAGAAGCCTAGCTAGTAAGCTCCGACAACAGCTCACCCTGAGCTTGGTGCCCGGTGTTTAACAACTCATACCACCTTGAGGCGCGTTCACACGTTGCGTTTGACCTGCGTTTTCATTGCGTTTGAAACGCATATTCAACAAGCTGAGGAAGGTGATTGCCTAATTACATCACTGTCACGTAAACGTTTTCGCTTTACAAAACGCATCATAAACGCGATGTTAACGCACAAACGTAAACGGTAATGGTAATAGCATAATTACCTCACATCAGCTGTTGTATATGCGTTTGCGTCCAACTGCTCGTTAACACTTAATTTCTAATCAGCCAATCACATGGCGGCAACTCAGTGCATTTAGGCATGTAGACATGGTCAAGACAATCTCCTGCAGTTCAAACCGAGCATCAGTATGGGGAAGAAAGGTGATTTGAGTGCCTTTGAACGTGGCATGGTTGTTGGTGCCAGAAGGGCTGGTCTGAGTATTTCAGTAGTAAATGCATAAAAACATGAGAACATGGCAATGAACGTGATATTTTATATAAATGCATGGGGTGTTTAACCCCTTAACGCTCTGCGCCGTAGCTCTACAGCGCAGAGGTATAAGGGATGTATGAAGAGGGCTCACGGGCTGCCCATTAGCCAGTCAATCTTTTACACATTACCATCATCATGTTTCAGTGCAGGCAGTCTGATATGTAGACGACATGTAATGTAAACCAGTTCCTTACAAAAGATATGTTAGGTAATGATTGCTCTCGTTTATACTGACATGTCAAGATCAAAACGGATCTGGGAGACATGTTGATGTATTTGTGTACATTACATACTATATTAGGGACTGGTAAAACTAAAAAAATATTGCAATGCCTTCACAAGAACTCGTGACTTATATACTATTTGAATTAGTCCATTTGCTTAGTTCACAGTTCTTTTGAAGCTACAGTGCTGAAGGTTGTACTTAAAGGAAATCAATCTCATGGAATTAATTGTTTTAACCCAAGGAGACTTAAACACTGGTGAGTGCCCCGTGAAATAGGATCCATTCTTCATTTAGCTGTAGAAGGCTTATTTTTCGTGAAAAGGACTTTTTAAAATATGCAAATGAGCCACAGGGGCTCCTGTGTACATCACAGCAGCCGCTTTTGGTGCCGCCTCCTGCTTATTATTTACCACTTCCTTTGCCCCTTATGCTGGCTTCCTCCCTTCCTTCCTTTCCCCTCCCCTGACAGAGACCCAGCAACCAACATACCCAAAAGCGGTATGTGTGACATAAACAGGAGCCCTTCATGCTCATTTACATATTTGTAAAAGTTATTTTTCATGAAAAATAAGCCATTAACAGCTAAGTGAAGAAAGGATCCTGTTTAAGGGGGCACAGTGTGTAAGGATGCTTTGGTTGAATCTACTATTTTCTTGTGGCTGCTTAACCCCTTAACGCTCTGCCCCGTAGCTCTACAGCGCAGAGGTATAAGGGATGTATGAAGAGGGCTCACGGGCTGAGTCCTCTTCATACAGAGGTGGGGGTTTTTGCATTTTGCACAAAACCCCCACCGCCAATAACCGCGGTCGGTGCTTGCACCGATCGCGGCTATTAACCCTCTATTTTTTCTTTTTTGTACACATTCGTTTAATTTTTGAAAATGTATTAAAACACAATAAAACCTATATAAATTTGGTATCACCGCGATCGCACCGAACCAAAGAATAAAGTAGGCGTGTTATTTGGAGCGAAGAGTGAAAGTCGTAAAAACTGAGCCCACAAGAACGTGACGGGTTTTTTTCAATTTTTCCACATTTGGAATTTTTTTTCAGCTTCGCAGTACATGGCATGTTAAAATAAATAACATTCCGGGAAAGTAAAATTTGTTACGCACAAAATAAGCCCTCACACAGGTCTGTACACGTAAAAATGAAAAATTTATGGATTTTTGAAGGTGGAGAGCGAGAAATTAGCGAAAAAACCCTGCGTCCTTAAGGGGTTAATAATGACAGATCATATCCAAGCTTTTATTCATACCCCTGGGAAACCTAGTGTCCATGGTGAAGATCCAGTAGGATCCAGTAGTATTGTTGCAAAACAATAGTGCTTCCACCCCATTTAAGATTGCAAACAAAAATGGTGCAACAAATAGAAAAGGAAAACCTCCAAAAAAACGGAGGAGAGCTGGACGCAAAAAAAAAAAAATTGTTATCCAAAAAAACGGAGGAGAGCTGGACGCAAAAAAAAAAAAATTGTTATCCTCTGAGACAACAAAAATAGAGGAGGTTCCCACTTATAATTTATCCAGCTATGTATTATCGTCCGCATAAATATCTGTTTTGTCCAAAGGATTGGGATATTCCCCTTTATGTAATTTTGATTTGTTCTCCACACTTTTGGGTGTTAATACATTTGCGAGGTCAATCACACTGCGCACTCATTTTGATCATGAAGTTTCGATTGTGACCTCTTCAGGTAAAGCCAATACTAATATCAATACATCCAACCGTGTGGAACCAAGCCTAAATGTCAATACCAATTTTTGAGACAGTTACAAAGTGATGGTGGTACACATGAATATGGTAATGTTAATCCCAATGCCACCTTTAAAATGAAAAATCCGTTGTTTTATCCTGTTCAGTCTCGCCCGGAGATACTGAATGATTTTCAGGACAAGGTTGAGCAGGATTTAATTTCTCTAAATAAGAAGGTGGTGCATGGCACATTGACATACAATCAGAGCCTCTCCTGTCGCCAAGCAGACAAGGGGGGGTATTGTCCTTATGAATGCAGGATTATACAAACGGCTCAACTTGGATATTTTGGGAGATAGTACTGTATATAGGGAATTCCCATATGATCCTACGAGGAACATCCAAACTTCATTAGAGAAAGTTTTGGAGGAGAGGGTGAATATGGGTGCCATTTCAGACAAGGTAGCAGAATATCTCCTAGTTAAACATCCAGTGTTCCCCATTTTTCACTCCCTCCCCAAAATCCACAAATAAAAATTCCTTCCCCCCTCAGACCGATTGTGTTGGGTATAGGGTCGGTCAATTAAAAGCTTAGTGCGTGGGTTGATCATCTATTACAGCCACTGGTGTTTTCTGGACACTAGGTTTCCCAAAGGTACGAATATAAGGTTGGATATGATCTGTCATTATTGAACATCCCATGCATTTATGTAAAGTAGCATTAGTTCAGTAGTAGTAGTTCATTGTTATGTTCTCATGTTTTTATGCATTTACCGTGTATGTTTTAACTTTGTTCTGATTGGTGAGTCCCAATCATGTGACGTTGCCTAATCAATATATATTGCCAGAGGTATATGCAGAAGAAAGTCATGAATAAGGATATCTAATATCTGAAACGCGTAGACTTTTTGCTGTCTATATCCCTTGGAAATGCATTCCTTTTTAACAAAGATGGAATAAAGCCTTGGATATTTATCTCATTCTCCTGTTGCATCCTTGGAAGCTGGATTGCTTGCTTTATTTTCCCTATATTTCTACAACTCTTAAGCCGAATTGATCCTCGCTCTGATGGTTCCAGGTGTTATGAGCCACGCTATAAAGGTGAGCCGACTCTTCATTTACCTTGTAAAGAGAACTTGTCATGTCGATTTGGGACCCCAAACCAACTACAGGCCCTTATGAACTTGTGGTTTAGGCTCACAAATAGATTAATATGAGGGCGGTATGTGGGGAAAAATAAAAAAAGAAATAGAAAATTTTATACTTGTGTAGATGCAGGTCCAATTAAGCATGTTGGACATCAGAAGATCAGAATTGAACATGACATTCCACATTGTGGCTATGCCCAATCCCAAGGTGGCGCTGGTGTCCTTGTTGCTTTTGCAATTGGCAACTTCCGCCTCCTCCTCATGCTGCCACTGAGCTCTCAATGCCAGATGGGAACTCTACAGTAGTGCCTCCAATTTGCGATTGAGAACTGATGAGTATCCAGGCAACTCGTTTGTCGTTATGCAGACACTGAAGCATATAGTTGTTTGTGTAGACTAGGCTTCCCAGAGGCAAGGATAAGCTGTCCCTCTTCTTCTTCCCAGCCACTCTCCATTGATGCCTGTAAGGTGCTCCAGGTATCCTCCTCATCCACCTGCAAAAGTGTCTCCTGGTTGGTCAGTGCAGTACCTGACCAGCAACCAATCCTCCTATAACTCTATACGCTGCTCAGTGTAATATCCCAGGGTGTGGGTCTCTATTATCTGACACATTACTGTATTATCCATCTAGTTCTGTGGGGTGACAATGTGGTTAGATTATCAGGGTACAGGTGTATATGCACTTTCATCTGGCTTCTGACATTGTACTAACACACTGACACATAGATGAGATGAGACAGATGAGAGGTGCATGAGATAATTACACAGAGGCTACACTGTGAGCTCTGCTACATCTCACAGACATGTACCTGCATCCCCCTTCCATTGGGTCACTTATCTCCTTGTAGCTTGTATATCTGTGAAATGCTGCATTTTTGTTAATAACAGTGAATTAGAGAATGTGTTATTTTGTTATGCTGAGCACACATAAGAAACTTGTCTTTGTGGGAATATCCCTTTAAAGCAGCTGCTCTGGCATGACTGTGTTGTTGACCAGGGACCTCTGTGCCACAAACTTCAGCACAAGCCAAGGCATAAATCTGGCTTAGCCCAAAGGCTCACCACCTCACCAGCCTTGAGGTCATCTGTCTGCTCCTGGATCCCTGTCCAAAGCTTGTGGGTGATCTGTGTTTTTTTTGACCACACAGATGAGTTTCCTCATGGCTTTGATAAAACTGGTCATGTATGTGACTCGATTAAGAAGCAGGAGAGGAGGCAGCAGAGTTAGGGTGGTGGCACACGTGCCGTTCGGGCTGCGTTTGCAACCGCAAACCAAGCCGCACCCACCGGGGCGGGCCGCGGCCCGATTGCACGTGTGACACCACCCTAAGAGGCAACAAGAGATGTCCAGGAATCTTGGGTGGGGGCACAAAGTCCACAAAAGCACTTCCTGCTGTGGACCAGCTGCCACTTCATTAACGCAGGTTAAGGAAATGTAAAAATCCATGGCCATGCTTACTTGTTCACGTGTCAGTTGTGAGTTGCATCTTGAGACTAATAACATTGTCCAGTGTACACCTGATTTTGTCCACAACGTGTTGGTACAGGGTGCGGAAGGCCCTACCGGGAAAAAGTGGTGGTAGATTAAAACCTCATATTGTGGCACAGCCGATCTTTAAAGCTGCCTGTCTCCAACAATGTGGCAATGGGCTGAGGGATGTGTGGAAGCTTGAGGCCTGGCCTGAACCACGGCTAATAGACAACATAAAACAAGGAAGAGAAAGTCCTCTGAAGTACCTGCTTGTGATTTATCTGAAGGCCATTGTAGCCACTTTTGCAAGAATTTACTTTTAATAAAAAAATTGTCTGCAGTAGGTTTATGTCATCTCTAAACAGAGCAAACAGGTTATTGGGATATGCAAATGGCTTCATTTCAGATTGCGTGTTCTCTGGAGAAGGACCTGTTCTACAATACTGAAAGATATCTAAACCTCTGGGTGACAATCACTGCACCTTTATCATTTCTTATAAATTGTGCTTGTAGCTATGCTCAATGTGCATTTCATTATTTAAAGACTTAAAGAGAAGACCTGAAAAAAAACCCAGCAATTTGGGTATTGCCATTTATCTACCATTGGTGTATAGAAACTAGATACTATCACTTGGCATGGCTGTTGTGGATTGGTCCTAGAGAGGTGTCCATCTTTAGCAGAGTATGATATAAATTTATAATATTTTCATCTGTTTTCCGTCACTTACTGCCATGTAACTCACTGTACACCAAAGGAAATAAATCTTCCATGAATTACTCATTTGTGAGAAATCTCTAAATTCCCTCATGCTCGACAATTTGTGATGCAGTTACAGAACTAATCATAGAAGAATGCTGCCCTCTAGTGGCTTACCTTGTTTACTGTTTCTATCTTCAATGCTCAGTAATAAGCCCATTTCAAGTCACATTCCTATAAATTAATAATAATCCTTATTTATATAGCGCCATTATATTCTGGAGAGAGTAGAAACAAATTAAGCCAATTGCACCAAAATTAATAATCACGGTGTTTCCTATCCCTCCTCCAAGCTGATTTTAGCCCAGCAATTTCTCTTGCAAGCCAAGTTGTGAATGGTACTAGTGACCGGTGTGCAAATATTGCCAACATAAGTCTCACTCCAGTTTTTAAGATTGAAGTGCAAGCCGCGCAGTGTTAAAGCTCCACAAAATGAGGGGTGCAGCTCCCCTACAGGATCGGGCTGGGACCTTTAAATAAAAAAAATAATAAAAAAAATGTAGCACCACTAGGTCTTAAGCCTTTTGGGAAAGGCACTTTAGAATTCTGTCTACATCAGTATACACGCGATAAATCTGGAGTAAAATCTGGAGTCGGTTGACAAAAAGTCAAATTTTGTGCAAATCAACCACAAATATGCAAAATTTTTAATACAGAAAAACAGAAGGATTGATACTTCCCTTCCAATGTTTTTATTTTGTCAAACACAGCTATGGTTTTCCGGGGCTCCATTGGAATATACGCAAGACAATGACACATGGGCCACAAACAAGAGTGAATCGCATATACTACACATTGGGGAGAGGTTTCAAGCTGTCTACACCAGGAAACTGGAGGAATTTGCACCTGAAATTGCACCACATTTAGGGTACATTTACAGGAACATTTGCTCACCCGGCCATAGCCCATGTGAGCACATGCTGGCACACTGTAGAGGAAGTGGGATGCTCACCTCTCTCCATAGGAAACTGAGCCGTACGGCCGTGAACACGGGGAAAGATAGAACATGCTCTGTTCCCTATGTACAGTACGGTGTGGCACCGTACCACTGCCAGACCACCATACAGAACATAGCCAAATAATAAGAGGTGAAAAGTACAACTCAAATTAATAATCCAACATCAGGCACAATGATTAATCTGGCACAGCGGAGAACTGTCAATTTGAACTCCACACTGGTCTAAAGACCGAAACCACTAAAACAGTAGCTACGGAAAGTATTCAGACCCCAGACCCCTTTTAATTGTTCACTCTTTATTTCAATACATCCAATTGGAAAGATCAAAAACTTTTTTTTTTTAAATTTTCCCTTTCCCCCCCCTTTTTAGAAAAAAAAAAAACTGAAAATTTAGATATTTTGCCTATTTATTATTAAACAAAAAAAAAAAACTGAACTCACATGGTTATAAGTATTTAGACCCTTTGCTGTTTAACTCACATGTTGTCCATTTTCTTTTGATCCTCCTTGAGATGGTTCTATTCATTCATTGGAGTCCAGCTGTGTTTAAATGGATTCTCCGAGAGCTTCAAAACACTTAGGAGTAGTGCTGGGCTTAAAAAAAAATTTATTATATTATATATATGCCACGCCCACCCAACCTATTCCCAGCACTGTATAAAGCGCCGGGACATCAGTGACCGAGGCGAATATATATATATATATGAATATATATATATTTATTAAAGCCTGTCCCAGCCGACTCCTAATTCTTTGGGACTCTCTGATAACCCTTTTTAATGAAACATATTGGACTTGATTAGGAAAGACACGCACCTGTCTATATGAGCCCTCAAAGAGCATGAGAATCATGAGGTCAAAGGAACTGCTCAAGTCTACAAAATAATTTTTGCAGCACTCAGGGTTTCAAAGATCACAGTGGCCTCCATAATCCTCAAATGGAATAAGTTTGGGATGACCACAACTCTTCAGAGAAGAGTTACAGAGATGCAGCAGGCAGATGAGAGAAAGTTCCACAAAGTCAACGATCACTGCAGCCCTCCGCCAGTTGTGTGCCGATGGAAGCTTCTCATTGCAAGGCATATGAAGGACAGCATAGTTTGCAAAAAACACAACGCTTAGAGTTAACACCAAAAAGTTCAACCTTCGTCTCATCAGATAATCTTATTTCTCATAGTCTGGGCAACTATGTGGTCTGAAGAGATGAAGATTGAACTTTTTGGTGTTAATTCTAAACCGTATGTGTGGGGAGCACCAGGCACTGCTCATCAGCTGTCAAATAAAATCCCAACAGTGACACATGGTGGTGGCAGCATTATGCTATGAGTGTGTTTTTGAGCTGCAGAGACGGGATGATTGTTTGCAATTGAAGGAAAGATGAATGCGGCCAAGTGATATCCTGTATGAAAACCTCTTCCACAGTGCTCTGGACCACGGATTGGGCCAAAGGTTCACCATCCAACAAGACAAAGACCCTAAACACACAGCTAAAATAACAGCAGTGGCTTCAGAACAAACCTAGACCCGATTGAGCGTCTCTGAAGATACTTGAAAATGTCTGTCCACCAACATTCGACCATCCAACCTGAGGGAACTGGACATCTGCAAGGAAGAGACAGAGGATCCCAAAACTTGTTGTATCATTTCCAAGACGACTCGTGGCTGTACTAGCTCAAAAGGGGCTTCTACTCAATACTGAGGAAAGGTTCTGAATATTTATGGCCATGTGATAGTTCAGTTCTTATGATTTTATAAATTAGAAAAAATATCTACATTTGTTTTTTTCTGTCAAGTTGTGGTGGAGAATGTACATTATTGAGCAAAATAAGAAAAACTGGACCATTGGTCCAGACATCCATGATGAGTTAATTTTTAATGTTGGAGGAACGCTTTTTCTTTTCTTGGATATAGATTTTTTTAATGTAATTTAAATGTATTGATTGACTTGGAATCTTTTTCCTGTTTTTTCTTTGTGTGGTATAAAAAAAAAAAAAAAAAAAGCACTTCTTCTGTTCTCAAAAGGTGGTACCCTTTGCTATGTAAATGAGCTTAAAATTTACCGTCAGGCTTAAGACTAAAACTGGTCTCAAGCTCCAAGCACTTGTGCAAAGTTAAATTTCATTTACTTTACGATTACATACAATAAACAGGAATACCATGAAAACCCATTGGGTGTTCTTCATTCTTTAATCCTCATCATACTAAAAAACAAGCAGACAAAGAAAGACATTGACAGAACAAAGACAGTTTAATTCATATTTCATAATTTAGTACGGTTGACTTCTTCCAAAGACACTGCTGATAGCAAAATATTCTGAGCATTACATTTTATATACAACATTAAAGATCACTATGAATCAAGGAACAGTCCAAAATTTTACAGCACCCCATGAAGACTGATTCAATTTTGCACTAAATTTAAGCAAAATCCCCACATGGGTCTCTCAGGATGACAACAAATCATTAAACCATGTTGTGCATATGATATTATTCTTCAATGATAAAGAAATGGAAATACAGAAATCATTACAATACATATTTATATAAGACAATTTCTTCCATTACTCTGTGAAATGGATTTTCCTTTAGGGTATAACAGAAAGACCAGATTTTCTAGTCTTTAGTACAGTAGGGCTGCCAGTCTAGTTATTTACAAAGAGAAAGAAGAAGCCACAGGGATAACACAGTCCAGGTTCTAGCAGCGACGCTTCCTTTTGCAGCACATATCTGATCTTGGTACTTTGCAGCATGGACGGTTGTGTGTCAACCAATATACACTTCATCCTCACTACTGGGATGCATTCACACAGTCAACATAAACCAGAGTGATTTACACACCGAATATCTGTGCGCTTAAATGGCCCACCTCATTCTCCAGGATATTGAACTTCAATTCATCTGCAGTGGAACACAAGACTGCAGAGGCTTCTCAAAGGAGAGGCAAGTAAAAGATAAAGATGGATCAATTTTTTCAAAAAGTAGGGTTAGGTTTCTCTTAGATAATGAAATGGGTGTATACTGATGTGCCTTTAGCTCTGCTAGTGTATACACATTCTACTTCATTCATTAGTAGGTCATATACATAACGTACTCAGTGGTATGATGAATATCTGACCAACAACTACAAATAGGCCCCAATGGAAACATTGATTTAAAAGGGCTAAAGTAGATTCCAGAGAAGATATCTACAGCATCCTTATCTCTTAGGGAGAGAAATGGATGGATAAAAAAGCAACAAACATTAGAAATTGAACAAATTCTGAAAAGAAAAAAACCATTTAATAAGGAAACCTACCATCAGAAATCAAACAATTAAGTTGGATCTGATGGTAGGTTCCTACTAGCATTCTAAACTATCTTTTCCAAATCCTAAAGTGCTCCACACCGCAGAAGCCCCTGCTGATAATTTACAATCAGATGTACCCAATGGTAAGCTTCCCTTCCCTTACAGACTGATCTAAGTATTACGGCCAAGTTCTCAACTGAATGCAAGAATGAAAGTAGGATCAGCAAACATCACCCCTTTTCTCTTTATTAACACAGGTGTAACTGTACCCAAAATGCACATGTATTTCTAGCATTGTACAGTAAGAGCAAAACTGAAGGAACACCAAAAGCTTCCTTGCTATAATATATCCCATTGTCTGACATTTCTTGGCAAAATTAATGATTACAGATTTTGCGTTTTTTGTAAATGACTGCTTTCCAGGTAACAAAAGACTACTAAAAATAAAAAATAAACGAGCAGAACGTGGATATCTGCTCATGAGAATACACACCGTAAAACAGACTTCTACCACCCCTTACACAGTTGCACAAAGCAACTCCCCATCTATGGTATAAAATCAGATCTGACTGTAAGAAGTCAAGGCATGGGTGCTGTTGGGTGAGCTCCATTTACATCATTTACACCCTCTCTAGTGACCAGTGATCTCTCCTTGGTAGCTGTTCTGTGGTCAAACTATAGAGCTATTTTTGTATCATTGGTGACAAAAATGTTATCTGTACAGTATATAAGCAGCAGACACAAGGACACTTAAAAAAGGTACAGACTGCTGTTGTGAGAATTATGCCAAAACGTCTTAGTTTCAGCCATTGTAGATCTTGTGAGCAGAGCAATGAGGTCAATAGACATGCGAGTGACTGAGGCCAATATGAAAACAGTGACAAAATAAAAGCCAGAAGATATTTCACCATTTCTATTACCATTTAGAAACCACAGCTCATTGTGCGTCAAAAATTACTCAGGAGGCTTAGCCAATTTCCAATGTTTCCAGAAATAGCCTCTGGAGATACACTGGGAACCATTCACATGTGGCTGTGTGGAAAAAAAAAATAGCGCCAAAATTAGGTAATCTGAGCCCTGTGATATATACCCAAATCTTGGAGACCTATATAAGTTTTTAGGAGGATAAGTAAAAGACAAGATACATCTTGCCCAGACTCCAAGGAGAGATAGTGATGATAAACAAGAAAACATTTGGTTTGGTTAACCAGCATTTAATATATTCACCGCAAATCTTGACTTGGATTTTGTGAGTATTTTTCATGTCTCAAGACGAACAGCAAAACTTCTTTGTACAAGAAAACTTAAAGTTCCAAAGGAATAAAACAGGTAAAATTAGAGATGGATCACTGCTGTGCTGTACCAGACAAGGAAAAGGAGAACAATAAATGCAGAGCCAACTATTAAGCAAATTTAATAAAAAAAAAAAAAAAAATAGATTGCTTATTAATGTGGAAGACTATTATGTGCATGCATGTCGTGAATGACAGCAGATTATACATATTGCCATTTCTTTGTTGCCTGGTAAATGAGAATTTGACATGTGTAAGGTTAATTTGAAAACTTCTTTCTATCCAAGCAGGGCCATTTAGACCATCTGGGCACCAATGCATGTTCTGCACCCTCAGGGCACAGACAGTGGAAAAGCCTCAGACTGTCGCAGAGCTGTGTATGTACAGTGCTAGAGGTGGCCAGAGAGCCAGTAATTTGCTATTAATCCATCAAACATGCACAGCTAGCTGAGAATAGGAGTTAAACTGCAGCTACTAAAGTGTAATATTTAGAAACAAAATGGAAATGTGTATTAAAAAACTGCTAAAAGTGTTCATGTTTCCACTTGCAAACGACTCATTGCATTCTCCAGCAGACAATTTTTCAACACAATATTTCTTAATAGGATACACATAGTAAGGGAGAAAAGATGGACAAAAAAGGCACAATCCACGCAATAAGTCAGAATTAGGCCAGGTTATTTCTCAATAATAAGAAGCATGTATAGGTAAGAAAAGGAAAAGCACTCGATTATACAGAGGTAAGTATGACTTGTAGTTTTTAACTGTTTGATGTTATGTCCTTATACTTTCTTCAATATGTTCACTGATGACATCCAAAAAAAAAAAAAAGAAAAGAACTTCTACCAAAAACAAAAATAGTGCAGCCATATTCAGACTGTAGAAAAGAATGGAAACATGTTCAAACGTACATCATGTTTTAAGTGAACCCCGTGGCAGAACAGAGATCCAGGAGGAGGAAAGGGGGGGGGGGGTTTAGGATTAGTGTATATCCAATTGAACCAAGAGTAGTGTCGGTCTAGAACTTCAAGTACGCCATCCTTGTGGGATTCCCAGAACTGAATGGACATGTCGAGTTCAGAGACTAGGTTAGGTCTGAGTAATCCAGAGTTTATCAGCAGAACTTGTTTGTGGGCAATGGACTCAGGACCCCTATCAAAATAAGAGCTGAAGGAAGGTAAAAACCGTTGTGTGTGCACCATGAGTATCGTGTGTAGTCTCCCGTGTACCCTCTTTAATCCACTTGAAACATTCTCCCTTGAAATTAGCGCAGGGTGATAGAGTGTGGTAAGTGTTTAGATATCCATCTTCATTCTAACTTCGCTTTATAAGGGGCGCTGCATACATGCTGTATGATACAAGTTCTCACCATACACATTTATCACATAAAAATAGGTTAATACAGTGTGCATATGTCCATTAAAGGAAACCTACCACTTGTAGTGGCAGGTTTCTGATGGAAATACCGGGCACCAGCTCAGGGTGAGCTGGTGCCGAGCTTATTTTCATAGTTAATAAAACACTTTTTAAACTTTTAGTAAAGCCGGCGCAGGCAGGTACGCGCTCGGTGACTTCCATGACGCGCGGCTCTCATTCATCTCCTATGTAGATCCAGCGCGCACCGGTAAGGCTATTATTTTAAAGTTTAAAAAGAGTGTTTAAACCGCGATAACCGCTTTTAAAACCCTAACGAAAATACGCCTTCTCGGCACCAGCTCATCCTAGCTGGTGCCCGGTATTTCCATCAGAAACCTGCCACTACAAGTGGTAGGTTTCCTTTAAGCATATTGTTTATAGTCAAGCCCATGGTTGTAACATTTCTTCCATTTATGCTTATTGAAGTACGTTTTTACCTCCTGATATTCAGATAACAGCACCACCTGGGATTTCTATAAAAAAGCTTTTAACATGTGAATAGATTGACATCTATACTCAGTTTTGCTTAACCTTCAACCTAATGATGGCTTAGATATAGCTATAAACAATATTCTTCATGTGACAACCGCTAGCATGTAGATGTGGTTTTGTACACATGGGGAAAATCTCCAAGACATACAAAAACAAATAATGCAGAGACCCCTGCTGTCAGAATAAGCTTTGATCTCACTTGAGTTATATTCACATGGAGGAGAAGTTACTGTACTTATTGAATGAGAAGCAGTGAGAAAGGCGTACCTTCTATAATACAGACTGGTCCTTCACAAGCTTTCATTGCACCTATAGAAATCATGTAAGACACAAAGAAAACTGTTGCATGTACCAAACCCAGCAAATACACGGAACTTCAAGAATGACTTCTAGAAGGCCGAATTTACATGAACATATGCTGGGCAGGCAGATGTCCGGCACGATGGAGGGGAAGAGGGGTGCCCCTCCCCTCTCCATAGAAATGCACGGCGTATGGGCCATACACACAGGGAAAGATAAGACATGTCCTATCTTTTTCCTGTGCACGGAGCGGTACCACACACCCTGCGGCCATTGCCGTCTACAGGGGACATATGTGCGACCGCACAAACTTCCCCAATACGGTCGTGTGAATGCGGCCTTACACAGACATGTAAATGCTAGCCAAAAGGAAATAGAACTTCTTTCCGATTTTTCTTTTTATTCCATTCAGTTGTGAATAAGATGGAAATGACGGAGACAAAAAGAGCTCTGCCTCACACAGAACTAAACTGCCATCACATATACATTGCAAAATAAAGAATTTAGCTTTTACATCGAAAAAACTGCATCCCAGGATACCTCGATCTTATACCTGAATGAGATTAGCAATCTAAGGAAACCATGTTGCAAAAAAAGTGAACAGATAAAATTTAAAACAATTAAAATAACATACAAAAACAGGATCTTTAAACTTATTAAAATCACAAAAAGATTTCTTTGATTACAGTTTCCTTCCCCATAAAGGACTGAATGTGTGACAAGAGTCTTGATGCTGACATATGAACACACACTTTTGTCCCATCGCCAAACAGTTTGTATTTTTTATTTATTCTGATTTTTTTTCTTTTCATATGAAGTGTTAGACAGGCGATGCCCATGTGCTGCAGTACAGAAACTGACATGGCAGCTAGACAACTTTCTCGCTGGGAAGGGAGAAAAAGAAGAGGAAAACAAAAAATGGATAAAAAAAAATAAAAAATAAAGAAAGCACTTCATGCCTTAATTTACAAGATGAATTTTCCTAAAAAGAAGCCAATGAAAATTGCTGCAATAACGACCAGAAGGGACGGGATGGGGTTGCCTTGCTCTTTCAGCATTCCTCTGCCCTTCCTCCTCTCTTCCTAGATTAAAGAGAAAAAAATATATAGATCAATGTAAAGACATAATTTGACAGAAGCATCGTCCATTATAACAGATCAGGTAGGGTTAATTTATATAAAATGGAAAGTGAAATAAAATGAAGCTTTTTGTCAGAATATCTAAAGTAGTATTTTGTTTTCCCTTCTTCCACCGTCACGTCTGCACAAGGATTTTTGGGTGTCTTCAGTACTACATGTCTGCACAGTGGCATGGGGGGGGGCTCCTGTATTACATGTCTGCTCTCAAGATATTAAACATATTGTTTAGGGAATATGGAGCCCTGCATTGTTAATAATTATGTCACATGAAGGGAATAATGGCATATGGAGAGGATGCCATCCATATTTGCATTTCTTACCATCTGCTGGGCTGTAAACCTTATTTTACAATGTTATCAGTGATCTATATATGGGGACAATAGTGAACACAAACATAAGGCCCATAAGTCATGTATTTCGTTACAACAATATAAAATAATAATTATCCATTTATTTTATTTTTTTTAATAGTATTAGGTTTGTTATCCAAGACAACATAGGATAAAAAAAACTCAAAAGCATTTACTGTAGTCATTATGCAGTATAGTAAATGCAAGAGATCTTAGATTTAGCTTTTTAACACTCATAACTGGTTCTTGAATTGGCCCAGATAACATGCATCCAGTATACATTAGGCCAATCAATGGGGTTCAGTGACATCACTGCAACATTAGAAGAGTGCAAAGTTGGAGTAAAATGGGATTGGTGGCCAACACCAACCAATCATACAAGCTTCGTTTAAAAAAAATAAATAAAAAGCTGCAACCCTTGCACTTCTGCGATAATTAAATTGACCGGGCTTATTTAAGACGAGGCACGTAGCTTCTATTAACTAGGACACGTATAATATCAAACCTAACATTTGTAAGACACTTGCACATTAATAGCAGCCTTCTTGTGTACTGTCAAATACTTTCTAACAAACTTAGACATAAGAGAAAAGCAAACATTTTCTCACTTTCAGAAGCTGATTTTCGTCTGTCAGCTTGATCATCTCAGACTGAAGTCTCTTACACTCCTCCATTAGCTTTCGTGTTTCAGTGTCATCCATTGAAGCACTGCCTTTTGCGGGCAGGCAAGTAAATAATTTTGTAGATTCATGTGTCTAGAATACAAACAAGGAAAAGTGTTCTTATACAAGCAACATTCAATACAATGCATACCAGGGGTAAGCAGAAAGAAAATAGATGGGTGGTACTAGGGTTATCGTGGCATACACCGTACTGCCCAACTTTTGTAGCAACGAAAAGGGGAAAAAAGATCCAGCGGACTTCTGTAGCTTCTGTTAATATTATACTCCCCCCCTTCCCGATATTGTGCACCCATCACCACCTCCTTTTCTTGTTGCAGCTTAAAGGGATCTGGTCACCGCTAACCTACTCAAAATATAGTAACTTATACAAGTTTGTGATGGAGGCCAAATGTATTTATGTAGGTTGTCTTCATTGCTGCATTTGTCCAAAAATTACTTTAATTACGTATATACTCGAGTATAAGCCGACCCATGTATAAGCCAAGGCCCCTAATTTTACCACAAAAACCTGGTATAACCTATATTTTTTTACTCGAGTATAAGCCGAGTTTGGGTTTTCAGCACATTTTTTGTGCTGAAAAACTAGGCTTACACTCGAGTATATGTGGTACTTTGGTTTCTCTCTAGATTTCCTGTCACAATTGCCACTAACTCGTAAATCCCTGTCCCTCCACATGGGCCACAGTGCCCTGTCAGATACATGGTATGCATCTATGTAGTGGCCTGTGAAAGTGTGGGCTGTGCAACACAGAGGACCCATAGAAAGAGCGTTTAGACTCCATGACAGACTTTGATAAGGTACTACGTAGGTTGCTGGTGATAGGTTCACTTTAATGTAAAAAAATACAGATACTTACCCCCCTGTTCCCCAGCTCCTTCCTTTCTGCTGCGTATAGTACTAAAGTAGGCAGACATACCCACATCACATCTTCTGCCTCTGCTACACTCAACAGGAGCAGAGGCCCAGGGATAATTAATGTCTCCGGACAAACCTCCTGCCGGCCAGGACTGAGCCAGAAATCCAGGAATGCCCCGCTGGATTCGGGATGGTTGGGAGGTATGCATACATACACACACACACACACACACAAAAAAGCAAAAAAGCTTGCCCATTTCTGTAGGCGTGTATACCTTAGCAAAGACAGACAAGACATGTGTGGCATAGTTTTGGGGGACATGAGCACAAGTGGACCTAACACTTTATGGGGCCAAAGTGACAGCAACTTTTATTAAAACAGTCTCAGGAATAGAGGTCCATGTACACACCACACACTGTCGCAGAAAAACTTACACAGCATGATGTTTTTTGCCAAGCAATCAGTAGTCCGGAATTAACTACTACGTTTTATTTTACACCAGAGTGCATTGGAGTGCTGCCACTTTATTTTATATTTTGGATGGTCTTGAATCAGTTTCGGTACGTGCACCTGATTATATACACTCACCGGCCACTTTATTAGGTACACCTGTCCAACTGCTCGTTAACACTTAATTTCTAATCAGCCAATCACATGGCGGCAGAGGTCGCACTAACATTTTTCCAGAAGGGTAATAATACTCCTCTCAATTTTTGAGGAGTATTTTTAACCCAAGAGGAGTACGAAATTTTCACTAATAAATGTATAACTCCCAGGCGTATATATAGTATTAAGAGACATCTATTAATACAAGGAAAAAGTTACAGCTCCTGTTTTCTGTGCTTAAAAGGGTTTTCCCACAAATTCAAGTTAGGCCCTATCCACGGGATAGGGTCTAATTTGAATTCTCAGGAAAACCCCTTTAGGGAGCATGCACACGTTTTTTTATGCGTTTTTGACGCAACCAAAGGTTTCACATGTTGAAGTAACACTGCGTTTTAGCAAATGCAATGTTACCATTACATGTGATCAAGGTTGAAGCCTTTGGAATGCGTCAAAAACGCAACGCATCGTGTGAATGCTCCCTCAAATAGCAAGTATGTATTAAACGAGTGGTGCACAACATTTTTATGGTGTGTTCACACATGGCGTTTTCAACTGCTTACCCTGACTACCTTCTCATTACTGATACACAGTGTGGTATTATTGTATTGGCTGGTTACTACCGTTATTTGGTATACACACAATTTTAATCCATTGTTGTCCGTTCATGTATGCTGTATTATGTTTGGTTTTTAACATCTACATTGATTGAAATAAAGTATATTCATGTATAATCATATCATGTCATGTAACAAACCCTAACTTCTGGCTAAACCTGCAGTGTTTGCCACACTGGTACATTGTAGTTTGGGTCCGCTCATCCCTAGTCTCATGTAATATTCAAAGAAAGAAAATTTAAAGGGGTATTCCGGGAATATGAAGGTCTGACACAAAAACCCATGATGATCTAAATAAATAAATTCAATAATACTAAATGTCATTAGTAACAAAACAGAGCTTAAATATTTTGATTTTATGATTTACAAAATTTATGGCCTCTCTAAAGTAGGTGGAGTTATCACTAAGATGGCCGCCACTGGAAACTACAAGTTCCATGATCCTTTAGTTCTCAGTAGCTCCTCCCACCACTTATGCTCTGCTCCCAGTGATGATCTAACAGGTTTTCTTGCTCTGTTACCATAGTAATGATATGTAACTGCCATCACCAAAACACTGGCCATACTGGATGCAATGCAACCAACCGACTACAGCCAAACGTAGTGGTGATCACATGACCTTGTCCAGGCAGGTACAGGACATGTGATGTGGACATGTGACCAGCAGCCATCTTCTGTCCTGCCACGGGCCGCGCGGAGGAAATTAACGGACTGATTAAAGGGCCAGTAGCATTTTAATTCTTCATTACAGTCTATGTCATCAGCATTTTCTGCTAAGGGGAGCAAAATTTAAAATAACAACTAATTACACATTCGCTTATATTTTGAGTGCCCACTTGTATATGAATTATGCTGATTCCTGGAATACCCCTTTAAGGAACCTGTCAGTAGAAAATTACCTAATTAACCATTACCAGTATTTTGTCAAGAATCGTAATTGCTTCCATAGTACATTTCTTTTATGACCCGTTGGTGGCATCATAAAAAATCAACTTTGAAGTGAGATGTAAACTGGATTTATAAAGCCACATATGTAGAAAGCTCAGAACAGAAGTCAAGCTCTTCATACCTCAGAATATCTCTTTCACTGCGAATGATAGCTCTGCATCCAGAAATTTAAGTAACTGGCTCTAAAGAAATCTGGGGCATGAAGTCCACCGGGGGAGTTCTGTGGTGGAAAAGGCTTGAATGTGGACGCAGGGCTATCATTTACAGCAAAGGGGGCATTCTGTAGTATGAAGAGCTTGACTTCTGTGTTGAGCTCTCCACCTCCATGACTTTATACAACCAATTCAATTCTCACTTCAGATTTGATGCCACCACACTTCACCATGAGAAAACATGATGGAAGGTATTAAACTTCCATCTGACAACATAGGGGTTGTGGTTTATTAGGGTATTTCCCATTTACACGTTTCCTTTCAAGGCTTGTACAAATCAAGTTTTCTCTATGGACTACTTTTCTCTCATTGGATAGGATGGAAGATGGAGGGTAGTTCCAAATGATAACAAGCCATCTGTTTGAAGAGTATCCTACCTCCTGTGAGATGAGAAAAAGATATTACACATAGCATTGCAATTTACAGTGTAACAGTCAAGTTAAAGTCAGGTAAAGTATTACCTGGGACAAGATAAACTAAGGGAAACAGTGTTAAACTGGTCCATCAGATGACTAGAGGATCCGGTGGTGGGAACAAGCTTTAAAGGGGTTTTATTCCCTATCCTCAAGATACAGGTTAACATTCTGGGGGGCCCATCTGCTGGGACCCCACATATCACAAAGCATTGTTAAGCTCAAAGAGCAATAGTATGGAGGTGTTGGAAATTGCTGAGAACATTGCTTGGCTTTCTCCTTCTCTTCCACCTACTGTGTCGAAAATAGACAAGCTTAATTTTGATGTATACAGTGTAGATGTATTTAGTCAACCACCAATTGTACAAGTTGTCCCACTTAAAAAGAGAGAGACCTGTAATCGATATCATTGGTAGATGTCAGCTATGAGAGACAAAGGGGCTCATTTACTAAGGGTCCGAATCGCGCACTTTCATCCAGTTTTTCTGACGATTTCCAGTTTGCCGTGAATTGAGTGGCCATGGGACAACCCGACGGATTCGGAAAAAATGCGGAATTTAAAAAAGAATTTGTGTTGCAAGATCAGCACTTACATGAATCGGGACGAAGCAGGTGAACTCCGGCGGACCTCGGCGCAGCAGCAACGATACCTGGTGGATATCGGGCGTATGGACCTTAGTGAATCCCGACAGACCCGAATCCGTGTCGGAGAACGTGCCGCTGGATCGCGACTGGACCGGGTAAGTAATTGAGCCCCAAAATGTAAAAAAACAAATCCAGAAAATAACATTATCTGATTTTTAAAGAATTTATTTGCAAATTATGGTAAAAAATAATTATTTGGTCAATAGCAAAAGTTAATCTCAATACTTTGTTTTCTATCCTTTGTTGGCAATGAAAGAAGTCAGACGTTTTCTGTAAGTCTTCACATGGTTGGCACTCTGCTGCTGGTATGTTGGCCCATTCCTCCATGCAGATCTCCTCTACAGCAGTGATGTTTTGGGGCTGTCGATGGGCAAAACAGACCTTTAACTCCCTCCAAAGGTTTTCTATGGAGTTGAGATCTGGAGATTGGCTAAGCCACTCCAGGACCTTGAAATGGTTCTTACAAAACCACTCTTTTGTTGCCCTGGCGGTGCTGGAGATCATTGTCATGTTAAAAGACCCAACCATGTTTCATCTTCAATGCCCCTGCTGATGGAAGGAGGTTTGCATGAAAAATCTCACGATACATGGCCCCTTTCATTCTTTCCTGTAAATGGATCAGTCGTCAGCCTCAAAGCATCATGTTTCCACCCCCATGCGTCACAATAGGTATGGAGTTCCTTGGATACAACTCAGCATTCACTCTCCTCTAAAGTTGTGTTTCTACCAAACAGTTCTAGTTTCATCTGACCATATGACATGCTCCCCATCCTCTACTGGAACCTCCAAATGCTCTCTAGCAAACTTCAAATGGTCTGGATAGGTACTGGCTTGAGCAGGGGAACAAATATGACACTGCAGGATCTGAATACCTAGTCTGTTACTGATGATAGCCTTCGTTATTGATCTCAGCTTTCGGCAGGTCATCACTAGGACACCCAAGTGGTTCTGGGATTTTTGCTCACCGTTCTTGAGATAATTTTGACCCCACTGGGTGAGATCTTGTGTGGAGCCCTTGATCGAGGGAGATCATTAGTGGTCTTGTATGTCTTCCATTTTCTAATTTTTGCTACCAAAGTTGATTTCTTAACATCAAGTTGCTGCCTATTACAGGTTCGGTCCACCTAGCATGGTGCAGGGCTACAGTTTTGGTCTTCACCATAGTGGAGTTTGGAGTGTGACTGTTTGAGGTGGTGGACAGGTGCCTTTTATACTGATAACAAGTTTACAGAGGAGCCATTAATACAGGTAATACGTGGAGGACAGAGGAGCCTTTAAAAGAAGAAGTTACAGGTCTGCGAGAGCCAGAAATCTTGCTTGTTTGTAGGTGACCAAATACTTATTTCCCACCATAATTTTCAAATTAATTCTTTAAAAGTCAGAAAGTGTGATTTTCTGCATTTGTTTTCACATTTTGTCTCTCAAGTCATGATGTCAATTACAGGCCTCTATCCTCTTTTTAAGTGGAAGAACTTGCACAATTGGGGGTTGACCAAGTACTTTTTTCCAAAATGTATATATCATCATTTTTCTGGAACCATCAGTACCCAAGGGGGACAATTTGTTCATTTTCATTGACAAAACTTGTATAAGGCTCGATCGGATATGTGACTTCAATATACAACCCACAATCCACAGCAACAGAAGGTGGTATAGATTTCCCTTCACAATAGTGTCTATAAGAGTATAGTGGAAGCACAGGTGAATCTGCTTACCCATGAGTTTAATGCACAACCAGGCTGTTGTCTACCCCACTTTAACAATTTCACGTCATCAACTGGGGAGATACCTGTGACATTCCCGTAATACACATTGGGGTGGATGGTTGGGATGGCTGAAAGCCTGGTTGTGTGTTTAACCCATGGGTAAGTAGTATCTTCCATAACTTCAGCACTACAATTTTATGGGTTCTCTTATGAAGTATAGAAAAGAGACTTAAAGGGGTTGCTTTAAGACTAAGAATCTGATCCATTAGATTCTGACAGCTGGAACAACCACTAAGAGTCCCCTAATTGGTGGAGAATGAAGTTGTTCATGTTGCTTGTCTGTTCCATGCTGTAGAAGATGAATGACAGTACCTGAGATAGCTGAGTGTTGTGTTACATGTCACTCCATCACTTAGTAGAGATGATGTCATTGTGACGCCCTATTTTGTGAAGGCGATGGAGAGATAAGATATATGGAAAATATTTGCACCTCTTCACAACCTGTTAAGGTTCTTAAAAACTGCATTAAAATAAATGCAATGTTAACTGGCCCACAACATTCTTGTTTTTGGACCTTGGGGGTTACTTATTACATGTAGGTGCTCCTGGTCTTGATGTATCCGGCAAGGTCTTGAACATTGTTTATTTCTATTAAAATTCACCATCTTGAGTGAAGGGGGACAGGAATACCCGACGCCGGCCCACTCCCACCAACCACAGCCACTCCCCTTCCTGTCACGCCTTCCTGTCATGGAGGTGCCGGAAAGGTTTGACCCTTCCCTCTCTTTTTAATCTCATCTGTTCAAGAATCGAAGAAAAATGGTGACAGTATACGTGCCGAGTGTTTGTGGTTCCTTACATTGATGGTAATGTAATACAATGTCGAAATACAATTGGATACATTTGTGTACAATCAAAACAAAGTTGCAGCCATTCATCTGATGAGATGTTAGTTGATGCTTTAACTTTTCACTTCTCCTTTAATTCGGAAGATGGTATATTTTATAATATGCGGAGATGCTCCAGTTCCCCTTTAATACAATCTTATCCATTTTAAGACTTTGCTGTGGGCAAAGTTCTAAGTTGCATTTATTGCTACATACAGAAGTCTTATAAAAGTTTTCTTTGACTTCACTTTCCTGTTTACTAGATTTCTCCAGACATATTTTTATGATGTGGAACAGTATGAATGTGAGAGCATATCGAGAGCACCAGGAACAGACTGACAAATTATTGTCTCTCTCTGATGAGCAGCTAAAGCCCTTGGCTACAGGCCATAGCCATATGCGGTAAGTCAGAGACCCGCCGCATAATTATCTGCGCAATATTGGTTTGGTCTTTGAATGTTTACTAGAGGTTGCGGAGGAAAAAAAAAAGAGTAAATGACTCAAGTATCCCCACGGGGGCTTCAAATAAAATGAATTAGACTTTTAAAATGCAGTAAAGCAAACAACAGGCAATGTACGGATCTTTTATCGGAGGGTGGAAGTGTCATTTGTGTTTATAAAAATAAACTTCTGTAACAATGGAGACTTATGTGCGCCAATGCACGGGGCTGCGGAGAGAGCAGAGCTCACATTCTCTGGTCTCTATAAATGACTTGTCAGATTAAGTGGAAAATAATGGCCGAGTGTTGAGCTGCTGCTTTAAGGGTGAGTTAAAAGAGTGAAAATGTTCGGACTATTTAAAGGGGAAAAACAAGATCATTTTTATTAAAAGAATTTTTAGTATCTTACTTTTGTTCTGTGTGTTATGGCTTTATTTTTTAATGTTCCTCCATGAGAAGGCTCCTTAACACTATATTAAAGAGAAGAAAGATGGCCGGTGTTGGAACTCCTTTAAAGTACAAAAACTTTTGCCTCACTCTAAAGTAAGCTAAAAAAAAATAATTCTCTCATTTACTCTAATTAGCAATCTGCAGGTGTTTAGCAGCTAGAAGAGGTTCTACCTTGTCTTCCCAGGCTACTCTCCATTTGCCATGCTTCCTGGTAACAATGGGAATCCATATAGAATAACTAAAGTCGTCAGGAGGCCTGTTAGAAGTGGCTGTAGGAGCTTTTGTTATGTTACTCATCACATGCTTCAGGTCGCCAAATAACAAACATGCTGTCCTGAATCATATGAATGCCTTCAATGCTGTGGCTTCAATGCCCTGGGCTGATGTCATAACCAGGAAGTCCCGCCCACTTTAGGAAAAGCTGAGTGTATTTTATAGAAATTCTAATATATACACTCACCGGCCACTTTATTAGGTACACCTGTCCAACTGCTCGTTAACACTTAATTTCTAATCAGCCAATCACATGGCGACAACTCAGTGCATTTAGGCATGTAGACATGGTCAAGACAATCTCCTGCAGTTCAAACGAGCATCAGTATGGGGAAGAAAGGTGATTTGATGCCTTTGAACGTGGCATGGTTGTTGGTGCCAGAAGGGCTGGTCTGAGTATTTCAGAAACTGCTGATCTACTGGGATTTTCATGCACAACCATCTCTAGGGTTTACAGAGAATGGTCCGAAAAAGAAAAAACATCCAGTGAGCGGCAGTTCTGTGGGCGGAAATGCCTTGTTGATGCCAGAGGTCAGAGTAGAATGGGCAGACTGGTTCGAGCTGATAGAAAGGCAACAGTCACTCAAATCGCCACCTGTTACAACCAAAGTAGGCAGAAGAGCATCTCTGAATGCACAGTACGTCGAACTTTGAGGCAGATGGGCTACAGCAGCAGAAGACCACACCGGGTGCCACTCCTTTCAGCTAAGAATAGGAAACTGAGGCTACAATTTGCACAAGCTCATCGAAATTGGACAATAGAAGATTGGAAAAACGTTGCCTGGTCTGATGAGTCTCGATTTCTGCTGCGACATTCGGATGGTAGGGTCAGAATTTGGCGTCAACAACATGAAAGCATGGATCCATCCTGCCTTGTATCAACGGTTCAGGCTGGTGGTGGTGGTGTCATGGTGTGGGGAATATTTTCTTGGCACTCTTTGGGCCCCTTGGTACCAATTGAGCATCGTTGCAACGCCACAGCCTACCTGAGTATTGTTGCTGACCATGTCCATCCCTTTATGAGCACAATGTACCCTGTAACATCTGATGGCTACTTTCAGCAGGATAATGCGCCATGTCATAAAGCTGGAAGCATCTCAGACTGGTTTCTTGAACATGACAATGAGGTCACTGGACACAAATGGCTCCACAGTCACCGGATCCCAATCCAATAGAGCATCTTTGGGATGTGGTGGAACGGGAGATTCGCATCATGGATGTGCAGCCGACAAATCTGCGGCAACTGTGTGATGCCATCATGTCACTATGGAGCAAAATCTCTGAGGAGCTTCCAGCACCTTGTTGTATCTATGCCACGAAGAATTGAGGCAGTTCTGAAGGCAAAAGGGGGTCCAACCCGTTACTAGCATGGTGTACCTAATAAAGTGGCCGGTGAGTGTATATTTGCCCTAAATCTCAGGATAGGAAGAAGCCAGCGGCATGATACAGGTATCAATTGAATTGTTCTTTTCAGTTGTGCTAAAGCTTTTTTTGTCAGTAACTTTACAGTTTCAATCAATGTCATAGCAGAAAAACAACTTGAGATGGATCATCCTCACCACCTTCTGGTCCAAGAATAGAAGGTAATAATTGGGGTGAGTTAGACTAATAAAAACATTCAATATTCTGTGTAATGGATAATTCCTCTGTGTCTCCTCCTTCTCATGAACTAGGATTTAGGTGGAATCCAGACTATTAAACGTCAATCCTTAAAGTTGTTGCCCACTTTACCTCATGTTTTTTGAAATGTGTGTGTAAGTGTAGGGGGCAGGATATTAGGTAATTTACCTATATACATCTATTAACTCCTCTCTGACTGCCCACTGGCTTTAGACGTCACTGCAATTTTCTTCATCCAGAGACACTAGGGACTAGGGAGAAGGGAGATTTGGTTTACTACCACTGATCCCTTTTCCACTCCTTGCAGCATTGTGCTGAAGTAGCGAGATGCATAGAGGAGCAGATTTGGCCAATCCTGCTGATTTTGCCTAACTTGTGTAAATTATGCAACTAGCTCCTTCTGGGCCCCTACAGACTCTTTCCTTTATCAAAAGTTTTTGTTGCCGATTGGTAAGGCTTAGTTATGAGTTTAGCCAGAGCAAAAAATTATAGAAAACTGCCAATTGGACTTAATATTACAGTCACCTATAGCAGTGCTAGTCCTGCATGTACATAGCCCTTCCCACTGGAGGGTACATGCCTCTAATATCAGAAACAGCGACTTGCCTGTGACAGTGGAATGGCTCCAGGGCTGGCACCAGCACTGGGCGTATCTGGGCAAGTTCCGGGGCCCAGGTCTACTGGGGGGCCCACATAAGGCTGTACATAAGGAATCCATAGGTTGAAGGGAAATGTTTCTAATGAATCTAATAAGGGGAGTTTTATATAAAATGACCATGAGAGGGGCTGTTTGGTAGGATAAACTAGGGGATATTTTAAGGATTTGAGTTTCTGAATTTTTAATGCAGCCATGTGAATTCAAAGGGGCCCACTGAGACTCTGTCACCCAGGGGCCCACTGAAACCTGGAGCTGACCCTGCATGACTGTTTGGAAAGCTAGATGGTTACTATGGGGGTACATGAGGTATCATCCAACAGTAGTACTGGGCCGCCAAAAGAATTGTCTGGCCCATGCTGTAAACAAATAACCAATGGTATCTGTATCTTTAGGCATTCTAGATAAATTAGGGAGGATTTCACTAAATGATTTCACTTTTCCTATGTATTCCCCTTCCTTAACTCATTGGGGCTCATTTACTAAGGGTCCGA
The DNA here is from genome assembly GCA_019512145.1 of Engystomops pustulosus. Taxonomy (NCBI): domain Eukaryota; kingdom Metazoa; phylum Chordata; class Amphibia; order Anura; family Leptodactylidae; genus Engystomops; species Engystomops pustulosus. The sequence continues at coordinate 58,182,273 of CM033645.1, read as the reverse complement.
ACGCCACACTCTCCCGAATATTTATATTTTGCGCCAAATTGCCCTGGGATTTTGGCGCAAGCGCTCAGATTTTGGCACATCGGCGCCGGCTTGCACACAACAGAAATGGGGGGGGGGGGGGGGGGGGGCCGTTGGACAACCGGACAGATTTGGACAAACCGCAAAATTTAAAAAAGGATTTGTGTGGCAACATCAAGCACTCACATGCACCAGGAAGAAGCAGGTGAACTCCGGCGGACATCGGCACAGAAGCGATGGATGCAGGAACTCAGACGCACAATGTTAGTGAATTGTGCCAGACCCGAATCCTCATCGGACAACGCACTGCGGGATAGCGATGGGACTGGGTAAGTAAATGTGCCCCGTTGTGTGTCCACCTCACCACACACTTGTCCATCTATTCCTACCGTATATACTCGAGTATAAGCCGACCTGAGTATAAGCCGAGACCCCTAATTTCAACACAAAAAACTGGGAAAACCTATTGACTCGAGTATAAGCCGAGGGTGGGAAATGCATTGGTTACAGCCTCCCAGTATATAGTCTGCCAGCCCCTGTAGCATACAGCCTGCCCAACCCCTGTAGCATACAGCCTGCCCAGCCCCTGTAGTAGGAAAAAAAAATAACACTGTACGCATCTTTCTGACGTCCCCCATAGGTCCTCTTCTGTCTCAGACTGTCTCAGACAGAAGAGGACCTATGGGTGACGTCAGAAAGGTAAGTTTTGTCTTTATGTTTTTAGTTGACTCGAGTATAAGCCGAGTTAGGGTTTTTGAGCACCAATTTTGTGCTGAAAAACTAGGCTTATACTCGAGTATATAAGGTAACCATTGGGCAAGGCTCAAGGGACTCTACATGAGGCATCTGACAAGGAGAATAATAAAATATATAACCTCTGCTTCATATGGGGCTGCTCTCATCCCGGGCATCAGAATTAATCGCGATGGGTGAGCGTTCTTCTATATAAACTACCATATATGTGCAATGTATATTATGCAATGTAACATGATCTCTGATTGTCATCCATTATGGAATTTTTCTTGTGTTCCATATTCTGGGACAGCTTCATTTTAACTGCTTGTACAGAATTGTAATTGAATAATGTATTGATTATTTATTTACAAAATATATTGTTTCTACTTAGTGTAATTTGTTGGAACTGCATTTCCCTTTGTGGAGAAGCCCAATAGGTGTCATATTTATGTATGGTACACATATGTACAGGGATAGAAAGAGTAGCACAGAGTCATTTCTACTATGTCTATAAGTGACTGCGATTATTTCTACTCCAGGCCCTGCAAGATAAACGCTACGCAGGACCCTGCCGGATCCCGCTGGTTACATCAAGAGGCTGAAGCACGCACGAGCGCTGGCATATGATCAATATCCCCCACTGTTTCTGTTGGACTTTGCACTGCAGTGCAAACTGCTTGCACAGGTAATTAAGAATTGTCTGGATCACATTTGTGTCGCATGCAACCGTTTTGCGGAGCAGTCTCACTATCCTTCGGTCAACACTAATTTCTGCACTGAAGGGGGCGTTCTGGTGCTCCGTCGGCACGTGCACCCGATTTAAAATATGTTGCATGCTCCATGTTGAAGGTGCTCCAAAAAATAGTAGGGCAGTGCAGGGGCTACCGGATTCATGAGGAATGTGCACCAGAAATCCTGAATCTGGCGCCCACTGTACATACTGCACTGTTCTTAGTAAATGAGCCCCATTATGTGCAATTATAGCTGGAACAGACAATTCGACCAATGTGTTTTAACTATCTGGTCCTAATCACTGTCACATCATATAAAACAAGCAAAAAGATAGTTTATTAAAAGAATGTTTTATTTTTAAATGTTTTTTTGCTTGCATTGTATTCATAATATTTACAGTAAACACTTACATATTTTTCAACACATTTAGTATATAATCAGGAGAAAATTTATATCTGGTTCCTGATGAGTTAACTCAATGAACTTAAACTTTCTCAACCAACCAAAATCTGCAAGTCGAAGTCTAGATTATTAAAATGCAACTTGTTGTGATCAGCAGCTTTCGAAAAATTACCTCGGAATATAAGAGCATTTGGCCAGTAATGTCCATTACCGCCCCAGCAGTATTTTTTAATGAATTCTACCTACTGTGCTTGAAATTGAAATGCAATTTTTTTTCTTTGCATGTGAGTTGGCTTAGGATCCACGCTGTAATCGTTGTCATATTGCTAAAGGAAGCCAAACGACTAACTCTGGCAGCTTTACGTGCTTAGATTGTGCTGTTGCTGAGCTCAAATGTTATCACCATTTTTTAAAAATAATAAAATAACAATTTGGGTTCAAGAATGTTCAATTAAATTGCTGTTTTTTTATAGCAGTTGGCTTTCTCCTGCACCCATTGGTCAACCTCCACCCTCCCACCCCCCAAAATAAAAAAAATAAAAAAATCAACAATGGTACATAACACCCAGGCTAAATTAGGGACCTTAAAAAATTAGGAAACTTAAAAAAAAATGGTAAAATAAAAGTATTTTATCATACCTGGACCGTCTTCATGCTTTTAATATCTAAAACAGTGGACACTACAAAGAATATTAGAAAGAGATCTAAAAAATTCCAGAATTGCTGTTGTTTTTTTTTTTTGTTTTTTTTTTTTGGGGGGGGGGGGGTTTGTACAGCAAATTAAATCATATAAAGTGATTTAAAACAACCCAAAATGTCAGTAATGGGGCTTTCCTCGACTGTGCTGTGGCAGCAGAGGATCAATTGTTGTCAGCAACTCGAACCTTTCACTCTACTGCTTTCTACTGTCCAACCAACCCTTATCAGGTTACGAGGGCAGAAAAAGTAAAATGTTTTAGCATTAGGCAACCACTGATGAAAAACAAAGAAAAGTTGCTGCATTATAAAAGCAAATTTTTATTTGGTGTGTAGGCGCCGGCTTTCATGCGACTGAAATCGGGGGGGGGGGAGGGGGGCAAGCCGCCCGACAATCCGACTGATTCGGACAAACTGCGGATTTAACTTTCAATTTGTGTCGCAAGATCAGCACTTACATGCACCAGGAAGAAGAAGGTGAACTCCGGCGGACCTGAGTAGGGAAGCGACACATGAAGGAAATCGGGTGCACGATCTTCTAGAACCGCGGCAGATGTGCATTCCAGTCAGACACTCCGGACCTGGACAGGTAAGTAAATCTGCCCCGATGTGTCTGTATTATCACACAGGTGTCGCTGGCTATGCTGTTTAGATTGATACACAATACACCTGTCTCTTACCTGCGGCATTAGCTCAGGTTCATCTTTAGTTAACCCATTGGATTTGACGGCTTCTCACACTAGTCACCTTCTTCCCGTGTTGTCCAGATTTCTTGAGTTCTGGCCCAATCATTATTGAGACTTGGCCTCTGAGATCATATAAGTGTCCTGCTCACCCCTCCGAGGTTTCTGGCTATAGAGTTCTTTCTGGTTACTAAATGTTTTAGTTACCGTATATACTCCAGTATAAGCAAACAAAAAATGTGCTGAAAATCCGAAACTTGGCTTCTACTCAAGTCAACAAAAAAAAAGAAATTTAAAACTCACCTTATCGGCGCCCCCACAGGTCTTATGTTCGATCCGCCCAGCAGTTGCAGGTCCGTGCAATGCCACAGGCTCGGACGTCAGCCACCGCCGCTGCAATATTATTGTGTGTGTCGGTAGCGGGATTGAGCAGAAGACCTGCCGGGGTGCCAGAAAGGTTAGTATTCACTTTTTTTTAATGAATTGGGCAAACTGGGTCGTTCTGTATAACGGGGCAGGGGGCAGTCTGTATAATGGGGCAAGGGGCTGACTGTATACTGGGGTAGGGGGATGGCTGCATAATGGGGTATAGGGCTGGCAATATACTGGGGGAATGATGGCTGGCTATGTACTGTGGTGCAGGAACTACTGGCTATAGACTGGGGGGCAGGGTCTGCAGGCTATTTACTGGGGGCAGGGACTGCTGGCTATATACTGGGGCAGGGGGTTGCCTATATAATGAGGCAGCCGTTGGCTATATACTGGGGCAGAGGGCTGGCTATATACTGGGGAAGAAGGATGAATGCCTATATTCGGCGGGGGGGCAGGCTGTCCTGCTATATACTGGGGGGGAGGGGCTGTCTGGGTATATACAGAGGGACAGGGGGCTGGCTGTATAATGGGGCAAGGGGCTGGCTCTATAGTGGGGCAGTGAGTTGGCTGTATAATGGGGCAGGGGGCTGGCTGTATAATGGAGTAAAAAGCTGGCTATATACTGGGGGAATGATGGCTGGCTATATACTGGGGCGCAGGAGCTACTGGCTATATACTGGGGGCCAGGGGCTTCAGGCTATATACTGGGGCAGGGGTTTGCCTATATAATAAGGCAGGGGCTGGCTATATACTGGGGAAGAAGGATGGCTGGCTATATTCAGGGGGAGCAGGCTGTCCTGCTATATACTGGGGGGCAGGGGCTGTCTGGGTATATACAGAGGGGCGGGGGGCTGTCTATATACTGGGGCACTGGCTGACTATAATGGGCATGGGCTAGCTGGCTACATACTGGTGGCAGGGGGCTGGCTAGCTATATACTGGGGGGAGGCTATGACCAATGCATTTCCCACCCTCGCCTTGTACTCGAGTCAATAGGTTTTCCCAGTTTTTTGTGGTAAAATTAGGGGCCTCGGCTTATATTTGGGTTGGCTTAAACTCGAGTATATACGGTACATTTTACAATAATTTTTTCACTTAAAAAAATGCAATAAAACTATTTTACAACTTCTACAAAGATATTTTAAACCCAATTCAGCAGCATTAATACCGGCCTGATCATTACAATACAAATGATTGTACATAAACATATATTTATATTTTATGCCTTTTTCATATTCTACGATTTTTTTCCACAAAACAAGCAACAATGAAACTTCCGATAAAAATAAAAGATAAGCAGAATTGTAAATTTTGTATTAAAATTAAAACAGCTGATGATATCACTTTACCGCCTGAAATATGAGAAAAGCAAAAAACAAATGTAAAAGATTTCAGAATCGGCAGAATATATAACGTAGAAAATCACGCCGAGCGTTACTGATATTTAACCCCTTCTTGTCTCCCAATGAAACTACTTATCATAAGTGAACTGAAGTTTGACTCCGATACCGGAACGCAGAGAAACAGCTAATACCCGCAATCGATGCCCGAGTCATTTAAAGGAAACCTACCATTTTATTTCATGCATTATGAACCAAACATACCTTGAGAATGTTGAAGCTACACTAATGCAGAAGAATATCTTGTTTAATCCCTGAGTTGAGTGGAAAAATCAATTATGACATTCAGGACCTTGAGAAAGTTAGATTGCATGCTTCTTGCAGTACATAAACAAGCTGTCTGCACTGTTCCAGACAGGACCAATCAACCTGAGCTGGATCACTCATAAAAAGCAGCTGAGGGATGGTGCAGCGATTGATTACTTCTGCCTGTTAGTGATAACATCATTCTACTGAGCAGTGTAAAAGGAGATGCGCTGAGCTGGGCAAAGGAGTGACAAAGACCCATTATCCAGAATTTTATCATTGTTTTTTCAACAAAACCTCTCAGCAAAGGGATTAAACAAGATATGTTTCTGCATCAGTGTAGCTACATCATTCTCAATGTATGTTTGGTTCATAATGCATCACATCAAATGTTAGATTTTCTTTAAGGGGTTATTGACTGCGTTCTGTGCTAGAACCAACGGTGCGGTTCAAGCCCAAATGCTGAGGTTGATCCTTTGGCTGAAGTCCAGGTTCAGACTTAGGGACCTGAACCTGCAATATTTTGGCCCACCCAACGCTACTTATCATGGGTTCAGTGCATGAAGACCAGTGTTGCCTTTAAAAAAGAACTTTCAGCACATTTATCAACCTCATTGCTTCTCTGATTCTGGTGTATTGAGAATTTCCTCTTTAGCTCCAGAGAACTGAATATCATTATTTTGGGATATCTTGTGTCAGGGGGGACATGGGGAGTTTCAGTACTCATTGTCCTACTTAGTCACAAAGTAATATAGATTACTCAGGAAGGGTGAGGCTAGAGAGACAATTCCAACTGTGTCAGAATGAGTGGAACATTGGCCATTAACACATCCACATAGAAAGACTTTCTATGAGGATGAGGGGGTGACACAAGAGCTTACAGTCTATGAGGATGAGGGGGTGACACAAGAGCTTACAGTCTATGAGGATGAGGGGGTGACACAAGAGCTTACAGTCTATGAGGATGAGGGAGTGACACAAGAGCTTACAGTCTATGAGGATGAGGGGGTGACACAAGAGCTTACACTCTATGAGGATGAGGGGGTGACACAAGAGCTTACAGTCTATGAGGATGAGGGGGTGACACAATAGCTTACAGTCTATGAGGATGAGGGGGTGACACAAGAGCTTACAGTCTTTCAACGCCACAGCCTACCTGAGTATTGTTGCTGACCATGTCCATCCCTTTATGACCACAATGTACCCAACATCTGATGGCTACTTTCAGCAGGATAATGCGCCATGTCATAAAGCTGGAATCATCTCAGACTGGTTTCTTGAACACGACAATGAGTTCACTGTACGCAAATGGCCTCCACAGTCACCAGATCTCAATCCAATAGAGCATCTTTGGGATGTGGTGGAACGGGAGATTCGCATCATGGATGTGCAGCCGACAAATCTGCGGCAACTGTGTGATGCCATCATGTCAATATGGACCAAAATCTCTGAGGAATGCTTCCAGCACCTTGTTGAATCTATGCCACGAAGAATTGAGGTAGTTCTGAAGGTAAAAGGGGGTCCAACCCGTTACTAGCATGGTGTACCTAATAAAGTGGCCGGTGAGTGTATATTTGCAAGTGCTGCATAATGCAATATGTATATATTTTTTCCCTAGGCACCAGGGTTCAGGAAATATAGGTGTTTAAAGTGTGACCCCCCCTCCAGTCTGTCAGCTGATGGCAGAATATAGAAGAAGCTGCAGGAGACTTATTGCAGAAGTACATGCACCCTCCTCTGCAGCTGAAACTAAGGGTGTGTGATGGGATAATGTTGTACATATTTAGAACATATTTTGGTAAAATTTACTACTTATTAAAAAAAACATTTTAATTTGAAAAATGACAAAATGTTTATTATTTGTTTGTTTGTTATTGTCAAATATTATTAAAAAGGAAAAATATGTAATTTATAAAACCATCCCATCAAGTCCCACATAAAAAAAAAAAAAAAATCAAAGTAAAAGTTTTATGCAATGTAAAGCTTATACAAAGATATTGTCATTTAAAGAAGCGCACAGCAGAATGTCAAAAATTAACCTGGACATACAGGCGCCAATGACCATCGGCCACAAAGGTGTTAAAAGAACTTCCAAAAATGTCTTTAAAAGCAAACAATTAAAAGGTTATAGAGACAGCTGGAGAAGGTTCAGAAATTTAGAACATATTCCCTATACTTGAGAGTTTTCAAAAGAGATTACCTACGAGAGTGGTTCAATAAGTACCTGACGACAGAGGGCGTTCCTAAGGGAAGTTGGTGTTATCATGGTGTGCTGCCATCTATCAAAACAAATTGCAGACTGGTTGATAGTTTAGTTTGGATTTGGCAGCCATTTGAGTAAGACGTGTTTCGTGATTTTCGCTAAGATGGAAAAAGAGCAGTATCGTTCGGTAATTCGCTTTTTGTTTTTGGATGGGAAAAAATGTGAGGAGATAACAGTTGGATGCTGTTTATGGGGACACTTCACTATCTATGACCACAGTTAGATATTGGTTCAACGAATTTATACGTGGGCGAATATCAGTTTTGAATGAGAAGCGACCAGGACGACGCTCAGACGTTCAGTGGTTACCAAGGAAATCATTCAAAAAGTCCACCACATGATACTCGCTGATCGACGAGTGCGCTAAGATCAAAGCAATGGATTTCTCCCGGTAAATCTTCTCCAAAGAAGGCGAAGAGGGTTCCATCAGCAGGAAAGGTCATGACGACGATTTTTTGGGATGCGAATGGCGTCATTCTCATGGATTTTTTTTTTTTTAGAAAAAGTAAGAACAATCACCGGACAATACTATAGTGAGTTATTGGGCTGCTTCGACAAAAAATTGAAGGAGACTCAGCCACATTAGGTGAAAAAGAAGGTGCTCTTTCAATACAATAAAGCTCCAGCACATTCATCTGGAGATGTCGTCGCCAAACTGCATGAATTACGTTATGAATTGCTGCTGCCCCCCCCCATATTCACCCGATCTGGCTCCCTGCAGGAAAAAAAAAAATTGTCTTGGCGGTGACTTCTATTTGGAGAGTTCGACAAAGCCTATTTCTTTGGAGGGGTTAAAAATGTCAGGAACGTTGGAAGAAGTGTAGCTTTCAATAGGGTACTGTTGACAAAAAATTGGAAAAAATTGTGTCTTCATTTCTAACACGGGCACTTATTGAACCGCCCTCGTATAATGGATTTGACAAATGGAAGAATATTAAATAGCATATTAAATTATTTAAGTAAATTAAATTGACAGCATGTTCTGTGCTGTGGAAGAAACATTTTAGTAGGGATAGATTTTAAGATGTTACATGGCAATTAAGAATTAACAATATGAAGACGCACTCACCGGCTTCTCATGTTCATGTGGCATATCAAACACACATTTTAATTTAGAATCCATTAGATCATCAGGTTTAGCTTCTTTCCACTGAAAAGAGACAGAGACAACATCAGAAAACACCTGCACTAAACATATACAGGACATAATAACATCTATTTTGAGGGGGTGGCCTGACTTCCAGCATGAGCGGACACGTTAGAAGAGCGCTCCCCTTCTGAGCTCACCTAATCGCTATAATCCTGCTGAAACGGGGCCGCTCCATGCAACTCATGGCATCGATACAGTAGTTCATGGTATTTATTTCATTAACTACTAAGATAGTGGAGATATATGTTGATGTTGGGCTTCTAATACAGGACATGCACAAACTGAGAGACTGTGTTAAAGCCACTGAGGAGTGGACCTCATCTGGCGGAGATCGTAGGAGAAGGCTGGGGAGCTGTGGGCTCAGAAATCGGATGATTTAGAGAACCACCTGCGACAAAATAATGTTAGAGTTCTTGGTCTCCCAGAGATGACCCTATTCTTTTATGGAAAAATGGTTTAAAGAAATACTGCCTGGCTTATCAGCATCTACCATATATGTTGTGGAAAGAGCTCATCGAGTCCCTGCCAGACCCCCCCCCCTATTCTATGGCTTTTCTTCGGATGCTTGCGAGTTCTGCATGATCATCAAGTCCTATTCTTCACTAGTGGATGACTGGCTCAATACTAGGAAAAGACCACCTCGATCCTGAAGCTCCTGTGTCGTCTCCAGATTAACAGGACTGTGTTAGTGTTTCCACACAACTTTACATGCCTCCTTAGATGCCAAGCATCCTGTTTTTACTCTAAGTTAGTCTTTTGGGATGTCACTATGAATGGGCTGTGTATTGCACTATAAGGATATGTCAGTTTTATAGGTAGGAATGAGTTGCATGCATCAAGGAAATAGAGCATGACCTATAAACTATCCTTATCTTAGATAGAGATAGAGAAATGTTAACGAATGTCCACATGGTTCAAAGTTTGTGCCCTCCCATCTAAGAAGAGAATGGTATTATGCCAAGGTGCATGCATTATTGCATTGAGATGGCTGAGCTCGGCCATGGACTGATAGTTTGTGCTTTTCACTCACACCTGTAGCACAAACTACCCCATACTCTTTACACTATGGTAATTCTGTAACTACAGTTTTACCGATTCCTTACTGCTCTCTATAGAGCTAGTTAGAGTTGCTTCTGTTTGAGCACTGTTTATAAGTCTGCCTATCTTGTGGTGACACGAAGGTTTGGTTCTTTATTTTGTAACCTGAGAATTGACCTAGGTCATCTATATTGTGACTACCTACTAATGTGGCGACTAGATTATTTCGCTTAAACTGATATTGTGGATTGTTAGGGTGCTGGGGACACGCGTATGTGTAATATGGCAATGACGGGGTGCGACAGCACTCAATCTCCATTTTGTGTCTCCCGAAGACCAATTTAACCCAGGCCAACACTAGGTCTCTACATAAACTCTGGGTCATTCCATGCACATCTCCTATTTCAAGGGAGTATCAACCTTGGTTCACCTATTAGTAAGGTAGGAACCAGACCTTGTGAAGAGAGACCCAGAGGGCTGTTACTCGTTTGTTTGGGCCTGGGTAAACTGCCGACCGTTTGTTATTCTGGGTATATACAATCCTCCTACTGCCCTCTTGTCTGTTCTGTATGAGGCTGCGTGCTTCGCTACCCAATTACAAGCTGCCCTATTGTGCATTGGGAATTTTAACACCATACACGATAATGTGCTAGATAAATTTAAGAGTGACCAACTAGTTGACCATAGAGACCATCCGACCACCCTGGCTCACCTGCTAGTAGGGCTAGGCTGATCTATGGAGACTACGAGTATTGCTTATGCTTGTGGCAACACAGGGGCAGTTGCATTACTACATAATATCACTCACTAGCAGAGAGGGGTCTATTTCGTTGCCCTTAGATTTCCAGATGTCCAGATGATAAAATTCATTCATTTTGGTTCTCACTCCTGCCTTGATTGCGGAATACATTGCCAGCAATGACATGAGCGACATGCACTCTTCTTCTTGGGATGCCCTGAAAATTTACATTTGCGGTGGTTTGCAATGTGTGATTACCCATGTTAGCAGAGAAGCTCATAGGGAGAAGATGCAACTATCTTCTACTTGTACCCAATTGGAAGCAGTCTATACGGTGGACCCCACTGATTCAAACAAAGATAAATGCTTATCTGCAGGTAGGCAATTTTACATTACCTGCATGAAAACAAAAAAGTACTATTTTTGCGCATCAAAATTTTTTGAGTTAGGTAATCAGTCGAGTAGCTTATTAGCGCAATTAATACATAAAAACACAGCTTCCTCTACGGGGCTACAGTTATCATGACATCAACCACCACAGGAGAGGCTAGCATGATGAACAACTAGCTGCTTTTGCAGAGTTCTATAGAGAACTACAAACTACTCAGACAACATGCTCTGCAGTAGACGTCAACACATACTTAGACAATTAATTGCCCGGAGTTTAGGGAAGACCAGAAGGATCTTGAGGTACTCCACAAAAGAGGCTTCTACCTATCCATATAGTGGCTAGTACAGTCTTATAAGTCTTCACTAATAAGGCCCTTTTCTTCCTTCAAAGACTCCACTCTGGCATAATGATGACCTATCGGACCTGCTACAGTTGCAAGAGTTGCAAGGCTTGGTGGAGAGCTATGGGAATGCATACAATTGATGCTTTATTTAAAGGGGTAATCCAGGAATCAGCATAATTCATATGCAAATGGTTACTCAAAATATGAGCTAATGTGTAATTAGTTATTTAAAATTTTGCTCCCCTTAGCAGAAAAATGCTGATGACATAGACTGTAATGAAGAATTAAAATGCTACTGGCCCTTTAATCAGTCCGTTAATTTCCTCCGCGCGGTCCGTTGCAGGACAGAAGATGGCCGCTGGTCACATGTCCACATCACATGACCTGCCCAGGCAGGTGCAGGACATGTGATGATATAATTCAAAAATTACACTGGACAATCAGGCGCCATGATACCACGGCCACAAAGTGTTAAATAGGACCTTCCAATAATGTCTTTAAACAAACAATTAAAAGTTATAGATACCTCTGGAGAAGGTTCAAAATTTAGAACAATTCCCATACTTGGAGTTTTCAAAAGAGATCCTACGAGAGTGTTCAATAATTACCTGACGACAGTAGGGCGTTCCTAAGGAAGTTGGTTGTTAACATGTGTGCTGCATCTATCAAAACAAATTGCAGACTGTTGAGTATTGTTTGATTTGGCATCCATTTGAGTAAAGCACGTTTTTCGTGATTTTCGCTAATATGGAAAAGAGCAGTATCGTTTCGTAATTCGCTTTTTGTTTTGGTGGAAAAACTTGAGAGATAACAGTTGGATATCTGTTTAATGGACACTTCACTACTATGACCACATTAGATATTGGTTCAACAATTTAGACGTGGGCGAATATCAGTTTTTGAATGAGAATGACCCAGGACGACGCCGGACAGTGCGTCGACGTTCATTGGTTACCAAGGAAATCATTCAAAAAGTCCACCACTGAGCCTTCGCTGATCGACGATGCCTAAGATCAAAACAATGGATTCTCCCGTAAATCTTCTCCAAAGAAGGCGAAGGGTTTCCAGATCAGCAGGAAAGGTTCTGACGACGATTTTTTGGGATGCGCATGGCGTCATTTCATGGATTTTTTTTTTTTTAGAAAAAGTAAGAACAATCTCCGGACAATACTATAGTGGTTATTGGCTGCTTCGACAAAAATTGAAGGAGACTCAGCACTTAGTGAAAAGAAGGTGCTCTTTCAATACAATAAAGCGTCCAGCACATTCATCTGGAGATGTCGTCGCCAACTGCATGAATTACGGTTATGAATGCTGCTGCCCCCCCCCCATATTCCACCATCTGGCCCCCTGCAGGAAAAAAAAAAAATTGTCTTGGCGGTGACTTCTATTGGAGAGTTCGACAAAGCCTATTTTCTTTGGAGGGGTTAAAAATGTCAGGAACGTTGGCAAGGAAGTGTAGCTTCAATAGGGTAACTGTTGACAAAAATTGGAAAAATTTGTCTCATTTCAACGCCGGCCTTAATTGAACCGCCCCTCGTAGTACGGAGTTTGACAATGGAAGCATGTAACATGAAGCATATTAAATTATTTTAAGCTAAATTAATGAACAGCATGTTCTGTGCTGGTGGAAGAAACTTTCTAGATTAGGGATAGATTTTAAGATGTTACATGGCAATGATCGATTAACAATATGAAGACAGACGTCACCGGCTTCTCATGTTCATGTGGCATATTCAAACACACATTTTAATTTAGAATCCATTAGATCATCAGGTTTAGTTTCTTTTCCACTGAGAAAGAGGGACAGAGAAACCTCAGAAAACCACCCTGCAACTAAACATGATACAGGACATAATAACATCTAGTTTGAGTGGTGTGCCTCTTCCATCATGAGCTGGACCACGTTAGAAGAGCGCCTCCCCGCTTCTGAGCTACCATGCGTATAATCCTGCTGAAAACGGGCCGCTCCATGCAACTCATGTCATGGGCTACGATACAGTAGTTCATGGTATTTTATTTCAATTAACTACTAAGATAGTGGAGATATAGTTTATGTGGCTTCTAATACATGACATTCAAACGAGAGACTGTGTTAAAGCCACTGAGGAGGATGACCTCTCATCGGCAGAGATCGTAGGAGAAGGCTGGGGAGCTGTGGGCTCAGAATCGTATGATTTAGAGAACCACTGCGACAAATAATGTTAGAGTTCTTGTCTCCCAGAGATGACCCTATTCTTTTTATGGAAAATGGTTAAATAAATACTGCCTGGCTTTATCAGCTCTACCATATATGTTGTGGAAAGAGCTCATCGAGTCCCTGCCAGACCCCCCCCCCCCCCCTATTCTATGGCTTTTCCTCGATGCTTTGCAGGTTCTGCATGATCATCAAGTCCTATTCTTCAACTAGGTGGTGCTGGCTCAATACTAGAAAGACCACCTCGACCTGACTCCTGTGTCGTCTCCAATGAACAGACTGTTGTTAGTGTTCCACAGCAACTTTACACATGCCTTCCAGATGCCAGCATCCTGTTTTTACTCTAACGTTTAGTCTTTTGGGAGATGTCACTATGAATGGGCTGTGTATTGACCTATAAGGATAGTAGTCTTTTATAGGTAGAGTTGCATGCATCAAGGAAATAGCGCTGACCTATAAACTATCCTATCTTAGATAGAGATAGAGAAATGTTAACGATGTCACATGGTTTCAAGATTTGGTGCCCTCCCCATCTAAGAAGAGATGGTATTATGCCAGGTCCTGCATTATTGCATTGAGATGGGCTTGGGAGCTCGGCTCATTGAGTGAATTTGGCTTTTCACTCACACCTGTATGCACAACTGACCCCAACTCTTTAACTAGGGTAATTCTGTACCTACAGGTTTTACCGATTCCTTACGCTCCTATAGAGCTAGTTATAGTGGCTCCTGTTTGAGCAATGTTTAGAAGTCTGCTATTCTTGGTGTGAAACGAAGGTTTGGTTCTTTATTTTGAACCTGAGAATTGACTAGGTCATCTATTGGACTACCTACTAATGTGAGACGATTATTCGCTTAACTGATATTGGTGATTGTTAGGGGGGCTGGGGACACGCGTTATGTGTATATGGTAATAGACGTGTGCGACGCACTCAATCTCCATTTGCGTTCTCCCGAAGACCAAATTTAACCCAGGCCAACACTAGAGGTCTCTACATAAACCTCTGGGTCATTCCATGCACATCTCCTATTTCAAGGAGTATTCACCTTGGTTCACTTTAGTAAAGGTAGGAACCAACCTTTGAAGAGAGACCCAGAGGGCTGTTACTCTTGTGTTTGGGCTGGGTAACTGCCGACCGCTTGTTTCTGGGTATATACAATCCTCCTACTGCCCTCTTGTCTGTTTGTATGGCTGGCGCGTGCTTCACTACCCAATTACAGCTGCCCTATTGTGCATTGGCAATTTTAACGCCATACAAGATAATGTGCTAGATAAATTTAGGAGTGACCCACTAGTTGACCATAGAGACCATCAGACCACCCTGGCTCACCTGCTAGTAGGGCTAGGCTGATCTATGGAGACTACACAATATACTTGCCACACGACCGGGCGAAACACCCTCTCGAGAATTGCTTATGCTTGTGGCAACCAGGGGCAGTTGAATTACTACATAATATCACTCACTAGCAGAGGGGGGGTCTGTAACTGTACCCCTAGATTTCCAGATGTCCATAGTTTTTACTAACCCGCATAAAATTCATTCATTTTGGTTCTCACTCCTGCTTGAGTTGCGGAATACATTGCCAGCAATGACATGAGCGACATGCACTTTCTTCTTGGATGCCCTGAAATTTACATTTGGGTGGTTTGCAATGTGTGATTACCCATGTTAGCAGAGAAGCTCATAGGGAAAGAGGCAACTATCTTCTACTGTACCCAATGGAAGCATTCTATACGGTGGACCCACTGATTCAAACAAGATAATGCTATCTGAGGTAGGCAATTTACATACCTGCATGAAAAAAAAAAAAGTACTATTTTGCGCAACAAACATTTTTGAGTTAGGTAATCAGTCGAGTAGCCTTTTTAGCACAATTAATACATAAAAACACAGCTTCCTCTACGGTGCTACAGTTACATGACATCAACCACCACAGGAGAGCTAGCTTGATGAACAACTAGCTGCTTTTGCTGAGTTCTATAGAGAACTACAAACTACTCAGACAACATGCTCTGCAGCAGACGTCAACACATACTTAGACAATTCATTGCCCGAGTTTAGGGAAGACCAGAAGGATCTTGAGGTACTCCACAAAAGAGGCTTCTACCTATCCATATAGTGGCTAGGAACAGTCTTATAGTCTTCACTAATAGGCCCTTTTTCTTCCAAGACTCACTCTGGCATAATGATGACCTATCGACCTGCTACAGTTGCAAGGCTTGGGGAGAGCTATGGGAATGCATACAATTGATGCCATTATTTAAGGATAGATTCTCCCTTCCTTTGATCAGATAATAGACATCCAATAAATATAAAATATAATATTATCTTATATATATATATATAATATATATAATATATATATATATAGATATATATATATATTTCCATGCAGTACAAACTCAATTTCCTCATACGAGCTGATTTGAGTAATTAGACTGCAGCCAGCCAGCCGTATATATACTCGAGTATAAGCCGACCCGAGTATAAGCCGAGACCCCTAATTTTACCAAAAACTGCGGAAAACTATTGACTCAAGTATAAGCTGAGGGTGGGAAATGAATTGGTCACAGCCAGCCAGCCCCCTGTAGCACATTTTTTGTGCCCTGAAACTCGGCTTATGACAAGAGTATATACGCGTAAATCTCATAACCATCTATATTCACATCATCATAAATAAATTTAGTAAGCCACCAGACAGCCAACTTACCAGCTCCTCCAGCAAATGGAGGAAGTTAATTCCGAACCGGTAGGAGATATACAGTTGGAGCAGTTTTGGCAAGTACCCACCTGTACGGCTCAACGATATTTTTGTTTAAAATGATCAGAGCTATACATTATTACCAAAGCTATATCACACCATTACGTCACCATAAAATTGGGTAGACTCATCACCCATGCTTTAAGCCTGTGCATATACTCTAGCAGATTTACTGCCTATGTCAGTGGATCTTTGTCGAGACTCTCGTGATTAAATCTACTATCACTTTATTAAGGACTCCATCAGGACGAACTATATGAGCGCAGGAGAGGAGCCGAGCCGAGCGTGTGCCCCTCCCCTCTCCATAGAGATGCCACAGGGTACGACGGCCCGTTATACAATGACGCGACCAGACAGACCAATTTTGAGAGACGATGATTCTTTTTTTTTTTTTTTTTTTTTTTTTTTTTTTAAACTAATCTGGCAAAAACTTCAAAATGAAAATCCAACTACATGATTTGTACTGCTAACTGACAATTATTGCTCACGCTGACTTTAAAATATTAATATTCCATGTCCTCCTAGAGCAAGCACTATTGAGCTGTAACCTAAAACCATATCAAGGTCAAGCCAATATGCAAATGAGAGTATCCAGGGTTTAATCACCCTGATCAGAGTGATTGACATGTATAAGCCAAGTACAAGCATTTAATAAAGAGATAAAGATAAATTTTAGATCATGCCTATCATAGAAAAATGACACCTTCCCGATCCCATAGTCAAACTACATTTCGTACAGTCTGTACCAATACTTTAGAGACAATTGATCTTTCTTGTAAAAATAGAGCCTGCCAAAAAAATTCACCTTCCTGAACCCCACATACAGACTAGTTGTCGTAAAAAAAACATACTGTAACCAGAATCTTAACCCTCACTCTAGAAATAACCTGCCTCTGAGTATAAAGGGTTTTATGTTAAAAAGTCCTCCCCCCCCCATCACTCTCCTAATAGACATCTGTTACTGAGGGCAACTGTAACCTTAAAGGCCGCGGCGCTTTTTACCATGATTTCAGCTAACTGAAGCGTTCTGGAAAAAAAGATACACTCGATCCAAAATAGTTATGGTCAGCTTCATGGAACTTTACAATAAAGTGAACAAAGGAGGCATTTTCCAGCGAGCCGCTTATATTATTCAAAAAATATTTTACTTACCACGCTTTCCATGTCCGTTATATTTGATATGCGAGCCCAAAAATAGTGCTGACACCATGAACTTGCTGCTATACTTTTTTCATTTGGATAATAGTAAAAGGCACATGTAACCTACTAGTTTCAATAAAAGATTATAAAACAAAATTACATAAGTTAAATAGCAAAGTTACTATCAGGAGAAGATCAGACCACCAATCTACTACTACTAATAATACTACTACTACTACTACACCACCTATTCAACCCTATCATTCATGGGACCATCTCACTGGGTTTTTAGAACAAGAGACAGAAAACCCAGACACATTTATCTTAACAAATGGTTACATTTGCAAATGTGTAAGGAGATATACATTTGTTCTATTGAATCATTACAAGTATGTTTCACCTGATTTTTAGAATCGTATTAGATCTACCCCATGAGAAATTAAGTTCAGAACAAACAGTGTTAGGAAAGTGTACCAAGAAAGTATGAGCGTCAGGGAAATGACATTGCCTTCTCTTAATGCATCATTTTTTGTTACATGTACCCAGCAGATCAAAATCAAGCACAGCTATGACGGTTTTAATGACATAGGAAGATTCCCCTCTATAACATCATGGTGAAAAGATTCTCTCAGAACAGAATTATTAGAAAGGAATGATTTGATTATGAAAATAATCTGTTTCCCATGACATACTTTGCCTCTTTTTAAATGAGGCCAGTAGGTGTTAGATTTCATCCGTAGTGGTTATTAATGCGGCGTCCTTCCTTCATAGAAGCTCATGTGACCTATAAACAGAACCGCAAAATAAATATGGAAAGAGTCCTCAGAAAGGACTTTATTAAGCAATCCCCCAGCAAGTTGTTACTGGCACTGTTTAGTAGGGTATGTCTGAGGAGCAGGGACATGCAGAATAATGCTGCCTCTGACTAGCCAAGGCCAAAAATTCACACAAATTGCCTGAATAGAGGTTCAAGTTCGCATCTAAGTGCCATATTGGTGAACGTTATGCACCTAGATAATGTGAGCTTGCCCAGCAAATTTATAGGCGATAAAAATATTTAAGCGTCTACCACAATCCATAAAAAAAACCCCAAATTTTGCACGGAAGGTAGGACGGTTAGAAGAAACAGTCAACAGGAGGCTGATGACATCTAAATGGGCTGTCCCCTCTAATATGGCCAATACATGTAAATCAACTTTGAAGGAGAGACCTGAGATGTAGGAGGCAGCAGAGTCTGACACTGAGTCTCAAGGATGGGGCAGCCTATGAATGAATATCCAAGAAAAGCAGGATATGAGGGCCCACTGACCCTAAATTGACTACTCTACTTAACTTAAATTCAAGCTTTATTCCATATCCATTATAAAAAACGGGGTGATTGTTACATTGCCAGATTACAGACGAAGCTCCTCACGCGGTCGACTTAGGAGAGATATGCGTTATGAAGTACTCTGCCAGCTTGCCAGCAATCCATTACAGGCGAAGCAGAGACTTTTCTGAGGAAGAGAGCTTGACTTGTGTTTAAAATCCTCCACCTCCTTGACTTTATTACAAATATAGTTTACATTCACTTAAAGTATAGGATTTTCTGGATGATGCACCACACTGCGGTTATTTGAAAGAAACACTTTCATTGCAAGGTACGTCAGCATGCCTTCGGCAACATACAGGTAAAGGTTTTTTTTTTTAGTCCATTTCTGCTGACAGTTTCCCTTTAACACAAGGACAACTCACAAATGAGCCGCACTGTATGGCCGCAGAAGAACAGAAACAGAATGTACTGCTCATTATAAGAAACTAGATTGAATGAATCTGTCCTGGAAGTCTAGATAATTTCTGCAATTGAGCCAAGAAAACCTCCTTAAGGACAGTTATCAATATCAGACTGAGACAGGGAATCAACACCTGATATCCCATATCAATTAACACTATATGAAACGCGCAAAGAGAGTAGTTTATAAGCTGACAGGCACTAGAATGTGGATGGTGATGTAGCATTAATCAGCACCTTTAGACCCCTTGCATGAAAACAGAGCAAGATTTCCTACACAGGTGCCTCTATGGACATGACTTGTATTTTTTAAAAAAGAAAAAGGTGTTTTGCTCACTCAATGCCCTGCAGCCACCTATCACACCCTTCAAGGCGCAGACCAGAGTTTGTATGTTAAAGGGATTTGTCCAGGATTCAGCCAAATATATGATATGGTCTGTAGAGGAAATGTATGTACAATATAACTTTCTGTATCAAAGACCTCATGGTTTTCTAGATACTCCTGCTGCTGACCATAGTGAAGCTTACTATGTTTACTTACAGAGGAAGAAGAAATCCTATGTCCATGGTTATGATGCTTAGCCTACTGCCTGCCAATGGCAAGTCACTTCTCACACTTAGACCGTACTATACTACAGGAGAGGATTTTAATGCCAAGAACGTGCACGTCATCTTTATCCCTGCCCAGCATGTCCACCTTTAAATTTTCGCTTAAAAAAGCCAAACTATAATTTTTTCTGTATACAAGGCTTCAAATGATGGCTTAGAGTTCTCTGCTTACAAGTTGAATACTTCCTATGCCGTATTTTAAAACTCCAGCACGTACTGAAAAAATTCCAAATGTGCGGGCTCGGGGTGGGGGGATAATCATGGATTAGTTCATCTCTATGATTCCTTATGCCATTCACACTCGCCGTTTTTCACTGCGCGGTTTGCTGCGCTTGCTTTTGACCGTGCAACCAGAACTTGCATTGCCCCCACTACTGACCCATACTTTTCACGCACACACTTGGGCGTTTTTTAACGCACATTTTTTTTAAATCTCCGACATGCCTCTACTGTCTGCAAGCTCGAGCAGCAGCTGATGTTGTGAAACTACACCATACAAGTCTATAGAGATGCATCAAAAACGCATTGCACTCTGAGACACTTGCAAGTGCAATGCAAGTGCAATTCGTTTTTCATGTATCAAATGCCATAGAAAAGATAGAGCTCAGCCGTGAGACCATTTCACGCGCATTTTCTGCGCATGAAAAACGCATTGAAATTGCATTGAAAACACGCGTGAAAAATTGAGACACTGAACAAACTCTGACTGAAAACTGATTGAACTCTGATGCAAAATGTGCGTTTTTCACTGACCAAACCCTGATCGCACCCTGATCAAACTCTGAGGTGATCTGCAACGCAAGTGTGGAAGGGGCCTAATACAGGCAGTCCCTGGGTAACATGCAAGATAGGTTCCATAGGTTTATTCTTAAGTTGAATTTGTATGCAAGTTGAAACTGTATATTTTATAATGATAGATTTTTTTTTGCCCCAGTGGCGATTGGAGTTTCCAAATTTATTGCTGTAACGTGACCAAGGATTATCAATAAAGCTTCATTACAGACACCTTACAACTGGTCATTGCAGTCTTTGACTATAGTAAAACATCCAGAGAGCTTCAGAGGTCACAGTAGGCCGAGGGGTCCATCTCTAACTAAGGGTCATCTGTAAGTCGGGTGTTCTTAAGTAGGGGAAGCTGTAGTAATACATGTACACTACTACTTCATTTTACACAGAGGCCTTGGGAGGCTGAAAACTCCCAGTATATCCAAATTAGACAGCCTATTTATTCAGTAGGTTTTTGTCTTCAGTAATTTTCCTACTGATAAAAGCATCACAATCCTGCTCACATACATAAGACAATTAGCATTCTATGTCTCCACACTATACATTCTTTATATTAAGTACCTGAAACGGTTACTGTGGCTCCAGGGTCGATGGTGCCGCTGTTTGGCCTTACACAGTAGCGTCGGGGTGCTGTAGTTTTGACTTTGAAACATACTTTCTTGTCAGATGGATTTCGAAGTTTCAGGTTTGTGGTGACGACATCTGTAAATGGCCCTACAAGTAGAAGAGCACAGTAGTATTAGTATCATGGAGGAGCAGGATTATTGCACATTTCTGCGTGCAGTGACGGAGGTGTCGACATGACTCACTACAAGTATGAATGTACGAGGATTAGAACAGCAAATAAAAGCTGCCACATGACTTCCATCACAGCTAATGTAATCAGTAGAAAAGAGGACTGATATGGCTGCTGTTTAGTATGCCGGAGGCATGACCAAGTGACTGGGTAAAAGAACAGAGCAGCACTTTTCCTTTCCTACCAGTGATCTAATCTTGCTTAATTTAAATGAACTTGAAAATGTAAAACTTACGAGTATAGAAAAAGTACAACTAATTAACCAGAAGGGAAATCCTAGCTTTTTCTATGGATTCTAAACAATCACATTTACAAATATGCTGAAGCATCGCAAGTTTATAAACAAGTCATTTGTGGACCAAAATAAAAGCAACCTATAACCACTAGGGCA
This sequence comes from Engystomops pustulosus, assembly GCA_019512145.1. Lineage (NCBI taxonomy): Eukaryota > Metazoa > Chordata > Amphibia > Anura > Leptodactylidae > Engystomops > Engystomops pustulosus. The sequence goes on along the minus strand of CM033645.1, from coordinate 58,160,613 downwards.
CGAGATAGGATTAACTGCATCCAGTCTGCAGCGCAACCCATCTGAGTATTCCATGTCTATGCCCCGCAGCAATACGACAAGTTTTTTTTTTTTTTTTCGTTAAAGCTTAACAGTAAAGTTACTTGACAAAACATAGTTTTAGCACAGCTGGAGAGAGACTGACAATTCCAACCATACCTGCACCATGCTGCTGGCTTCTTCCTAGCCTCGGATACAGCCTCATATCTATCAGCCCTATCTGTAAAATCCTCTAAGCTTCTCCTGAACTTGGTGGGCGCTTCCTGATTGTGACATCAACTGAGAGCACTTTGGGCAGAACACTGAGGGCACAATCAGCCCGGCCAATCAGGACACAGAATCAGTGTTACTGCTGGTACAGAGATCTAGTGATCCAGAGAAAGCAGGGATGACACAGAGCACTGGATCTCTGCAAAATAGTTAGAAATCATGATATAGTGCCATCCGATTACGCATTACCTACAGATGTGAAAAAAACGGATGTGGATACAAGGTTATCACACATCTACTGTTTTTGTGGCCCATCTGAAGGAGCCCTAACCGATTTAAGCTTTCTACCAAAGACGCTGGAATACAGATTCAGATTTAATCTCCAAACACAGATTATAATAATAATAAAAAAACGTAAGACAATATTACCAAAAACACAAATACTATTAATAATGCTGTCACTGACAAGACTTTTGCCCTCGTCCGTGTTTTTTCCCTTTTTTCTTTGCTGGCACACACACATTCAGTTCAATGGACCCTTGCACATCAACACGTTTCTTAGGTGTCAGAGAAGGTCATATTCCTGCCAATTTATGCAGCTCAGGCTTTCCCAAAAAAGTTTGGGCACCCCTGTATAGGGAGACATTCCTTTTTGTGGAACAGTTATTAGTCAAGACAATTATGTCACCCTTCAAAGGGTTGGGGCACAGTAGTAACATTTGCCAGCTTATCTTTTTCGGACCAGCAAAAACAGATGACATGGATTGTACATGCGAAATGTATTACAAATTGATGCACAGACAGCAAAAGACTGACCACGGATCTGTTCTTTGAGCCTATATCTAACGGTCCTTGGATGAAAATAAACCGAGGCTGCATTCACACGAAAGTATGCAAGCCGAGGCTTAACTGGGTGGGCATAGGTTTGCCACGATGGAGAGGAGGAGGGTTGACCCCTCCCTTCTGCATAGCGATGCACGGTTCCGTTACACAGGGAAACGGTCCCCAACGGTCATGTAAATGGAGCCTTATACAGATAATACTACTACAGCTTCCACTACTTATATTCGAATGGTAAATAAAACAGGATTGTCTACTTTGAGAAAAGCTTACTATAGGGGTCAAAGGCCACCTAAAAAGACTGACAAAATCCCTACCAATAATTATGTGCAGGATAGGGTTTACAAAAGAATTCTTGTACTCACTAAAGATTGCACTGGCGAGAGCTGAGCAGCAATGTAACTAGTTGGGCAGATTTGGTGAGCAGACATTCCCAGTGTGCAACAAGGCGGGAAAAAGATATCAGCAGGGACCAAGGCGGCACCAAAAAAGGACCACTACAGGATTTGTGGCTGCAAATTTGTCAATTGGACGTGTGAGAGTATCCTATAGGCCTCTGATAGGTTGGTATATTTTTTGCATACAGAAAAATATGTCGACTTCGATTCTACCTTTTTACTTTACGGAATCTGTATTTCCAGCGACCTACGTCTCAGCCTTCCCTTGGTTATGTGTGGCAGGTCGTAAGATGGGAGCAGTGCAAGTATCTATTTATTTAAAAAACAAAAAAAACAATAAGGCGGCTCTTATCATCTCAGCAGGTAGTTCCTGCAATGATTTTTACAGGAAACAAGTACATTTTGTACAGTCTCCAAACATAGTAAGAGTAGAGTAACACACCTAGGTCCTAGACCTCCAAGTCACTGATATGTTACAAGGGAACACGGAAATAAAAGTGACATTTTTATCTTATTAACATTTATCTGCACAAGTCTATGCAGTCAGTTCTTCCACCTTGTCTGTGCTGTAACAGATTATAAAGGTATAATAAGACTTCTTCACTGGCAATACAAATAAAGGTTTTGGGTGAACTACTTAACCCCTTAACGACCTAGCCCTTTTTTGTTTCTGCATTTCCATTTTTCACTTCCAACCATCAAAAATGTTACTTTTATTTTTACATGTAGAGAGCTTGGAGACAGCTTGTTTTCTGCTTTTCTCTAACAAATTGCACTCCATAGTGACGATATTGCATATTCCATGCCATGAAGCTAAAAAATATTCCAAATGCAGTGAAATTGGTAAAAAAAAAAAAAAAAAACGCATTTGTACCATATTCTTGTGGACTTGGATTTTACGGCTTTCACTGTGCACCCCAAATGACATGTCTACTTTGGGTTGATGCGATCACAGGGATATTACATTTGTATAGGTTTTATAATGTTTTTATACATCTACAAAAAAATTTTTTGTTTTGCCATCTTCTGGCACGCATTGCTTTTTCGTACCTTGGTGTAAGGAGCTGTGGGTAGTGTTATTTTTATAACTTTTGATGAAGTTTTAAATGCTCCTATTTTTAGGACTGTACAGCCTTTTGATCACTATTTATATAGTTTTTTATATTTTTCAAAGTGGCAGAAAAGTGCCATTTTCAAGTTTGGACACCATTTTCCATTACAGGGTTAAACGCAGTGAAAAAGAATTATTATATTTTAATAGATGCGGCGATACCCAATGTGTTTCTGATTTTTACTGTTTATATTAATATGACTTCTAGGGAAAGGGGGGCGATTTGAATTTTTAGGGTTTTTTTAATATATATTTTTTTAATTTTTACTGTTTTCCAGTCCCTCCAGGGTACTTACCCTAGGTCAGTGGTGGCGAACCTATGGCACGGGTGCCAGATGTGGCACTCAGGGTCCTCTCTGTGGGCACTCAGGCCATTGCCCCAATTTCACCAAACAGGATTAATTCAACCAAATCTTCCTGCAGTCCCAAGCAACTTAAAAGATGATGCTCTCAGGGCTATTTTAAAGTGACACTTCATTGGCTGTTTGGAAATGCAGGAAAAGTTAGAAGGTGTTGACAGAACTGCATTGTCTTTGGAGGTCATCCTGCTGGACCCACCATTCTTCCTGGAGAGAAGCAACAATGATGGTCTGAATTTGCCCTCCTTCTTTCAACTGTATTGGTGGCCTCAGGGGGGCTAATACAATTGAATGATGTTGAAGAACAGGTAGCAACAAGTTACTACTTAAAATGCCATGCTGGCACTTCATGATAAATAAGTGGATTCTGGTTGTAGGTTGGGCACTCGGTCTGCAAAAGGTTCGCCATCACATATAATTCAAAAATACACTGGACATTCAGGCGCCATGATGACCATCGGGCCACAAGTGTTAATAGACCTTCCAATAATGTCTTTAAATCAAACAATAAAAGTTAGTAGATACCTCTGGAGAGGTTCATAAATTTAGAACAATTCCCATACTTGGAGTTTTCAAAAGAGATCCTACGAGAGTTGTTCAAATAATTACGACGCAGTAGGGCGTTCCTAAGGTAAGTTGGTGTTACATGTTGTGGCTGCGAATCTATCAAAACAAATGCAGACTGTTGATATTGTTTGATTTGGCATTCCCCCCCCATTTGAGTAAAGACGTTTTTCGTGATTTTTCGCTAATATGAAAACGAGCAGTATCGTTTCGTAAATGAGTCGCTTTTTGTTTTGGCTGGACAAAATTGAGAGATAACCAGTTGGATTCTGTTTAATGTGACACTTCCACTAGCTATGACCACATTGATATTGGTTCAACTAATTTAGACGTGGGCGAATATCAGTTTTGAATGAGAATCGACCCATGGACGACGCTCAGAGACAGCCTGGCGGGTCTGACGTTCATTGGTTACCAAGGAAATCATTCAAAAAGTCCACCACCTGAGCCTTCGCTATCGACGATGCCTAGATCAAACATGGATTCTCCCGGTAAATCTTCTCCAAAGAAGGCGAAGAGGTTTTCCAGATCAGCAGGAAAGGTTCTGACGACGATTTTTTGGGATGCGCATGGCGTCATTATCATGGATTTTTTTTTTTTTAGAAAAAGTAAGAACAATCTCCGACAATACTATAGTGAGTTATTGGCTGCTCGACAAAAATTGAAGTGAGACTCAGCACTTAAGTGACAAAGAAGGTGCTCTTTCATACAATAAAGCTCCAGCACATTCATCTGGAGATGGTTCGTCGCCAACGCAATGACAATTCGGTTATGAATTGCTGCTGCTGGCCCCCCCCCATATTCCAACCCTATCTGGCCCCCTGCAGGAAAAAAAAAAAATTGTCTTGGCGGTGACTTCTATTGAGAGTTCGACAAGCCTATTTTCTTTGGAGGGGTTAAAAATGTCAGGAACGTTGGAAGGAAGTGTAAGCTTCAATAGGGTCGTTGACAAAAATTGGAAAAATTTTGTCTTTTCATTTCTAACCCGGTCCTTATTGAAGCCGCCCTCGTATAGGATTTGACAATGGAAGCATGTAAATAGCATATTAAATTATTTTAAGTAAATTAATGAACAGCATGTTCTGTGCTGTGGAAGAAACGTTTTAGTAGGGATAGATTTTAAGATGTTACATGGCAATGATGATTAACAATATGAAGACAGACGCACCGGCTTCTCATGTTCATGTGCATATCAAACACACATTTTAATTTAGAATCCATTAGAATCACAGGTTTAGCTTTCTTTTCCCACTGAAAAGAGGGACAGAGAAACCTCAGAAAACCACCCTGCAACTAAACATATACAGGACTAATAACATCTAGTTTGAGTGGTGGCCTTCTTCCATCATGAGCTGGAGCCCGTTAGAAGAGCGCCTCCCCCTTCTGAGCTCACCTAATGCTATAATCCTGCTGAAACGGTGCCGCTCCATGCAACTCATGTCATGGGCTCGATACAGTAGTTCATGGTATTTTATTTCATTAACTACTAAGTAGTGGAGATATAGTTTATGTTGGCTTCTAATACATGACATTCAAACGGAGAGACTGTGTTAAAGCCACTGAGGAGGAGACCTCTCATCTGGCAGAGATCGTAGGAGAAGGCTGGGGAGCTGTGGGCTCAGAATCGTATGATTTAGAGAACCACCTCGACAAATAATGTTAGAGTTCTTGTCTCCCAGAGATGACCCTATTCTTTTTATGGAAAATGGTTAAATAAATACTGCCTGGCTTTATCAGCTCTACCATATAATGTTGTGGAAAGAGCTCATCGAGTCCCTGCAGACCACCCCCCACCCCCCCTCCCTATTCTATGGCTTTTCCCCTCGATGCTTTGCTATTCTGCATGATCACAAGTCCTATTCTTCAACTAGGTGGTGCTGGCTCAATACTATGAAAGACCACCTCGAGCCTGACTCTGTGTCGTCTCCAATGAACAGACTGTTTTATGTTCCACACAACTTTACAACATGCCTCCTTAGATGCCACGCATCCGTTTTTACTCTAAGTTTAGTCTTTTGGGAGGTCACTATGAATGGGCTTGTATTGACCTATAAGGATTGTCTTTTATAGTATGAGTTGCATGCATCAAGGAAATAGAGCATGACCTATAAACTATCCTTATCTTAGATAGAGATAAGAAATGTTAACGATGTCCCATGTTTCAAATTTGGTGCACTCCCCTCTAAGAAGAGATGGTATTATGCAATGGTCCCTGCATATTGCATTGAGATGGGCTTTGGGAGCTCGGCCATTGAGTGATATTTGGCTTTTCACTCACACCTGTATCACAACTACCCCATACTCTTTAACTAGGGTAAATTCTGTACCTACAGTTTTACCGATTCCTTACTGGCTCCTAATAGAGCTAGTTATAGTGCTCCTGGTTTGAGCATGTTTAGAAGTCTGTGCTATTCTTGTGTGAAACGAAGGTTTGGTTCTTTATTTTGTAACCCTGAAGAATTGACCTAGGTCAGCTATAGTGTGACCTACCTACTAATGTTGAGACGATATTATTTTCGCTTAACTTATATTGTTGATTGTTAGGGGGCTGGGGACACTCTTATGTGTATATGTAAAGACTGTGTGCGACGCACTCAATCTCCCATCTTGCGTCTCCCGAAGACCAAATTTAACCCAGCCAACACTATGAGGTCTCTACATAAACTCTGGGTCATTTCCATGGCACATCTCCTATTTCAGGAGTATCACCTTGGTTCACCTTTAGTAAAAGGTTATGAACCTACTTTGAAGAGAGACCCAGAGGGCTTGTTACTCTTGTTGTTTGGGCCTGGGTAACTGCCGACCGCTTGTTTTCTGGGTCATATATCAATCCTCCTACTGCCCCCTCTTGCTGTACTACTGTATGACGCTGCGCGTGCTTCATCTAAAACCCCCCCAATTACAGTGCCCTATTGCTGGCATGGCAATTTTAAAAAATAAACAAACGCCATACAAGATAATGTGGCTACGAAAATTTAGAGTGACCCACTAGTTGACCATAGAGACATACAGACACCCCTGGCTCACCTGCCGATAGGGCTAGCCTGATTCTATGGGACTACACATATACTTGCCACACGACGTGTGCGAAACACCCTCTCGAGAATTGCTTATGCCTTGTGGCCAACACGAGGGGCAGTTTGACATTACTACAAATATCACATCATGCAGCACGGCGGAGGGTCTGTAACTTACCCCTAGATTTCCAGATGTCCATAGTTTTTACTCAACCCGCTAAAATTCATTCATTTGGTTCTCACTCCTGCATTGAGTTGCCGGAATACATTGCCAGTCAATGACATGAGCACGACATGCCACTTTATCTTTTGGATGCCCTGAAAAGTTTACATTTCGGCGGTGGTTTGGGCAATGTGTGATTCCCATTTAGCAGAGAAGCTCATAGGAAAGATCGCAACATCTTCTACTTGAACCCAATTGAAGCATCTTATTACGGTGCGACCACTGATCAAACAATAGATAAATGTTATCTGCAAGGTAGGCAATTTACATTACCTGCATGAAAAAGAAAAAAAAAGTACTATTTTGCGCAAACAAAATTTTTGAGTTAGGTAAATCGTCGAGGTAGCCTTATTAGCAAAACAATAAACATAAAAAACACAGCTTCCTCTAACGCGTGCCATACAGTTAGATCATGCATCAACCACCAAGGAGAGGTAGCTGATGAAACAACTAGCTGCTTTTGCTTGAGTGCTCATAGAGAACTACAAACTACCTCAATCAACATGCTCTGCGCAGGTCAACACCTACTCTAGACAATTCATTGCCCTGACGAGTTTAGGGAAGACCAGAAGGATCTTTGATGGTACGTCCACAAAAGCAGGCTTCTACCTATCCATATAGTGGCTAGGAACAGTCTTATAAGTCTTCATAATATGGCCCTTTTTCATTTCCTAACGACTCCACCTCTGGCTAATGGACCTTATCGACCTGCTACAGTTCAAGGCTGGGGAGCAGCTATGGAATGTCATACAATTGATGCCATTATTTAAGGACTAGATCTTCTCCCTTTTTGATCAGATGATAGACATACCAATAAATATAAAATATATAGTATATATCATTATATATATATATATATATATCTATAGTATATATAATACTAATATATATATTATATCTTCCATGCAGTACAAACTCACTTTCTCATACGAGGGTGATTTGAGTAATTGATGCAGCCAGCCAGCCGTATATATACTTCGAGTCTAAGCCGACCAGAGTTAAGCCCGAGACCCTAAGTTTATCAAAACTGGGAAAACTATTGACTCGAGTATAAGCTGAGGGTGGCAAAGTAATGGTCACAGCCAGCCAGCCCCTGTACACATTTTGTTGTGCTGAAAAACTCGGCTTAGACCATTATATACGGTAATCTCTACCAATATATTCCACATCTCATAATATTGTTACGCACAGACAGCAGATACCAGGCTCTCCAGAAATGGAGGAGATGTTAATTATCGAGAACTGGTATGAGGATATACATTTGGAGGTTTGGCAGCTCACCTAGCGGCGTCAACATCAAATGATAGAGCTATAAATATCCACCAACGCTATCCTCACACCATTAAAACGTCTCATAAATTAGGGTAACTCATCACACCCAATGCTTAAGCTATGCATATACCTAGCAGATATTGGTATGTATGCTCCTTGTAACCAGGACTCTGTGATAAATCTACATCACTTTAAGGTCCATTCAGACGAACATATGGAGCGCAGGAGAGGAGGAGGTGTGCCCCTCCCCTCTCCATAGAGATGCACAGGTACGGGCCGTAACAATGGGAAAGACAGACCATTTTGCGAGATGTTCTTTTTTAAAAACTATCTGAAACTTCCAAAATGAAATCCAACTCATGCTTTGTAACGGCTCTGACAATTAGTGCTCACCACGACTTTAAATTTTATATTCCTTGTCCTCTGGCCAAGCACTATTTGATCGTAACCTAAAACATTAAGTGTTCACAAGCACTTTGCAAAAAGTATCCAGGGTTTAATAATCCACCCTGATCAGAGTGATGACATATAAGCAATGTACAAGCATAATAAAAGAGTAAAGAATAATTTTTAGGATATGCCTATCATAGAAAAGCCACTTCCCGTCCCATAAGGTCCAACTACATTAGTACAGTCCTGTACCAATCTTTAGATCAAATTGTTTCTTGTAAATATAGCTGCCAAAAAATAACCTTCCCCTACAGACAGTGTCTTAAAAAAACACTGTACCAGATCTTCAACCCTCACTCTAGAAATACCTGCTGGTAAGGGTTAAAAGTCCTCGCCCCCCCCATCACCTAAACATCATCTGTTACTGAGGAACTGTACCTTAAAGGGTGGTTTTAACCATGATTTCAGCTAATCTGAAGTTCTGGAAGTACAACTCCGATCCAAATATTTAGAGTCAGCTTCAGAACATTTTACATAAGTGATCAAGGAGGCATTTCCAGCGAGCCTTTTATATTTTATACAAAATCTTTTACTTACCACTTTTCCAATGTCTGTTATATTGATGGAGCAAAAATGGTCTGCACCAATGAACTTGTGCTTACTTTTTCATTTGATCATAGTCAAAAGGCTGTAACATTACTGTTTTCAAAAAGATATAAAAACAAATTACATAAGTATACATCAAGTTTACTATAGGAGATCAGACACCAATCTACTACTACTACTACTACTACTACTACTACACCTACCACCACACTATCCCCTATCCATTCACATGGGACATCTACTGGTTAGAACAAGAGAAGACCATTTCATCGTACAAATCATGACAAGTTTAGTATATTCATTGTTTCTATTGAATCATCCCAAGTATGTTTCACCTGTTTATTAAATCGTATTAGATCTACCCCATAGAAATTAATTTCAAACAAACAGTGTAGGAAAGTGTACCAAGAAATCTATGAGTCATGGAATGCTGCTCCTTGCATCATTTTTTTGTACATGTCCCAGCAGCAATATCCACAGCCTGGGTTTAATTACATAAGATTCCCCCTCTATAAACATATGGTGAAAAGGATTCTCTCAGAAACAGAATATAGAACAAGGGATGATTTGATTATGAAATCATCTGTTTCCCATGACATTTGCGCTTTAAATGAGTGCAGTGGTTTTTAGATTTCATGGTATTAATGAGGCTTCCCTTCCTTATGAAGCTCATGTGACTCTAACAGAAACCGCAAAAAAAACTATGGAAGGATCCTCAGCAAGGAACTTTAAGAATCCCCAGGCAGTTTTTATGGCACGTTTTATAGGTATGATGAGGGGATGCAGAATAATGTGCCTCTGACTCTGCCAAGGCCAATTCACAAATTGCCCTTGAATAGAGTTCAAAGTGCATTCAAGTGCATTGTGAACGTGCCCCTAGATAATGTGGGCTTGCACAATTTTTGGGATAAAATTTTAGTCTCCACAATCATAAAAACCCATTTGGAACGGAGTTGAAGAACAGTCACAGGGGGATGACATCTAAATTTGGGCTGTCCCTAATGGGCCATACATTTAAATCACTTTGAAGTGAATGTAAGGAGGCAGAGAGTCTGACACTGGAGTCAGGTGGGGAGCTCTGAATGCATATCCAAGAAAGCAGAGTATGATCGGAACTGGAATTCTTAAAATCAGAGATTTATCCATATCCATAAAAAACGGATGTTCAATTGCAGATTACAGACGATTCTGAACGCGTCGACTTCAGGAGAATCTGGTTAGTGAGTCTCTGTTTGCAGAATCCATTACAGGAAGAGGCTTTCGAGGAAAAGCTTGACTTGTGTTAAAATCTCCACCTCCTTACTTTATAAACACTGTTTACATCTCACTTTAAGTAGATTTTGGATGATGCCACCCACACTGTTATGAAAGAACACTTTCTTGAAGGTGGTCAGCTGCTTGGCAACATACAGGTAAAGGTTTTTTTTAGTCCATTTCTGCTACAGGTTCCCTTTAACACAGAGACAATACTCCACATGAGGCGACTGTTGGGGCGCAGAAACAGAAGTCCTGCTCTATATAAGAACTAGATTTTGTGAATCTGTCCTGGAAGTCTAGATAATTCTGCAATGAGAACCTCCTTAGACAAGTTATCAATATCAGACTGGCAGGAATCCAACACCATGATATCCCTCTTCCAATTAACACTATAGAAGGGCAGGAGTGTTATGGAGGACTAGAATGTGGTGGCTGTGTAGTTATCAGACCTTTGCCCCTCTGAAGATAACAGAGGCCAGATTTCCTACACAGGTGCCTCTATGGAATGACTTGTATTTTAAAAAGAAAAGGTTGTTTGGCTCACCTCAATGCTGTCAGCCCCTTCATCACCCCCTTCAAGGGCATGCCAGTTTGTATGGTTAAAGGATTGTCCAGTTCGCAAATATTTGATATGGTTTGTGTAAGGAATGTTGACATATACTTTCTGTATCAAATCCTCATGGTTTTTCTAGATCTCTGCGCTCTGCCATAGGAGCTTCTATGTTTAACTTCCAGAGAAAGAAATCTTCCATGGTTATGTGCTGCCATACTGTGCCCAATGGCAAGTCACTTCTCACTGTGCCGTACTACTACGGAAGGATTAATGGACGTGCACATGCCATCCTTTTCCCTGCATCATTGTCCCCTTTAAATTTTCGCTAACAGCCATAACTATTAATTTTTCGTATACAAGGCAAATGAGGTGCTAGTCTCTGCTTAACAAGTTGTACTTCCTATTGACCGTATTTAAAACTCATGCCACGTACTGAAAAATTCCAATGTGGGGGGGGGGGGGGGGATATCATGGATATTTCATCTCATGAATCCTCGGCCCCTTTCACACTCGCGTTTTTCACCGCGTTGCTGCGCTTCGGCGTTTGACGTGCAGAACTTGCTTGCACTCTGACCCATTTTTTCACGCACACACTGGGTTTTTTTTAACGCACATTTATCTCGACATGCTCTACTTTTGCAAGTCAGGCGCGTGAAAACACCAACAAGTCTATAGAGATGCATCAAAAACGCATTGCCTCTGAGACACTTGCAAGTGCAATGCAAGTGCATTTCGTTTTTTCATGTATCAAATGCCATAGAAAAGATAGAGCTCAGCCGTGAGACCATTTCACGCGCATTTTCTGCGCATGAAAACGCATTGAAATTGCATTGAAAACCGCGTGAAAAATTGAGACACTGAACAAACTCTGACTGAAACTGATTGACTCTGATTGCAAAATGTGCGTTTTTCACTGACCAACCCTGATCGCACCTGATACAAACTCTGAGGTGATCTGCACGCAAGTTGTGAAGGGGCCTAACAGGCAGAGTCCCTGGGTATCATGCAAGATAGGTTCCATAGGTTTATTCTTAAGTTGAATTTGTATGCAAGTTGAAACTGTATATTTTTATGATAGATTTTTTTTGTCCCAGTGGCGATTGGAGTTTCCAAATTTATTGCTGTAACTGACCAAGGATTATCAATAAAGCTCATTACAGACACCTTACAACTGGTTCATTGCAGTCTTTTGACTATAGTAAACATCCAGAGGCTTCAAGGTCACAGTAGGGCCAGGGGGTCCATCTCTACATAAGGGTCATCTGTAAGTCGGGTGTTCTTAAGTAGGGAAGCTGTAGTAATACATTACACTACTACTATTACTCGTACTCCTTTTACACAGTGGCCTTGGGAGGCTGAAAACTCCCAGTATTCCAAATTAGACAGCCTTTTATATCAGTAGGTTTTTGTCTTCAATTTTCCTACTGATAAAAGCATCACAATCCTGCTCACATACATAAGACAATTAGCATTCTATGTCTCCACACTATACATTCTTTATATTAAGTACCTGAAACGGTTACTGTGGCTCCAGGGTCGATGGTGCCGCTGTTTGGCCTTACACAGTAGCGTCGGGTCTGTGTTTTGACTTTGAAACAGACTTTCTTGTCAGATGGATTTCGAAGTTTCAGGTTTGTGGTGACGACATCCTGTAAATCCTACAAGTAGAGAGCACAGTAGTATTAGATCATGAGGAGGCAGGATTATTACACATTTCTGTGTGCATTGACGGAGGTGTCGACATGACTCACTACAAGTATGAATGTCACGGGATTAGAAAGCAAATAAAAGCTGCCACATGACTTCCATCACAGCTAATGTAATCAGTAGAAAAGAGGATTGATATGGCTGCTGTTTAGTATGCCGGAGCATGACCAGTGACTGGGTAAAAGAACAGATGCGCATTTTCCTTTCCTACCCAGTGATCTAATCTTGCTTATTTAAAATGAACTTGAAATGTAAAACTTACGAGTATAGAAAAAGTACATAATTAACCAGAAGGAAATCCAGCTTTTTCTATGATTCTAACAATCACATTTACAAATATGCTGAAGCATCGCAAGTTTATACAGATACGAGGACATTTTAGCCAGTTTATGCAGTGTTTAAAACAAGTCATTTGTGACCAAAATAAAGAGCAACCTATAACCACTGGGGCACAGATATGGATTAACTGCATCCAGTCTGCAGCGCAACCCATCTGAGTATTACAAAGGTTGATTTCCGCACTATGCCCCGCAGCAATACGACAAGTTTTTTTTTTTTTTTCGTTAAAGCTTAACAGTAAAGTTACTTGACAAACATATTTTAGCACAGCTGGGAGAGACTGACCATTCCAACCCTACCTTCACCATGCTGCTGGCTTCTTCCTAGCCTCGGATACAGCCTCATATCTATCAGCCCTATCTGTAAAATCCTCTAAGCTTCTCCTGAACTTGGTGTGGGCGCTTCCTGATTGTGTACATCACTGGAGCACTTTGGGGTAAACACTGATGGCACAATCAGCCCGCCAATCAGGACACAGAATCAGTGTTTACTGCTGGTACAGAATCATTGATCCAGAGAAAGGCAGGGAAGACACAGAGCACTGGATCTCTCAAATAGTTAGAAATCATGATATATTGCCATCTGATTAGCATTACCTACAGATTGTGAAAAAACGGATGTGGATACAGGTATCACACATCTACTATTACTGTTTTGGGCCCATCTGAAGGAGCCCTAACCGATTTAGCTTTCTACCAAGACGCTGCTACACGATCAGATTTAATCTCCAACACAGATTAATCATATAATAAAAAAAAACGTAAGACAATATTACCAAAACACAATACTATTAATAATGTTTGTCACTGACAAGACTTTGCCCCTCGTCCGTGTGTTATCCCCTTTTTTTCATTACTGGCCCACGACATTCAGTTCAATGGGCCCTTACACATCAACACGTTTTCTTAGGTTCAGAGAAGTCATTTCCTGGCCAATTTATGCAGCTCAGGCTTTCCCAAAAAGTGTTGGCACCCCTGTATAGGAAGACATTCCTTTTTGTGGACAGTTTTTAGTCAAGAACATTATGTCACCCATCAAGGGTTGGGGCACAGTAGTACATTTGCCAGCTTATCTTTTTTTCGGACCAGCAAAACAGATTTCATGGATTGTACATGCGAAATGTATTACAAATTGATGCACAGACAGCAAAGACTGACCACGGATCTGTTCTTTGAGCCTCTATCTAACGGTCCTCGGATGAAATAAACTGAGGCTGCATTCACACGAAAGATGCCAGCCGGGCTTATCTGGGTGGCACTAGGTTTGCACAGGAAGGAGGGAGGGGGGTTGACCCCCTCCCTTCTCCATAGCGATGCAACGGTTCCGTTACACTGGAAAGATAGGACATGTCCATCTTTTCCCCATGTATGGAGCTGTACGGTGCCACAGGTGTGGGGGTGTGGTGAGAGCGTATATACATTCCCCAACGGTCATGTAAATGGAGCCTTATACTGATAATACTACTACAGCTTCCACTACTTATATTCGAATGGTAAATAAACAGGATTGTCTACTTGAGAAAAACTTACTATAGGGTCAAAGGCCACGTAAAAAAAAGACTGACAAAATCCCTAACCAATATCATGTGCAGGATAGGTTTACAAGAGAATTCTTGTACTCACTAAGATTGCACTGGCGAGACTGAGCAGCAATGTAACTAGTTGGGCAATTTGGTGAGCAGACATTCCCAGTGTGCAACAAGCCGGAAAATATCAGCAGGACCAAGGCGGCACCAGAAAAGGACCACTACAGGATTTGTGGCTGCAATTTGTCAATTGGACTGCGCGAGTAATCCTATAGGCCTCTGAATAGGTTGGTATAACTTTTTGCATACAGAAAAATATGTCGCTTTCGATTCTACTCCTTTTTACTTTACGGAATCTGTATTTCCAGCGACCTACGTCTCACCTTCCCTTGGTTATATGCGACAGGTCATAAGATGGGAGCCAGTGCAAGTATCTATTTATTTAAAAACAAAAACAACAATAAGGCGGCTCTATCTCCGCAGGTAGTTCCTGCATGATTTTACAAAAAATTTTAAATTTATAATAACCTCCCCTTCCTAGTTTCCCCCATCGTTAGTATAGATTACACACCAGGTCCTAGACTTCCATCACTGATATGTTACAATGACCAGAAATAAAAGTACATTTTATCTTATAACATTTATCTGCACAAGTCTATGCAGTCAGTTCTTCCACCATATCTGTGCTGTAACAGAGTTATAAGGTATAATAGGCTTCTTCCACTGGCAATACAATAAAGGTTTTGGGTGAACTACTTAACCCCTTAACCTACTTAAGCCCTTTTTTGTTTCTCATTTCCATTTTCACTTCCAACCATCAAAAATGTTACTTTTATTTTTACATGTAAAGCTTTGGAGACAGCTTGTTTTCTGCTTTTCTCTAACAATTGCAACTCCTAGTGACGATATTGCATATCTCCATGCCATGAAGCTAAAAATATCCAAATGCAGTGAAATTGGTAAAAAAAAAAAAAAAAAAACGCATTTGTACCATATTCTTGTGGACTTGGATTTTACGGCTTTCACTGTGCACCCCAAATGACATGTCTACTTGGGTTGATGCGATCACAGGTATTACATTTTTATAGGTTTTATAATGTTTTTATACATCTACAAAAAATTTTTGTTTTGCCATCTTCTGGCACGCATTGCTTTTTCGTACCTTGGTGTAAGGAGCTGTGGGTAGTGTTATTTTTATAACTTTTGATGAAGTTTAAATGCTCCTATTTTAGGACTGTACAGCCTTTTGATCACTATTATATATAGTTTTTTATATTTTTCAAAGTGGCAGAAAAGTGCCATTTTCAGTTTGGACACCATTTTCCATTACAAGGGTTAAACGCAGTGAAAAGAATATATATATTTTAATAGATGCGCGATACCCAATGTGTTTCTGATTTTTACTGTTTATATTAATATGACTTCTAGGGAAAGGGGGGGCGATTTGAATTTTTAGGGTTTTTTTTAATATATATATTTTTTTATTTTTACTGTTTTCCAGTCCCTCCAGGGTACTTACCCTAGGTTGTCCGATTGATCCTACCATATACTGCAACCATGTACTGCTAGCACTGATTGCAGGTGTTACCAGTAAGTGTTTGTTGCAACATGCTGCAAGGACTTAAAGGCTATGTTGAGGGTTCAGCCCGTGTGCCCTCTCCTAGCACCCGCAGCCAACACGTGCTGTACTATTACTATTCTGGACAGTCACATTTAATTTAATCAGACATTCAAACCTTTCTTCAAATTGAAGGCTCTAAAAACGCAAATCGCTCATTGCTGCTCCGCTCATCATGGTGAGCGACGAGGAGTCCAACAGGGACACATCAGACCCCCTGATCTGTAGTGGTCTCATCACCGAGACCACCACCAATCAGCAAGTTATCTCTATCTATAGGATAGGGCCTAAGTGTAGCACAGAGAAAGTTTATAAATAAATATTCTGCTGTGTGCAGAGAAGCTATTAACCCATAGACCAGCGATGGCGAACCTTTTTGAGCCTCAGTGCCCAAACTTCAACCAAAAGCCACTTATTTATTGCAAAGTGCCAGCGCAGCAATTTAAGCAGTAATGTATTTCTCCTTGTTCATTGACAACTTTCAATTCTTAAGCCTCCCAAGGACACCAATGCAGTTGAAAGGAGGAGGGCAAACTCATCTATCATTGTAGGCAGATTCTTTGAGTTCTCTCTGGTGAACTTTATTTTGGGGCGATGGCCTGGGTGCCCACAGAGAGGGCTCCAAGTGCCGCCTCTGGAACCAGTGCCATAGACTGTGTACTAATGATTTCTACCACCTATTACATGTTCCCTGCTCCTCCATATGATGGAAGCTGCCAGGCTGTCAACGTATACATCTTATATGTGCACTGTGCAGTGTTCAGTGTTCAGTCGATTTACATGTGGGAAACTTAATGGATTTAATGCTAAATTAGAAAACACAAGGCATTATGGGATCTCTGGGCAAGCTAACTGACCTCAGCTTGAGGGCATAGACTGACAGACATTAGTCTGTACACTTCACCTCTGGTGAGAAAGATTTTTATCAAATACTTTCAGAACAGAAAATGCCATAACTTTGGAAAGAAAAGGACGAGCAGCACAAAGTAGGCATCCTTCTGTTTTTAAAGGGGGAATCACATAAAATAATTTGGTAAAATCATTATAACTTTACAGTTCCGCTTTAAAGGTTGAGACAATGCATGACGAGACAGATCCCCAACCTGTTCAGTGCTGAACTAGACAGCAATTTCAGCTGCAGTGTTGAAATGATTACCCATGGAGATTCTCCACATTATTCTATCCTCTCTTGCATTTGTCCTTTCACAGACTTGGAACAACCAACTTCTCTTGCTATGGATGATAGTCACCCCTTTTTGGCCTTCATCGGGACAACCTGCTGATACTTGCAAAGTTGAAAACTGGAAAGTTAGGCTACCAGTTAAATAGGGTTTGTTGGATAATTAAGGAAAATTAGTACCAGGTCCTATATTAACACCAACAACTTTTAGGTTTAAGGTTTCTAATGTTGATTATTGTTCTTTTACAATTAACCAATTTACATTTTTATTTTGTGCTTTAGAATATATACAATTTATTAAAGAAGCTTAAATACTGCTGGGACAATGGACCAATCACAGGTTTCAGTAGTGATCTCCACACAGATGGCACATCACTGAATGACCTATGCAATTACTGTATTTACGGTTTGTTTTTGGTGTGCATTGTTAACCTACCCTAAGGAAATATCCTCAATATCAAATCTGTGGTGATCCAAATACACAGCACCCCCTCAGATCTGGTGCCCAAGAAGCTAGATGGCTACACAGATTGGATGCGCCAATTCACACCAACTTTGATTCATTTCAAATGAATAAGAGTTGATGCCTCTGCCACCACTGCTGGGAAGCCGGAGCCAAACGGAGAAGATGAGCAGGGGGCAAGAGGACACCGGGGTTGAGCACCAGAGGCGAGTACCGAGTTTATTATTTTGTCATAGCTAGAGATATATCTATATATATATCTATGAAATGGAAATGGCAGGCAGCACTCCAGAATTCAAGTCAAATGAAGGTGATTTTTATTGGAACAAGTGGCAACGTTTCGGTGTCATACACCTTTCTCAAGCCCACTGTGCGGACTTGAATTTTCCATGTTTAGATATATAGATGATATAAAGGGGGGCAGACATTTCATTCGTGGGGGGGGGGGGGGGGGGGGGGGGGCTCTGCTGGACAATTCATTCCCGGGGGGGGGGCGCGCGGCTCTGCTGGACAATTCATTCCGGGTGGGGGGGCGCGGCTCTGCTGGACAATTCCTTCCGGGGGGGGGGGGGCGCGGCTCTGCTGGACATTTCATTTCACAAGGGGGGCGCAGCTCTGCTGACATTTCATTTCACAAGGGGGCGAGCAGCTTCTGCTGGACATTTCATTTCCAGGGGGAGCAGCTCTGCTGGACATTTCATTTCACAAGGGGGGAGCAGCAAGATCAGTTGCTGCATTTTGCACCGTAGGCTTATAATCAAGTCAATAAGTTTGCCCTTTTTTTGGCAAAATTAGGTGCCTCTGCTTATTCTTGGGTTGGCTTATATAGTCAGGAAGCAGTACTAGCATGGGAAAGAAGACCGGAGTGACCAAAGAAAAGAAAAGGTTTACTGCAAGGAACTTTGTAATACTGGCAAAAATACAGTGCAAACCAAGAGGAATTCCTTTTCACGTATCCACAATTATAAGGTATTTACACAATAGAACAACCAACCAGACAACTTCATGCCAATGACTCAGCTTATTATCACAATGTTATCTACATACATACATACATATAGCAGCATTTTCTAGATATTTTCAAAATAAGCTCTAGATCCAAAAACTAGAACTCCCTCCTCGAGGTTACAGAACTGGAAGGATGAGGGCCATTTGCAGGCTGTAATGTAAACCTGACTACTGCAATAGATCTACACCTCATATAAGGAGTGCTACTCCACACATACAGAGGGAAAAGTCCTGGCCAATTTTGGCAACAATCTAGGATTGCAAGGAAGCATTTTACAGCGAACTAATTTTAGCCACAAGGCAACCTTCTCAATTTGCAGCAACGCTATGTGTAAATCTAAGATGCGCTGACGATCTTGCAGTGCTCCTACTAGATCAGAGAAAGCCTGCCAAAAACACTAACTAGTAATATCCTGTAATTAAGGGAATTAACATCCTCTGGGCTAATTAAAATCACTAATCCCCACAAACATCCACATGAATGTCACTTACCATATATCTGTATCAGGCAGACCTATACTGTACCAAGAAAGGTAAAAATCTTCACTCATAGTGCAAATACCATCAAAATGACAGACACCCAAAGAGAAGCGCAGCAGACCCCATCACAGCCAGGGGAATCCCTACACTGCTGATCATCATCCAGAGCTTCCTTAATAGAAGCAGAGTGCAGATGTGACATGTCCTTTTAAGTAACACAAGTCTATCTACAATCAGTTTTACCAATGGTAGACCTGTCCTACTAACTGTTTTCTGAGGAATTATTTTCCTCAGGACTTCATTTATTATATAACTACATACGGCACAATTTTGGCAATAACCCATTATAAAACTTATGCTACTCAGCCCTTGCATTATAATTTATTCACGTGCTCGAACATTAAAAGTCTCGCCTGGTCCCACCCATCCACAGTGCATAGAGCAGGTCACGTCAGGGAGCAGGTAGGTCTTCTACAGTCATAAAGTGAATTAGTTACAAGACGAGGTGCTCTAGTGCAGTAGACAAAGCACCCCAGACTGCTTAGCATAGTGTTTATAACTCTATATTATTAAAATTGCAGTGTATAGAGTTTTATATTAAAGGGGTATTTCCATTTCAGACAATTAATGTTATGGTTTGTATAATAAAAAGTTATACAATTTTCCAATATACTTCCTTATATAGTACACTTTCCTTCCAGTGGACAGAAATCATGGTCACACAGGTGCAAGGCTCATAATATCATATGGAGAGTAGTCAGAGCTGTGTGATATAACGAGCGCACAACTGTGTGACCATGGGCAGTTTTCTGTCCACTGAAAGTAAACCATGAAGCTTTCTATAGCAGGACAGCAAGCAGAGATCCAGAAAACCACAAGGAATTGATACAGAAATTATATTGGAAACTTGTATAACTTTTCATTATACAAACACTAACATTTATTTGCCGAAATGGGAATAACCCTTTAAGGTCTGAGAACAGTTCCTCAGGATCTGGTAAGTAGGACTAGGCTTCCATCAAGTAAATCTGATGGTATATGTCCCTTAAGTTCAGGAAATACATGAACACAGCTAACCGCTCTGATCAAAGAGTCCCCAAAAATGTATTGCAGGAGCACCAACAGTAGAAACCCCCCACCATCAGCAGCCATTTACATTACAACCCTCAGTTATGGGAACCAGCGACTCAAAGGGAAAATATTAAAGCATTTCTAACCTTTCCACAAATATTAGAGAAATCAGAAGTCCAGTGTGTGCACTATGTATGAGGAGTAACACTGCTTGAGGACAACAAAGAGAGGTAGAGAGATGCTGTTACAACTGAAAAGAAGAGAATATGTGAAAATAAATAACACTGATGCAATGAGTAGACTGCATACTCCATACTTGGATCATACGGGGTATATCCACAGCAGGTAAGTCACTGCAGATAGTGGTGAGAATCTGCTGCTTTGTACAGTAGCAGCCAAGTGGATAATATTGAATTAGATTTTATCCACAGGCTGCACAGATAACCTGCATAACCGATGCAACATAATAAGTCAGAAAAGCAGAATACCTGCAGTGATTATGCTACATATTCTGCTGTTATATCTACATTATTTTACTTTTATTCAATGATGACCTATTGTTACTGTAAGATTGTGCTGTCAAACTCATTAGCCATGTTAATCATCCTCTTCAGATGAGATCCATATGTATAGTGAAGCTCAAAACTAGAGGGTGTCCCAATGGGAATGTTATACACATACGATGGGATTTTCTATAGTACACAGCAAATCTATGCCAACCTGTTCAATGGAGATGTCATTTTGCCATGTTTCTGCCCCAAGGATACCCCTAGTGTATATGCCAGCAACTTTTTCCAGGGTATACTTAATATATATTCACCAAATAGAATGTCAAAAGGGTCTTATCGTCACCTTAAAATACAACTGTAAAGTATAAACACTTTTGCCTAACTCTGCACTAAGCTAATTATAGTAAATTAGAGAACAGGTTATATTTGCTATCTGCAGGTGTTTAGCTGCCCCCCAGGCTACTCTCCATTTGTCATGCTTTCTGGTCACCATGGGAAACCTTATAGAACTGCTCGAGAGGAGGCGGCTTGTTGGGAGGGGCAGAAGAAGATGATTGCAAGAAAATAAGACCTGGAAAGGGTTCACAAGCATGTGACTCAGGTCGGCCAATTACAAACATGCTGTCCCGATTCATATAAATACCAGCAAGTGGCACACACTTCAGGAATAGCTGAATGTCATTTTATAAGGGATGATAGATATAACAGCTTGTATCTACAGCTAGGAAGAAGCCAGCAACATGGTACGGGTATCGTTGGAATTGCTGTCATAGGCTCTCCCCAGCTGTATTAAAATAATTTTTTGGCAGTAACTTTAAAAGTTACGCTTTAAATATATAAATGATTAGTCTCACAATAAGCAGAGATCCAAATCTAGACACTTCTTTTCCCTATGCTGTCAGTGAAGCTTTGTATACCCGTCTCTGCATGTGGAGCTACGTATTCAAACAGAGAGGCATTGGCAGAAAGCTCAGTAGTAAAAAACCTCTCCACCTGATATACGTTGTAGATAACATCCAACCCTACACAACACACCTGCAAATGTCAAATTTGACCCATTCCCCTCATGACTAGGAACCAGTTTGCCAAATTTATACAGTATCTTGAGTGCTTTGTTGTAGCTATTCGGCTACAGCATAAATGATTTCATGAGCACCTTCCCCCTTAAACGAGTAGTCCCTTTAAATGTTTTTCCAAAAGTTTACAGTGCTATACGACCACAGTTTAAGTGGCCGTTTACTTCCGTACTGGTTTCTGCAAACATAACGGAAGGTAAATACTGATGATGCTCTGACACAGACATGTGACCAGCTCAGCCAATCACTGGATGCAGAACTGAGAAAAAGAAACAGGATCGGTAAGGTGAGAGTATATCTTTTCTTATTATAAGATGCTATACTGTTCTTACGTGAAATATTGTAAGTGAAGAAAAACACTTATAATAAGTTCTACATCTGCAGACATCATATGACTATGTAATCGAGTAAGATGCAAAGCTGTAACACGTTTAGTGCTACAAGTCATAACTCAACGTAACCCCGGCTTATAATGGAGCTCATTGTGCGATCATGTGGCATATCTTATGCCCACCTCCACTCACAAGACAAGGCAGTAAGCTAGCCCCTCATACATCTTAGAACGATAAGCTCCAAATCCTGCAGCTTCTATTTCTGCTCTCTCTATGTATGAGGTTACTCTGCCGGGTAGATGGCATCCCATGAAATAGCCCTAGTGTGTCAACCTGTGACATCCGACGACTGATGTGGTTACAAGTCTGGACAGCACAGAACACACTTCCCCTAAATATGTCACAGATTCTGATTCCCTTTGTAAGTTAGTCCAAACATGCACAATTAACCCCTCTGCCTCCACCACTGTGCCTTGTTACAGAGGTCATTTAAGGGCCTTATTCTACAGAGTAAAGACATGAGCTAATGGAAACATGGTCATCCGACTGCAGAATTATCAAATGTTTCTGAAATTTGCCACTGGCACAATGAAGGGGCAGGTACACCAACCCCAGGGACTACCAAGTGTGTGGCACATTAAGTGTTGCCGAGTATAGTAGAAAGAGTTGTAAATTTTTAAAAATTGAGACCCCTCTGGTTCAAAACGTCTCAGACTTTTTCATTTAGTGACGTCTTAGTTTAATTTTTTCTAATAAAATGGATTTTTTTTTTAATCCAAAACTCTTTCACTATACTTGGAAGCTGGATCCCATTGTTCATTCTACATTTGATGACTGCTGGACATCGGTCCTTTCCCTGTGTAGATGACAACAAACCCAGGAGGAGAGCTGAACCCAACAAATGTTTTTTTTCTCTATGACATTAAGGGTTGCCCCAACATCTGCCTCTGCCTTAGGGGTATAGGGTATAATATGCTTGAAATTTGCTGAGGGGCTGGAAGGGCAAAATTAACATGCAAAACACTTTATAGCCTTTATAGGATATTAAAAACTTATTACACTAATTACATATTTTCTAGCACAAAATGGAAAACACTTAGAAAGCCACAAAGCCGTAATTAGGCACCAATTTAATTTAATGGTTTAAGAATATTAATTGTGGTAACAGTGCTGTGCCATGATGCCAGTAGTACTGCACGCGACTGCAGCGCCCAGTTATTGGTTGGTATTGGGGGGGGGGAATATAAGTATGAGTACTGCTTAGTGAAGTGGGGGATCTGAGTGGTGATCTTTATGCTTCAGAACGTTTTAAACTGTTTATTAAAAAAAAGTTATAAAAGTTATGATGGTGAAAGGGCTTTATGACGTCCAGACCATCTTGGACAATTGAAAGGAAATGTATCGTTCGATTCCTAACTTATTAAGCAGCGTCACTGACTGAAACTACTTTGCACCCTGATGCTGGATCATGGCTTGTAAGATGGTCTCATATTCCTAAAAAAATAGGTTTTAAAAATATGCTTATAGGCGGCGAGTGCTCTACAGCAGTCTGGAGGGGCTCTGGTGACGCCCCAAAGTGCTTGCACCTCATTAGCATATTAAACAAAATTTTTTTAAGGAAAACGAGACCATAAAAACTAACACAGATCCTGCAACAGGATGCAAAGAGGATTCAGTCAGTGACGCTGCTGCTTTATACGGTATAGATCAGATGGTAGATTACCTTTTAGTTTTGTGGAAGCGATTTTGTGTTGATATAAAAATTTGTATATTTTAAATTTATATATTTCACATAGAGGCTGATGTGGAAAATATAAAAACCGTAGCGACAGGCGTGTATATAGCAGCAGTCACAGATCTGTACCCAGCCCATCCAGGAGCGGTCATTGAACTACATTACCTGGGGGTGAGCGATGCCAGGCTACCTATACAACATGCCACGCGTGGCACTAGTAATGGCACTGGCTCCCCCAGGCATGGCTTATACTGTGGGAACAGATGCCACCACACACCCATGCTCGGTGCCATGAGCCTGGCATCCCCCGGGCACTGGCACAGGGCAGCCCCTGCAGTGCCCGCTCTCGGCTCGCGTTACCTTTGAATTTGAGCTCGTGCGGCGGGTCGAGGACCAGGACCTGTTCGTGCTTCGACATGTTGGCCCCTCCGGCTGCACACATGCACCTCACAGCTGGGACACGGCACGGGAGATGCGGGAAGAGGCCTCCGGGCTGGGGTAATGGAGAGGGGCCCGGCAGTGAGCGCCACCAGGCCGGCGGGGTGAGCGAGGGAGGGAGGCTGCCGCTGCGCTGGATAGACGGCAGGGTCGCTGCTCGCCGCTCCACCCCCTGCGCTCCAGGTCACCGCTGACTCAACACAGTTGCGGCAACCGCACAATGGTTGCACAGGGCACGTCAGCGCCGGTAGTGACAGGCAGCACGTGACGTCAGCGCGTAGATTCGGAGCCTCACTGCCCACCTGTAGCCACGCCCACACCCGGTGTTACCACGCCCCGATCTACACGTCACCTATTCAGCTTTTTTTTTGTCTTCCCCAATCACTAAACTTTATTTAATATAGTGTCCGCACAACAGTTGAGGGAAAAGCGATAGAAGCTTAGACATGGCAGCTATCCAGGCCTGTAGTCACAGGAATAAGTGCCCTTCTATAGTTAATAATACAAAATATGTACAATACTTTATACTAATACCTGGCAACCATGCTGTGTACTTACTGGAAGACCACCACAATGTAGGTACATACCTGATCAAACCAGCCTGCTGGGATTTCATTCTAGTTAAAGGGGTTGAACCAAGTTTTAAAGTTATCTCCTATCCACACTCCAGGGAATAACAAGTAGGTCAGAGGGGCCTGACTTGGAATGAGATATTGATGTGGTGAAAATTGCTGAGCACAGCTCTCCAGTATCTCATGCACTGCTGGTGGCATCACCCCACACTCCACGTGCAGAGACACCTCTGCGCTGTGCTCTGCAATTTGTGAGGAGAATTTATTTAACTATGTGTCACCATATTCTCAAAACGAGAACCTTTTTATTCCCCGATGAAAATAAAATCATTAGAGATTGTTTATTGCAGCATAATATAACGGTTAGATTGGTATTATTTTGGGGTACATCCAACTTTTTGATCACTTTTTGAATTTAGTTTTTGAGGGTATTTTTTTTTTTAAACTTTATTTATTTTTATTACTGTTACATTATCGGACCTTTGGAAAACCTTGATAATAATAAATAATTCTTTATTTATGTAGCGCACACAGATTACGCAGCGCTGCACAGAGCTTGCCAAATCAGTCCCTGTCCCCATGGGGCTCACAATCTAATCACCCTTATTGCTTTTACAATATAATGTCAGTTTTACCAAATGAAAACTGATAAAAAAAATGGAGATATCTATCTGCTTTCAAAAAGTAGAACAAAATAACCAATATTTTTTGATGGTTTTATTGGTAAAAGGTAGTTTTCAGAATTACACGTTTCAAGAGCGCACTGCTCTCTTCGTCATGTTGATAATAATGCACTTAATATGGCTTCAAAGTAAAAGGAAATGGATACATTTTTAAGAAATAATAGCTAAATTTGATAACATGACATCACACCACTAAGATATACATGTATCAGGTATCTAGATACAGTCATATGAAAAAGTTTGGGCACCCCTATTAATCTTAATCATTTTTAGTTATCAGAATTTGGGTTTTTGCAACAGCTATTTCAGTTAGATATATCTAATAACTGATGGACACAGTAATATTTCAGGATTGAAATGAATGGTGCGATTAAGCAGCCTCAGAGGCATCCATGCATGCTGCCCCTGCTGTTTCCTGTCCATTTCCGTGGTGTTTCCATCCTTTTCTGAGGTTCCCAGGTGTTTGGCCAAGCTTCCCTGTGCAGAGCCTTGGTCCCCTTGAAAAATGCTCGAGTCTCCCATTGACTTCAATGGGGCTCGTTATTCGAGACGAGCACTCGAGCATCGGGAAAAGTTCGTCTCGAATAACGAGTACCCGAGCATTTTAGTGCTCGCTCATCTCTAATCCTATGCAACTTGGAACGTCAACTTAAAATTTTTCATTCTGAATTCCTAGAACTCCAACTTCAAATGTTTTGAGAAAGGGTGTCTGGTTTTTCCATTGCCAATCCTCTATGTAAATAACTGGGTGTTAACACCTAGAGCACCTTTAACCAATGTGGCATAATTTTTTTAAAAACTGTAATGATTTTTCTCTTTGTTTGTTTACTTTTTTTGTTATTTTCAGCACTCTTGTCCTTACTAGCACACATTCAAAGTCATTTTTGGGTGTTGACTTCAACAGGGTTTGTGTTTGGGTCTAAGTTCGCCCCAAAGTCTGGGTCCTTAAACTGAATTTTGTTGCAAAATTTCAACCCACTCATTTCTACTTATGACCAACAAAATAAATATACTTATCAAGTAAGTTGCTATGATATATAAATATAATGTTGTAATAAAACCCTGTATGGCTGTGACTTAGAGATTGTTATTTTGTTACATGCGTATACTACTGAGATAATGGCAGGATTTCACAGTGGGAATAATCCAGAATTAGCTAGAACCAAGACATTTCAGCTTTGAAAGTCTGTAGACATTTGCGGACAGAAATCAATGCCCATTGTTTAAAATGGACACCCTCCACTACTTTATTTGTCCTGCAAATGTCTATAGCTCAGTGTTCCGAAGCGATCACATTAACAGCATTTACTGCAAACTGTAAAATGATGATAATTACAGTCTCAATAACCAAAATAGGCTCCATTGGCTTCAATAAAATCAGGAAAACATTTTTTTTCAGTAATTTTTTTTAGAAACTGATATTTTATGGATGGTCCAGGACTGTTTGGATGGTTGTCAATCTTGCTTTATGCCGTCAACATCAATATGAAACATTTCAGCAATATTTGAGGAGTTGGGTTATGCACTATTTATTACTTTATTATCTGTAAATGACCCAGTAATAGGAGTTTTATAAATTCTCTCCTCATTTGAACTGATATTTTAATTTCTCAAAAATTCAGTCAGGAATTGCGACCCCCCCCCCCCCCCCCCCTTTTCCTAATTCCACCTCCACACCCAGTTCCTGGTTATAAAATTTCTACAGATTACAAGGTATAACAAAATTGTACACTGTGCAAGAACTGATGTAAAATTATTCAGTGTGCATGTTGTGTGCCAGATATACTTAGAGACCTAAACCTCTCAATATATATGGCACTGTACATGGGCGCATGATACTCCAGATCTAGAGGACTTCCCCCCTTAGTTTTATAGATTTATTTCAAACTGTGAAACTTGAAAATTGAGTGGGGAATTATACTGGGATTGAAGCCCCTCTGACCTAACCATTAAATGCCATCATTTTGCATCAAATCATGACCTACAGTAGATCCTTGTATATAAAGATAATTATTATAACAGTAACCACCTTTTATGGCAGTTTTTGTAACAAAAATTAATTTAAAGAGCAATGCAAATGTTAGGTAGCAGCCCTGTAGCGTTCTCTTATCATACCTATTTTACCAGGATTGTATCACTAGGGGCATGTTCTTATATAGTTCTCTACAATAAACTGTTCCACAGCAACTCCCTTTTACACTGAATGACAACTATGTAACTATGGGCTGTTTCACATGAACATATGCAGCATGTGTAAATGTGTTGCATGATGGCACAGTCTCACATGCTGCACACAGTGCAGTCAAGGACGTTCCCTCTGGTGGCCGAACAGCCGAGCCAGAACTCTGTTAACTATGATAATTTTGGCGTGAGTGTTCAGCCGGAAGAGGGAACGTCCTTGCATTATATTTCTATATAATGCAGGCACTCTCATCCACTAAGCTGTGGGATCATGTCCCCATACGGCATACTATACGGCACATTTACACAGGCTGCACATGTTCGTATGAAGCAGCCCTAAACCAGATAAGTTCTTTTGACTTTAATTAGCGCAGCTACAATCCAGAAATATGAATCAATATTTGACAGTATTTTGGGCCGTCAGCTAGTTCTTGTGGCTAGCTCATGTCTCCTACTGACTTCTATTATGCACAGTCAAGGTGTGTAAGGGCTGCCATGCCTCATCACACCATCAATGTGCCTTTTCAATCTTTTGGCCCCCGATAACGAGGTCTTCCCGATTTACTGGGGGTATATTATCCTCTAATTCACTCACTCTGTCGTCCACCGCATGTATTCTGGGATTAACTTTGCGGATATCATGGTGGATAATTGTCACATCTTCTTTTAGCCCTCTAAAGTGGGTATTCATAGTTAACAAAGCTGAGCCACAGTGTGATTTTGCAGAAAAAAAGATCCTTTAGTGTGTCATTTAGGACTTGCAGGGCAGCGAACTGTTGTAGGGTGGGGATGGTGGGGCATTGCTCTCTGTCGCAGCAACCGATGTCTGGGGTGTGGGGCTGAGGGACTCACGTGGCCATCTGTAGGTATGCTGGGTATGCTGAGGATGTCTGGGGACCCAATCGGAGGGTTTTCAGGTACTTTTGTAAGCCAAGGAGCGAGCAAGGAGGATTAAAGCAGGATCTGCTGCAGGAGCTGTAGCGCGGTCCGTCCGCTCAAATTGCTGGCTAAGCCACTCCTCCAATTTTAATAATTTATAAATGAAAAAACTTTGTGAATTGCTTAACTGTAAAGGGTTAAGCAAGTGTCTGGTGTATCTGTGACTTTGTGAGACTGACAGAAACCTGTATCCAGCCATCTGAACATCCAGTTGTCCTGTACGAAGAAATGCCTTGACCAAGTGTGTCCCTGGACCACTGAAATAGTGCAGGATCCTTTTATAACTCTATGCTCTCAGACCATCATCAATGTTTTGTTTTACCGAGAGACTAAGTCATTAAACTATCTGCCCTTTGTGAAATACTGCTCAGTGAAAAAACATTAAGCTCTTTAAAAGACTCTGGAACCAACAAGCCTTGTACATAATTGTACTGTTAATTGACAAGCATTGTGCCTTCTTCAGTAACCAATGAGTTCAGTACCTCTTGTTGGAATCAAATGAATTGAAAAGTTAGCTCTTCAAAGTATCATCCTGAACTAAGCCCCATCATATGAGTCAAGTACTACATAAAGAACTAACTCTGCAATAAAGTTTTACTAATATATAAGGAAAGTCTAATGATCTAGTTACATCCAATAGTAAAACAGGCAATCCAAGGCAACTCCAGTTTACCATTGCACACGTCTCCAATTATATTCCTACCACTATTACCAGATCTTAGAGTATAAAAAATAGTACTATAAATGCATTTTACAAAAATCTTTTGTTGTTCTGTACTTGCATTGTACCTATTTGCATATGTATGTATGCCAAAAAAGCAGCCGGTAGTTAGTTACTATGGTGATAATGTCCAGATTAAATGAAAGGCATAATTTTAATGTTCCACAATTTACACAAATGCAGAAGATTGAATATAAATACTAAATGCAATGTTCAGCAGTCACTAGTTTGCAAACTCTAGAATCAGCTCTTTAACACACAAAGTATAATCCATTAGCTGTAATCACATTTTATACAAAGCAGTAAAACACTGTATCCTTAGCATTAACTATTGAATCATAAATATAAAGCTGAATGCTAGGTAGTAGTTTTATTCTTTCTCCTATTTTTACGGGCAATTTTCATTTAAAATGTCAATACAGCAGGATAAGATGCATTACTCATAATACTGAAGTTCATATGCTTACAAAATACTGTCGGTGGTCAAATTGTGGTATTCCTCAATGAAGGTATCTTAGGGAAATTGTACTCACTAAGCTGAACATGAACATACACATTTTTCTACTCCCTTTATGCATCTTTCTTTTGGACCTCAGCAATGGCTACTTCATTTTGTCACAGTAATGTCTGGTTATTTTGGTTGACTTTCTGTTATTATATCTTAGACCCTCCTGAACAGCATGTAAGTAAGCTTAACATCCTCAATTACACACCAGCCAATATTTGTTGAGGCATCAAGACACCTAGTAAACATTGACTATATGGGACATCAGGAGAATTGGTATATTCTTTTGATGGGGGCCTTATCCTCATCTTATATTTCTAAACTAACCCCTACTGTTACCCGTCCCTCCTATGATGTCCCTCATCACTTTACTGTCCTTATTCCAGTAACCCAACACTATGAAGTAAATTCTAAACATACAGATACCAACTGGTGACAGCCTTATGAAGAATTATTTAATTTATTTTAATGCTTATT
The DNA here is from genome assembly GCA_019512145.1 of Engystomops pustulosus. NCBI lineage: Eukaryota > Metazoa > Chordata > Amphibia > Anura > Leptodactylidae > Engystomops > Engystomops pustulosus. The sequence goes on along the minus strand of CM033645.1, from coordinate 58,130,236 downwards.
TAATTTTCAGTAAGCTTAGATCAGTATGTCATCAATAGGTCATTGAAGTCCTCACTCCACTTACCTAAATAAATGTGCAATCTATCTTAACAAATCATTTACGGAACTAGAGATGATTAAGATCTTTACCTTGACTCATAAGTCCTAAGTGTCTTGGGGGTGCCAGGAACGGAATTCTAAGATTTTATCTAGGTGGTATGGATGCCCTAAGGTGGTACACAGGTTTTTCCCTGCAGTGAATGTTGTTGATGCCTCTCTGCTTGGGTGCAGCTAGTAAAGTAGTTCATCGCCACTGGAGATCTACCTCCTTCCAAGTTGGTGTTTGCAGAGTGGCTCAACCATCTGATGAGAATGTAAGAACGCATAGCTTTTGAAAATTATTGTTATGATGCTTAACACTATCTTTGGTCAAAATGGATCATGTTCTGTGAATCTGCAGCCATAACTTCATGGATTGTTGCAGTAGATAATTCTGTATCAATACACTAGACGCTCCCATTTCCCCCTTTCCCCTTTTGTATCTTTCCTTATGTGTGCCCCGTGTTTCTTCAGTGTTTACATTGTGTTCCGCTCTTTTCAGGATAAATTAGCATTTTGCAGAAATATTATAATGTGCTTTTTTGTATCCACCTTACTGCTTTTATAGAACTTTATCATGTGTTATTTGATGCAAACTGTATGTACAGCTGTTCTTAATTTGCACTGTTTTCCATAAAAGAGATTTACCCACAAAAGAAAAAAGAATGGGTGGATGGACCATTATTCAAGCAGTTTTAACTCGTGTCATCCTTTCTTCCTTACACATTGTAAGCTCATGCAAGCGGGGCCTGCATTCCTATCATTGCAGCTTTTGAATACCAACAACAAAGGTTAGGATTAACTATAAGATTAATGGTGATTTATATACAGGGTGTAATAGGGATATATGGTGGTCCTATTATAGCTACTATACAAGCACAGCTCAACATAGGCATACCCTTGCAATTGACTTACTCCAACCCACATGTCTCCACTCCCTCCCCCCGACCCCACCTCTACCACCTTGTGAACCTTGAAGCTTATCGATGCTGACCCCAGGTGTGAATGTAACACAGATACCGAATTTGAATCAAGCAGACCTCATTGGACCAACACCTAAGCACTGATTGCATAAAGAACCAGTAAGTTCCCCAAATGCGGCCTTGTTTTAATGATTGTCTAGAGCTGGTGTAATGTGTTTGTCCATCATCCTTTTGTGAGGTGTCTCCACAGAGACAAGATTAGTCTGCAGCTGGGACGGTGGTTCAGCTGGTTATCTAGCATTAACATGTTTGATCATTTATATTTTAAGACAAATAATATAAAAGTTAAGTCTTATATATAAATAAGGTGTAGCCCACACTATTGGAGTTATATTCTTTGACTAATGAAATCAGCAGCAGAGATGAACTTTATCTATTATTGCTGAACTCATTGGGGCACATTTACTTTCCCATTCCTTGGAGTTCACAGAAAGGGCATTGTCCAACGATAATGTACTCTGCAGTGATTCACTAAGATCATGTGCCCAATATCCTGCATGTGTCGCTTCCCCGCTCAGGTCCGCTGGAGTTCACCTTCTTCTTCCTGGTGCATGTAAGTGCATTGTCTTGCTACACAATTTGAATCTTAAATCCTGCGCTCAGTCTGATTGTCCAATGGTACGCCACCCGATTTCTGTCGTATGGAAGCCGGCGCAGCTGAGCAAAACAATCCCAGCGCAGACACCTGTTAAATACCTGTCAAAGCTGCGCAAATCCCAGAAAAGGCAAACAGTCCAATGGAAGTGCGATCCACGACCCTGAGTGAATAAGCCCCAGTACTCTCTACCCAATCATTTGTACAGTGCTATAAAATATGATGGTGCTATATCAATAAAGATTTTTTTGTTACTATTTATTTATTATCCATTTTCTTTGATGTCTGCTTTAGTACTGCCATTGACTATAGACTTAGAAGCATGTAAAACAATGTTGATTTTACTTGTACTCTTGGTTTATGCAAAGTTTTTTTATGATGCTAGAGACTTTTTAACCAGTCTTCACAATGGTTCAATGTCGTAGCTGACCATTAATCTAAAGATATTACTCTCCAGTCAGAGAGTGAAAACAACAGTGTTAATAGGGTAAAGTATGCCATCAATATCTTACCAAATCAGCTTTTTGCTGATCAGTCCCCCATCATTAACTTATTGGCAGCCTATAAAATCACAGAAATCCCTTTAAGCCTATTTTTATTTTCTGGGATTATTTTCATGATTGATTTTATTTCTGTTTCCATGTGAATCTAATCTATTGATACAGTGTTTTAAAATATATACCACCTAAAATGTGTTGTGATTGGATTTCCAGACAGCACTTCTATCTCTTACTCCTTTGCTTCTGATCGCATATGTGAAGCCTAGCGAGTGGATCACACCCACTAGATATACATATTAAGCTCATATGTCATCTGCATACATCTAAATATCAGAATGTACATTACTGCCAAAACAAGACAAAACAAAACACATGTTTCCTACCTCTACAGCCTCGTAGTACATGCCCTTTCCTTCATTATCTTGTTTAGCTGACATCAGCCAAGACTTGATTAAGTATTCATAGAAGCTGTCACCAAGTCCTCCAAGAGACACATGATCTATAGAAGGAGAAGCGGCACACAATTTGTCCAGGATGGATGATAAGAAAATTAATCTGACATTTCATTTGTGCACATGCAAATCTTTCCGTTAAACATCCATGCCAAGTGGCTGTTACCTTCCAGATTTCACTCAGCATTGTTGTTTGTGTGATTGATTCATAATTAAACAGTTTCTCCAATCTTTATGGTCATCGGCACACTGAATTATGTAAGGGCAAGTCTGAAGCTTTTAGAAGGTCGCACATGTCCTCCTGTCTATGTCCCCTTCTCAACTAAAGCACTTATATTAATAGGGTAATCAACATGTCCCATGTCCCATTAAAGAAACTTATACTCTATCCACAAGATATGAAATAACTATTGAAATGCTGATCACTGGGACTCAAAAGCACTTAACAACTAGGTTCCTGTAAAAGAAGCAACTAAAATGTGGCAAATTCGAGTCCGTACCCTTGGTCTATGTGGAATACTCCAGTTTTGCACACATCTATCATGCCTTAACACCTCATGATAACACCTGCCAACCATTGGAATCCAAAAAAATAGTGTGATGAAAAAATTGTAAAGTTAAGAGATTGTTAAAAGATAAATTCTCTTTGCTCTAGGCACAAACTAATTTGAAAAAAATGTTTATTTTCAGTATCTAGTAAAAATCTAGATAACAATCTTGGGTAACGATTTCCTTTAAAAACACTGCTTTCAAATGTGGGACCACAAGTGCATGTGCCATCAGAGCTGGCAGGAAAGGACACGAACAAACCGCCTTAGCTAGTTCAAGATCATTACATGTAGTTCTAGAGTAAGAAGCTGCATAATTCACCCGAATGATGGCCTGACAGAAATGCTATACACAGTAGTATTATACAATGTCATTTCCAATGAAATGTTGATACATGGTTATGTGAAGCCCACCATAAATATTATCTCAAAAGTACAACTGTGGTGCACTGGTGTTTCAAGTGAAAGAGGGTTTTCACATTCAGGTATTCACAATAATATTATGTATTAGATAAAACCACAACACTGTAATTATATAAATATTATACATATTGTATATACATTATTATTATATATATGTTGTATATATTATATATATATATGTTGTTGGATTAAAAGCTTTTTCTATAGGGCTTATGTTATTCCCTCTATATGCCTATTGTCAAATTGGAAACATTCTTTACATTTCTTTAGTGCTACCACCTTATTCTTCTATTTGTAACAAAGTATAAGCACATATTTCAGACTTAATTGACCTTCTCTGTGAATTAGAGGGGCTTATATTGTTTTTCTGTACGTACGTTGGACCCAGCTACCACTGACAGGACTGAAATAATTGGGATACAATCCATGAGGTTTTTCCATTTTCTTCAATATTCTCCTGATAGTGTTCACCTACAGAAAATAAATGAACAAAATTTAATTTTTTTCACATTATGTAAAAACTAAGTTATAAAAATGTGTTCTGCGATTATTTAAATTTATGTTGCCGATGGATGCAGTTATGATTTTGGGACACAGTTTTGAAACAAAATATGCAATGGTGTTAGTTTTTACCTTCTCAGTAAATACTGGATCTCCAGACAATTCACTCAGCTTCAAAAACTCAAGGTGTAAGGTTCCAAATTCAGCTAAAATGCTACTCCCAGCGGAGGCCCATCCCCAGCTCCAATTTAAACCACTAAAATGGTTTTAAAACATAAGATAAGTCAAAAAGTAACAAGAGAAAAAAAACTAGAATTAGGTTTTAACATTATATGCAAATACTCATACAAGTGACAATGTATATTACATACTGTATCTCATCTGCAGTTCACAGATCTGAAAATTCCTATAGCTCAGGTGGACACATAGTTTTCTCTGTATTGATTAATGTACTCTGTTTGGTATAAAGAGCATAAAATATATCACTTGCAAGCTCCATGCTGACAAGAGTTAGAAGGAATGCTTAAAGATTTCATCACTGGAATCTGTCCATAAGCTTAATAGAGGCTGAAGCTCAGTATAACTAAAAGCTAAGCAAAGCAACATATTTACAAAGTAAGGCTTTATTCGTGCTTGGTTTAAGCTGTTTTTTTCATATCCCATATGCACTATGGAAAATGTTTACCACAATAATCTTTGCAGTACAAAAAAGTATAGTATACTATGTCACCACTTATGGACTTGGCATATGGCAATAGTAATGTTACCATTATCTTTTAACATTATTTTTGTCATGGACTAATTTCCTTCCATAGTTAAATCAGGTCCATAAAGACCAGGCCATAGGCACATGAGCTGTTTTGAGTCTGGACATGCCCCAGTAAGGGCACATTTATACTCATAATTTGGCCAGTGTTAACAAAGGATAAAAAAATAAAAGTATACTATAAAAATATATTATCTATATTAGAATTACAACTTTTGTTCCCAGTCTTTTATACTATGACTGTACTATGCATCCACTTACATCTATTATCACAATCCTGTGCCCTCCAATACACGATTAACGTCTCTGTCCCCACTATAGACTACCACTACCCTATGTTTCTATACAATATAACACCCTTCTTACCACACTCCTAAAGACTTTTTAGGCTATAGCAATACATGGACAGGTCTAAAATAAAAATAAATAAATGGGAACACCCCTCCTTAACTCAATGCCCTAGACACAGACCTTTAAGTGTTTAATGGCAAATATGGCCCTGATGAAGATGGGTCAGATTCCTATACCCATAAACAAATAGAACATGTTCTATATTATAATTGTTTTTGAACATCACATGACTTATTTAGGACAATGGGGCACATTTACTTACCCGGTCTTGCGCGTTCCCCGATCCGGAGTGTCCGAAGAGAATGAACTCTGCTGCGATTCACTTACATCATGCGCCCAATATCCTGCATGTGTCGCTCCCCTCTCAGGTTCGCTGGAGTTCACCATCTTCTTCCCGGTGCATGTAAGTGCATGGCTTGCAGCACAATTTTAAAATTAAATTCCGCACTCAGTCCGAATCAGTCTGAATCAGCCCGAATCAGCCCGCCCCCCGATTTCTGTTACATGAAAGCCGACACCAATGCGCCAAAATCCGATCGCATACGACACAATTCCCTTCTAAATCCCTGTCCCAGTGGCACGATCCCGGAAAACCCGACGGAAATGTGGCCGCGGGACCCTTAGTAAATAAGCCCCAATATGTTTTAGGAAAATGGGGGCTGGGTGGATTCATTCTATATATAACCTGTAAAATGAACCCACATTATAAGTAAATAAGTAATTTCTACATCTAGATTATTATGCTTAATGCAGATTAGAAGGAATAAAGATATTGTCATGCACATGGCACTGATATTTGCATGGATTGTCAATGGCAGAATACTCATTAAACATACATGGATGCTTAGTAATGCATCAAACAGATGGTCTATTCTAAAAGTACCCTGTATTTTTGATTCCTTTAAAGTAAAAAGCTAGAGGAATGACATTATGTTCAAAGCTATTATTGTATTTAGAGTATTGTCACTAGCATCCTCCTACAGTTTACTGTTTCAGCATAACTTGGAATGGAGATTACTGACAAAACACTGAGAATATCGTATGTGTGGGTGTATATTTTAAATGTACACCTAACTTTATACCTGGTCTCTGCAGAAACTTGCCCACATTTGGGTTTAAGTAGCTATATATTTATGAATTAGAATGCTGAACGTACATCTCTATCAAAGGTTTCCTTATTGTTGGTGTGGTCAAGGCATACCAATGCAAACTATAAGTTAGACTTCTAGTCTTTTTGGGGGGGTTTACCTAGTTCTAATTTTCCAAAATGATCATTGCTTTATCTACATATGATATATATTTCAAAATATCGCTATTTAAAAAAAGTAAATAATTAAGAAACCAAATCTAAACCCAAACCCTCATCACCTCCCCTATGACACCTTATCAGCTTGTTACTATATAAGTCCTTAGCAGGAGTTACAATATTTTTCTTTTGTATGTGTGTGATGATTTTTATGTAACTATAACCCTGACCTGTTGTCTATTTTCTAAATGAAAATAAATTGTTCAAGTAACCCTGACATTATTTGTTTCCAATTTGTTCTCATTGTAGCTGTCATCTAGTGAAGCCACTTGCTCATCTTCACTGAATTCTCTTCCTTATCCAGCAAAATAAATAATAACATAAATCAAGGATGACATCCCAGTAAGAACAGTCTGAAGTTATCTTCGAGGTGCATTTGCCATCATGTGCTAAATATTTATGCTCTGAATGTCAAGATATGTATATGGTTAATATGGGGCTGATCGCAAGCATTCAGAAAAATTTTGCTTACTTTCCAAGGTTGATAATACCACGAGGAATACCAGTGGGAGTACTAAATGCTGGTAACAGTTTCTTCCCAAGAGCAATTGCTTTTTCCCGGAAAACCTGAAACCAAACACAACATTTTGTTTTCAGAAAGGGTTCAGAAAGACATTTAGTTCTCTGATTAAAAAACCCACTTTAGTGAGGACCTAACACTCTAGTTTCCACTATAAAATGAACAGTGTGCCATGTACTGTATGATTACCTATATAAGCGCTATTTGTACAGTATATTGTTGTATAGGTTGGACCAAAGCAATGCTCCCACACCACACATGCCCTGTTATTTGCGGAACACAAACACAACACAGTCGTGTGAATAAGGCCTAAATCAATTGAATTGTATTTGCTTTTTTATTATCTTCATTAATGAAAGAGTTAAATGAACAGAATTCCTCCAATTGATTATACACTTGAACACTACAATTTCACATTTATTAAATGCATATTTCAGTTATCATTTATATGATGCATATACATATTTTCATGACACTATAGATAGAACAGCCAAGTCCAGATCCTGGTGCCTGAGGGTGCCCTTGAGCAGACACCAGTATTATAATACTCATGGTAATTGGGAGGCCTAATATAGATTTTGCATTGGAGCTTTAACTTTCACCTCTGAATACAACAATCCCACATTTACATACAACATTTACCAGAATTAATATCCTTTATTTTATAAAATTCTTCACCAATGTGGAACAGAGATTATTACACAAGTGTCTTCATATTCCCTTTAGCATGTAAAACAGAAACATGTTTTACATAATTGATAATTTGCTGAATGTGATCTACAGTTTGAGAATTGGAGTCTGCTAAGGCGATACCCCTGAGATGTTTGATAAATATTTCATTCTCATATGCAGGGTCATAGTGGCCCATTATTGTACTTGTAAAACCAGTTGGCCCAGATGCATTTTTGCCCCACCACCTATGACCAGTTGCCCCCACCCCACTACCTGTTTACACCACCCCTAGGACATCACCTTTATCTGCGCTGTCCACATGCACATAGAGTTGAATGTGATGATAATGCATCATATAGAGCCTGTAGCTGTCTGTTTGATGTATCACCATCATTGTATCGCCCTGCTGCAGCTATATTAAGCAGAGGTCAGCAGGCACAATATGATGACATCAACCTGTCTGCTGGCATCACTGCATATAGCAGCAGCAGAGGAAGAAGGAAGAGGAGAGCTCCTGGGAATGGGTAGAGGTAAGTACTTGTTATGTTTAATTACACTGAAACAATGAAAAGAGGATTAAAGGGGCCCACATGATGGTTGGCACAATATGAAGGATATGGGGATGGCATAACATGAGCAGAAGGGTTACACTATGAGGGGAACATGAGAGGACAACAATTTGATGGGAGATGAGAGGGGTCACATTATAAGCGGAGAGAAGAGAGGGGCAGCAATATGAGGGGGAAATGAGTGGACACAATAATGGGCAAGATGAGAGGGGCCACAATATGATGCTGATTAAGAAGGGCCACAATACGAGAGGGAGATGAGAGGGGCCAAAATTGAGGAAGAGAAGAGAGGAGCCACAATATGTGAGTGAGATGATGGGAGACACAGTATGAAGAGGAGATGAATGGAGCCACAATATGAAGGGAAGATATGGGGTCCACAATATGAAGAGGAGATGAATGGAGCCACAATATGAAGGGAAGATATTGGGTCCACAATATGAATAGGAGATGAATGGAGCCACAATATGAAGGGAAGATATTGGGTTTTTAGAGGTGACAGGTCCTCTTTAAATACCTGCGCAAGCCGTTTTAGCCATGAAGAATGAGAACATAAACATGACTCCTGTATGAACACTGGACTGTCTCACTATCCATGTCTCATTATACCAAATTATATATTTGGGTTAAGCCTTGCAGGAATTTATAAGAATTATACAAGACTCAATAGCCTGTTTCATTTTATTGGCATTTATGCCAAAAAGAGGTATCAATGTACTGTATAATAATTCTACTGCAACCTTCACCTTTTTGCTATGCGTTCTTATTACATTTATTTTATTAAGCTGTGGCACTCTATTACTTTCATAAAGATTTGATAAGTTCACTAACTAGCATCACACATTCATGTACAGCCATATTCTATGACTTTTCACATTTTTACAAAGCTAGAAGGGATTCTGAAATATTAGTCCTGGTGAATGAGGAGAAGAGGGGGCAGGGGTATTAGGTTCAATTAAATGGTACTGAGCTGCAATACAAAAAAAATCAATCATTGGCAAGAGTGGTACTGTTTTATACAAAAAAAGTATCATGTATACTTATTTAAGAAGATCTTACTATTAAAATATACTATATATTTTTCTTACCTCTTTTCCTGACAGGTAGTAAGCAGAGAGTAACCCTCCTATGTAACGGATGTTAACTTCAAACAATGAAGCCTCTCCATTCTAATGGAACAAAAAATATAACCCATTATGGGACAAGAACACTTACATTTTATGTTGCTACATCATCTACCATTCTCAAAGAGTTTATCAGAGTAATTCCATCTAGAGGCAGACAGTACTTCACTTTGTTGGTTAGGCTCAGCAAGTTATAAATTATATTTTAGGTATGCACCGCAAATATAACATCAGGCAGAGAATGTGTTTCATTGTCTTACACTGAGATGTTCAAGAATAACTACATTTTTTCTTGAATATTTGCTTTAACCTATTCTTTAATTTTTAAACTTTAATTTATATTCACCATCTGAGCCATGGAATGGCATGACTTGATTTAAAGGACATCTACCACCAGGATGAAGTAGTGTAAACCAAGTACACTGACATCCCCTCTGATAGAATCTGCTCTTCTTCAAAGGAAGCCTACCACTACGGATCTACCTATTAAGGTAGATTCGGTGGTAGGTGCATCTAATGTATGTAAGGATAGCCCTGTAGCCTAAGCCCCGGCTGCTCCATGCCCCAGCAGCCTCTTTAGAAAATTTGCATATTACCCTGATTAAAGATTAGAAAAGATAGAGGGGAGTAAAGGAATAGCCCTAAAAACATCTATCCTTACATACGTTAGATGCACCGACCACCAGATTTACCTTAATAGGTAGATCCATAGTGGTAGGTTTCCTTTAAACTTCATATGCCCTTGTTTTTAAAGATTTTTGCTTTAAAGATTATACAAATGAGCCCGAGGGTCTCCAGGCTCCATTAACATCTAAGAAGCCCCTCAGTCTTATTTGCATAATTTTAAAAGCCTTTTTTTAAAAAAATCAGGACATAAGAAGCTAAAAGATTAGCAGATCCTGTCAGAGGGGGCACACACCTGGATGTTAGTGTGCTTGGTTTGCAATTCTTGATTCTGGTGGTAGATGTCCTTTAAGCTTGATGGAGCCAGCACACTGCTCATTATGTTCTATTTTTGTAATGTGTGTATTCTTGGCCTAATGGTTAAGGTTTTTCAGCTTACCACATTAAGATCTAGGCTATCCTCTACCCATTTTGATGCATCTTCAAACTCTTCCTTCAAATCCATTATGTATAGGGTATCCAAAGCATCCACGATTGTAGCTCCTTTTAATCCACCTGTTTGGAAGAAAGAATTTACTGCACAGTAATTCAATGTAATTTGTTTAGAAGTCAAGACCAAACCGAGCATTTAAGTCCACTATAGTCATCATAGTATATGCAAGTGCTTAATATATGACATATATCATGATGACTTGGGGAAGCATTTATGATTTATTTCACACAACCAAAAAGGGTCTAAAATGACCCACATTCATGAGGTGGTAATAGAACACAAATTGTGCCAAAAAAAAGAATTTGCGAAAAGTTCACAAGTTGCGCCAAAATTGAGTGACCAAAAAACTTTTGTGTCAGAAAAGGATGGATATTATTAACATTTCTTTATTATTACAGCATTAAAGGAATTAGCATAGCCACTGTTTGAGCGAACTAGCCCTAGTTTACTAGTTTAGTAAGACAATGGAAATCATTTTGCTTTAATCAGGAAATGTCAGACACTTTTTTTTGTTGGTTGGTTTTGTTTTTTTTAAAGTAACACAAAAGATACAAATTCCAAATCAACACCCTGATTCTAAGGATAAAGCAGACTGTGACAAGTTTAAAATTTTTGCACAAATCTCAGAAAAAAAGATACAAATATAAGAGAACATAAGATAAAAATTAAGATAAAGGACTCCCCCCACCCACCGAAGACTCCTGAAATCTGTATTGCTATATCTGATTTTTATTATTATTTCATTTTCCATGCAGTTTAGATTTTTGATTTTTGCTGGAGTATGGAGTGTCAGTGCCCATTTTGGTTCAAGAACTGGACGATATTTCAGAATTCAGCCATTAGCTGGAATCTGTATCTACTTTATAGTGACATTGTTGGGGTATTGCAACTATACTTCAATTCACTTATATGGGAACACAATTTCAGGTCCTTATCACCAATTCTATACAGTGAACAGAGATAGTTTTAGACCCCCAATCTAAAAATGGCGAATTATCCCAAGCAAAGGTCATCAGTATAAAAATTGTATTTTCAATGGTTAATTTAACAAAAGCCCATGTTAACCCAAAGACAAAATTGTATATAAAACCATACAAAGAAAATGCAAATATTTAATATTTATTCTCAAACTATATTAGCAAATTGCTATGTATTGTATTTACAGATTGCTATGTATAGATTTACTTCATTTAATAATATCTAAAGGAAATTGGAATTGGACATACACAATTTTATTTAGTGAAATCAGACTACAGGGGACGGAATAAATATGCACACCATACTTTTTATTATTTTTTTTATTTCAAAAAGCAGGTATCATTTTCTTCAGACTTCACAAATTGCACATAAAATAGTAAAAAAGTACAAGGTTTTGTGAATGGTTTTGCAACCCATTATAGACATACAAACAGATCTAAACATTTCCTTGTCTCTAAAGAATGAAAATACCCAAAAGGAAAATGAAGCATGTGGTTGTGTCTTGGGATTTATCAGCTTAGTGTAGACGTTTGCACATACATAATAAATATCAAGCATGTAAAGTTGTATGTGAATTCATGACACGTAAATTTTAAGCTCCCAAGATTTTTCCCTTTTAAGAAGAAAATGATTTAACCATGATGAATGACATTTAAAAATTTGCTTATAGAAAATGAAGTAAACAAAATGAAAACAGCTAAAGGTGTTGGAAATAAACAGACACGCAAAACATATTGTCTACAACTATAGAAGACCAACAGATTATGAGCATGTGGCTTCAGTAAACAAACTCAATATGCTCAGAGATGTAACTATATGTGCCCAATTTTGACATGGTTTTAATGGGAGGTTTTTGTACTGTATAGTAATATCCATTTTATTTTCTCAAAAATGCTAATAATATTCATAGAATTCCCACTGAAGTTTGTTCACATTGTGTAGAAGCTTGTGCAGCTTATTAACAGCAATCAATCCCTTGTAATTAGCCTGGCTTCTCCAATTATAGAGCAATTCCAGTCACAAGTAATTTTAACATTAATTGTAAAGTAATTATTCTTCAGATACATGTTAATTAAAAAATGTTTCTGCTACATTACCTGTTTACTCTGAGTTTCTCTCGTATCATGGCACCACACAGATTTTTACTTACTGAGTAAAACACTATCAATAATCTTGCTCTCCACATGGTTTGCAGGCATCTTTTATGTTGCATCTGATCTCCCTACTCTGTGATAAGTATCACAGAATAACACTCACATTTACCTAATCTGAATTAAAGTATAATTAAAAGTAGATTTTTAGTAAAGTAGATTTTTGATTAATGCTACAAAAAATGTTCAATCTTGGTTTCCTCACAAGAGAATCTTGTTTCACACAGTGGAGCTCATTTACTTACCCGGTCCATTCGCGATCCCACGGTGCGTTGTTCAACATTGATTCGGAGGTTGTTGGGATTCACTAAGGTCGTGCGCCCAATATTCAGACGGTGTTGCTGCCGCGCTGAAGTCCGCCGGAGTTCACCTTCTTCGTCCCGGTGTATGTGAGTGCTATTCTTGTGACTTGTATTCTTGTAATTTTTTTTTTAATTCTGTGGTTTTTCCGAATCTATCGGCTTTCCGATGACCACGGCCCCAATTTCTGTCGCGTGAAAGCCGGCGCCGATGCGCCACAATCCGATCAACTGCGCCAAAATCACAGGGCAATTCGGCACAAATTGGAAATATTCGGGAAACCCAACAAAAATGTGCGATTTGGACCATTAGTAAATGAGCCCCAGCAGGTGTGTATGAGTACTTTAGGTTCTTTTTTGCACCAGGTGGTCTTCCATATATCTTTTATACACATAAAGCTTGGTTTGGTGGACTGGTGCACTAATGGTTCTGTAAGTTTCGGATACAGTAGCACTCAAAAGTTTGAGGCCACTTAGAAATGTCCTTATTTTTTAAAGAAAAGCACATTTTCTTTCAATGAAGCCAACATTAAATGAATCATAAATACACCCTATACATTGTTAATGTGGTAAATGACTATTCCAGCCTCAAATGTCTGGTTTTTAATGTGATATCTACATAGGTGTATATAGGCCCTTTTCCAACAACCACCATTCCATTAATGGTACATTGTGTTTTCTAACTGTGTAAGAAGGCTAATGGATGTTTAGAAAACCCTTGAAACCCCTTGTTCAAGTATCCTAGCACATACTTGAACATACATATCACAATTTGGCTGGTTAGAGAAGATATAAAACTGACCTTCCTTCGGCCAGAAAAAAAGAACTTTAATATTAAATATTATTTGACAGTCTATTCTTGCTCCTAGAAATGAAGGCCTTTCAATATGACAAATTGTCAAGAAACTGAAGATTTCCTACAACGGTGTGTACTACTTCCTTCAGAAGCCTGTCCCCGACCACAAACCTGCCTTACGTTTCTGTACTTTGCCTTGGCCACCACCGCAGGCAAAGTTGCGCCTGTGGCGCGACCTGGAGGTACCCTGCCGCAGCAAGTCCCGCAGCAAATCGAACCTGCTCTGTGGCAGGCTCTGGTGAAACCAGGTACCACTTAGACTCTGCTACCAGGTGTCGGCATACGGAATCACTCGCAGTGGTACAGAGGGTCCACTACCGATGAATCCTGACAGTAATATCCGGCCATGGATCCCGCCAAGGTTCCGCTACCTGTACTGGCTGATCTCACCACCATCGTGGCCCAGCAGTCCCAGTGGATTGCCATACAAGGTCAGCAGCTCGGATAAGCCACTGCCATTCTACAGCAGCTATTGACATCCCAGCAGCCACATCAAATTCCTTTGGTTCCACCTGCTAGCCCGGTTTGTCTACCTTCTTCAGAACTTAGGCTGAGGCTCTCTATGCCTTCCAAATAAGATTGGGAGGTAAAGTTGTGCAGAGGCTTTATTACACAGTGCTCCATGCATATTGAACTAATGGCAATAGAATTTGTAACTGAACATGCACAACCCAGTGTCCGACATTTTTCCCGTCTGGTTCCGGTCTACCAGGGATCATCTCTTCCGTCTCCTGCCTCTGCTACTGAGAAGCCTATGCAGGTGGATAAAACCCGGCTAACACCCCATGAGCACTCCAAATGTAGACGGGAGGATCTCTGCATTTACTGTACAAGCCCGGGACACGTCCTCCAGTCGTGTCCAGTGCGTCCTCAGCGTCCAGGAAGTCATTCACACCTAGGCTTTCTTGGAGGAGCATCCCTTGGCAAGAGCAAAGCTTCTCCATGCCTGCATCTTCCAGTTCTGCTCAGCTTTGGAACCAGTAATCTGGTTCAAGCCTCGGCCTTGCTGGACTCCGGTGCTACAGGGAATTTTGTGGATACTGCTCTGTTCTCCCGTTCATCTGGAGAAGCCCATCTCATCCATCAGTGGGCAGATCCTCTGGGAACCGGTCCAGTATCGCACCGAACTGCTATGCCTGCAAGTTGGTGCGTTGCATATGGAGAGAAGGCCGGAGCGTGGAGACAAGATGTCTGGCTCTCCAGGCTGCTAATTATGCACGCCCCGAGTTCACATGGGAGCATGGGAGAGGGAAGTGCATGGGCGTGCATAATTAGCAGCCCAGACATCTTGTCCCCACGCTCCTAGCTGCTAATTAGAAGTCTTTTTTTATAGGCAATCCGGGCGTTTCAACATTAAAGAAGGCCAGCGCCAGAATCGGAATGAAGAGGAGCACAATGAGTACGTCTAGTTCGTTGTTTATTTAACAAAATAGTTGCTTTCCTTTAATCATACATTTGATTAGTACTTGAGTTTTGGATGTAAAAACAAGCTACGTCAAAATGTGTAAATTTTGTGAGCTGCTGCATTTTCTTTTATTGTTTGCTTTGTCAAAATTGTATACATTATCATTGAATATGGAATCACTGAAAGGCTGATTTATAAATGTTTCTGACTTATTTTAATTAGTACTTGTATTTCCAATGAAGTAATAATTCCAAAGCATCTTTTTCTTATAATTGTAAATGCTGCCATTTCTACGTTATTCCTCCACAAAATATATGAGTGAGCTGACAAGCGGTTATTTCCATTTCCTTTGTTAAAGGGTTGTCTCTATACAGTATTATTGTCAACAATAATTGTAGATTATCAGAGATAGTAAAGACACACAACCAACTGGTAACAGCTAGTCTTCAATCTGTTCATATGTTTCTATTAAGAATAGAAAGAGGATCACCACATAGAACATAGAAATTCATATAATCCAATGTCTGGACATGTGAGAGCTTCTAGGTCATGTCTGGAGAGCTGCTAGGTAACCCTTAGCTTACTAAGATTGGCATGAAATTCTTAATTAGTAGTTTTTCACATTAATATCCAAAGCTCTACCTGTTGGCGACTCTCACATTGCTCTGGAAATTGTTATCAAATATGACTTTTTATGTTTAAAAACATGTCAGTTTTAAAGACACGTACAAATATTACAATGTTCACAGTAAACTTGAAAATATTCCCCATCTTATGTTAGATGCACAGGAACCCAAATATATGTTTTAATAATATTATTGCTTATAAGTGTTTCAATACAGCTCACTTGTGGCTGTGCAAAACTACAAGTGATGAGGAAAAGAATGTATAACCTCTTTATATGCAATTCTTCAAAATGATGGCTAAAAAGTAAAGTCAAAGTTCAGAAACCAGGGAAGTTTCTAGGTTCTTTGCTTTGCAGGACAAATCTCATAAAAGTGCCCCCCAGCTGATTAAAATATAATAAGCTCCCCATCAAATTAAAATTTTTAAAGAAATGCGTTTATGTATGGATCATAGTGTATCCAGCACAATCCCAGTAAGTTAGCTTAAACATTGCTCATCCTGAGTTAATTCTAACATATACAGTGACTTTCCTCTGATTAAATTATGTAGTGTTTTTCAAATTATAATATTGTTCCTGTCTTGAATAATTATAAAAGTGAAGTACATAAATACACCACATACATAAATACAGCATCAGAATGGAGCTCAATATATAAGGTACTACAACGGAGCTTTGTACAGAACATCCTGCACACAATACACTTCACCGAACCACCTTGCCATAAGCAAACCCCACCCTCATGATAACATAATTCAGTGGGTGCATTCTGATTTTTAATTACTTTATTCAGGGCTGCACAAAGCATTTCTGCTGCCTAAGGCGACAAGTCAAATGGGTTCGCCCCCACCATCCCCACCACTCATTGGATGTATGTGGATATATACAAACATATATACATACAGCTAATATTAAATGTGTTAGATACCACTCCATACCAATAATAATAAGCCTCATGTTATGGGTTACATAAATGTTTGCTACATCCGGTATGTATACTTTACAAATACAATACAAACACATACTCGGAGACCATTATCAGGACTTGCACTCCAGTCTTTGGCCTATAAGCTCCAAGGTTGGGTGGATGGGTGTAAAGGAGTCATGTGGCAAAAGGGGTGAGCACTAGCTATAGTCTGTGAACATTCAGGCCAAATTTTGCTGGCTAAGTGTAATTCTGATGTATCCATGGCTGTAAAGGAGATGTGCCAACGTAGCTCTGGCATATTATAAATGTCCCTCATTGCATCAAGTATAATGGCGTGGGACTAAGCTTAAAACATGTACCATTTTAGTCATCAAGCTTTATTGTGCATTTTTAAATAAGTCTTCTCGACTTAGCTACATGATGTAGCAGTATGAAGCACTTCTCTTTCTATGTGCACATTCCAGGGCAGTATACTGTTGTGAGGAGGGGGAGGGGGGTGCTTGGGAGCCTCAGAGGTTTAAAGGGAACCTGTCACCAAAGTTCCACTAATAAACCTAAAAACACTGTTTTAGCTTAAAATGCATACTTCCTATCCCCAGAAAATGAACATTGTAAGACTACCTAGCACACTGCCAGAACCAGCAGCGAGTCAAGAGGGGTGTGTAGAGTCTGAAACTTTGTCTCCATGTCGTTCTTATGACTGTTCAGTCAAACCACTTATTGGTACTTCATTATCTAATAGATCTGAACTGTTACGCATAATTAATTAAAATGTGAAGACGAAAGCAAAACAAAGGTAATGGCATCCTTGGTAGGCAGAAAATCTATTGCTGGCTACTTTATATTTATGTGTGCCTTATATTCATTGCTGACATATATTTACTTTCTGGCATATATTTATGTGTGTGGTATATTCTTTACTGGTATAGTTGTGCTATTTTCAATGTATTTTTCCCATAGGCTTAATTGGTGATAGCAGCGGTGGTTTAAGCATATGGGGTCTTGAAGTTTTCACTGGGCCCATTGGAGTCCTTTTACACAACTGCATGTGTCCTACAAGCTACATCTACCTCCTAGTCTCAGGATCCCTGAATCCTTCTTTTTGCTAAAACCAGAAGTCATCAACCATTATTACTAATCTTCTGTTTCTTCCCCCAGTGGTCTGTTTCTTCCCCCAATGGCTTTGGCCCAGTATAGAGGTCCTGAAAACACTGATGCACTTGAAGTCAAGTGGTTTCTTTTACTTCTTGAACAAAGAAGAGAAGTGTAAAGGGGAAGGGGAACTGTAACTGTGACATTGGGTTTTGCTTCTGGCCACATCCCCTGCCTTAACACAGTTGTTGTATTCAGAATTGACTGAAGCTCCCACAGAGTATATTTGTTGGCTCTCAGCTTAAAGAGTCAGTGCGTACACTAGCTTATTCCTCCCCAAACATCACTGCTCAGCTAGGACTTAATTGCTAGCAAGCTCTCTTTCCCAGTACATGCAGCCCCCTTCTTAAGAACACCCAACTTACAGATGACCCCTTCTGTCCAACTGGGCCAGTGCTATTTATACCATACCTCCAGATGCCGAGGCTTTTAGCTTTGCAATATGGCCTGAGAAAATATTCTTGTAAAGCGGTAAATTAGTGCCTGGGAGGGTACAAAGTCAAACTGTTTGAATAGCACTGTAGGTCTTTATCTGTTGCTTGTTACAATGGCATTTGTTTATTTTTTACTGTTTTATGTCTGCCTACACTGAAATTAGCTTAACATCTGTTAATATAGGATATGCATTATGTTTGTAGCAATTAGATAGGGAATTCAAATTTTATATGTTTATGTAACTGATTTTGACCTTTCACCTTACCAAATAGGCTTCCAAAATGTCCATCTTTAGTTACTGGACGCAGTTCATTCTCTCCCCAAGCATATCTCTTATAGCTTTCCCATGCAAATTTCATCATCTGTTGTGAAAAAAAATGATATATTCTGTAAACTATATATATTTAGTGGCATGTACAAAAACATCTAAGATTATATTAACTGTGTTGATTATTTGAAACATATATAATGAAAGTTAGTAAATCAGATAAAAAACAGATAAAGGGAAAATGGAAGAGGACCTGTATAGAAATGTCAGTTTAATAACATCTATGTAATGTCTATTCAAATGGCTTGGACAAAGTTAAAGGAAACCTACCATTTCAAATGGTCGGTGTAAGCTGTAAACACCGAGCAC
Organism: Engystomops pustulosus; assembly: GCA_019512145.1. Lineage (NCBI taxonomy): Eukaryota > Metazoa > Chordata > Amphibia > Anura > Leptodactylidae > Engystomops > Engystomops pustulosus. The sequence continues at coordinate 58,111,265 of CM033645.1, read as the reverse complement.
CAGCTCAGGGTGAGCTGGTGCCGGTGCTTAGTTTCGTTAGTGTTATAAACCGCGGTATCGCGGTTTTAACACTTTTTAAACTTTATAGCAGAAACTGCTTCGGCGCTGAGTGCGCGCGCCTACATAGGAAATGCTGCAGGCGTTGCGCGCGCACGGTCGGTAGGTTTCCTACTCGGTATGTTTGAGGTGACATCTTGCATAGAGACATTTCCCATTAATTTAGCTTAATGAAGCTGCCTTTATTTGGCAGTCTGAAGGAGATGAATGGAGCATGAGCTTGCATGTTCAACTTACTGCTCCATTCATTAGGGGGTCATTTTACATAAGTTCAATTGTTATTGGTAGCAACAGCTAGAATTATAACACACATGTTCCATGCAGAACTGCTAGAGAGCACTTGAAAGAACATGTCCTCTCATACAAAAAACAGATAACCTATTGATTAGTTTGAAATAGTAAAGGCACAATGTACGATCCTCAATTGTTTGTTTTTTTCAATTCTAACCTTTAATCCCAAAGGCATGCATCTCTAACAATATGAATTTAAGTCCAAAACACCAATGCTACTTTGGAGAATACATTGTCCCAGTTTTCCTTGAAATGTATGGGCAAACCCCTTCTAATTTCAGCTTTCGTCCTTTTAAAAAAAATGCTATAATCCTGCAAAACTATAGCCCAGCCTTAGCTATCATCTAGTCATTGCTTCTGTTATCATTCATTATGACTCATCGTCATAATTCTTCTTCACTGTGATCAATTCACTTCATAAATCTTATTTTTAGGACTTCGGGAATTTATGAAACTATACTGGATGTGTTTTGATGCATAAATTGGTTTCAGAAAGAATGATAGTTTATAAAGGCAAGCATATTTTCTCAAGCTGCCAAGAAATAGGTGCCACAGATACATGAAATAATATTTTCAACTTTGCTGCGATTGAAGTATTAGATTAATGGTTTTTTTAATAATTCTGTCTTTTCTCTCTGTCCACAGTCCACAATTATAAAAATAATATCTGAGAAAAGGAAAAACAGAAAGATATGGTGACCATAATAATCAATTTGGTTCAGCTACAAACAGATGCATTAGAGGGAATCTACCACCAGGATTATAGATTGTAAACAAACATGTCCGCTCATGTTTTAGGTACGCCATTATTTTCCTAAAAAAAGGCTTAAAAAATTCTGCCAATAAACCTGAGGGGCTCAGGCTCATTTATATAATGTTTAAAGTCTTTTTATGTAAAAACAACAGCATAAGAAGCTAAAGGAAAAGTGGATACTACCAGAGGGGGCACACACCAGTGCCAAAGTTCTTGGTTTACACTCCTTCATCCTGGTAGTAGATTTAATTTTATCCAGGGCAAGTAATCATATTTTATAGAAGAAATCATACAACAATGACATATCAGTGCTTAGATTGTATAGTTACCTCCTTTATCTTGTTTCTTTTTTCCCATATTTCTGAATCATTTGATTCCGGTTGATTTCCCAGTGGGGGATATTTTAGGGATTTTTTAAATGCTTTGTAATCAAAAACAAAGTCAGCGTGGTTCTTCTGAGCTGCAGGTATCATGCTTTCTTTATTTTTGGCTTTAGCACTTACTATGTGTTCTCTGTTCAATGACATATCTTCTTTTTGTGGTTTATAGTTGCTGGCGATAAATCCCAGTGGTTTTACATCCACATCAAACTTGTCTTTTGATCTCCACTTTTCTTGATTTGTATTCCGTAGCAGTGACTTTTGATCTTCAACAGTTTTTTTGTTCATTTTCTTACTAGCATAGTTGTGTAATCTTTCACCATTCTGGCTCTGTGTACTAGATAAAAATATTCTTCTAAATTTTGATGTGTCTGGTAAGAGAAACAGTGTCCCAAAGCATAGTGTAATAAATCCAGACAGAAACAATAAAAATACAAATTTCTGTGACAGACGAAGTCCAAATCCAGCTGGAAATATCCCAGAAATTTTTCTAAGAAACATTTTTTTAATTTGCATTTATAACTCTATGACTTGGACTAACATTGCATAGACATTGTCCTTGGAATTTAGCTTGTCTTTAAAATGATAGTTGACAATGATAGTTGAACCATGAAGATGCTGGAGTGCTGACACCTGTAATATTTTTAGCAGATAAAAATAAATTAATAAACAATCATAAGTTGAAGGTTTATAAAACAGAAGTATGAACTTCTATACACAAGAATATTGATCCAGCTACTCTTTATTTTCAGAATGTTACAAATAAAAATGTACTTTAAATAGAACCATTAGTAGGGAATTATTTGGCAGTCATTAAGAATGTAGTCAAGAAGGTAGTCATTAAGAATCATGTCAATCTCCCAACATCCTTGGAGAGCAATTGATTGTACATGGGTAAGTCATTCTAACCAGCCAACCTTTAGTCTACGTCTTTCATGCAGTATTAGCAGAAGGATGTCAGGCCCACTGCAAACTTTACTTCTAATTACACATTGACATTTTTCATAGTTTACCCTTGATTTATTAAAATCTATTTTTGGAATGATGAATTTGAGTTATTGATCACACTCAAGCAAATGTGGCTTTTAGTTCTTTTAAAAGAGGTTCAGGCATTCTAGAACAAACATCATTTAACTTCAAACAGTACAAAAAAAGAAAAAAATAAATGTATATATATTAAATATAAATATATATATATATATATATATATACACCATATTCCCACATGCACTGTTCAATCTTCCAATTTTCATTGACCCCACGAATTACATCAAAAATTTTAGGATACAAGGCAGATTTCCAGTTTTTAATAATTTCAGCCCTAGCAGCAGAACAGATCCCAATTCGAACATAGATCTTTCTTAGAAAATTGGGAAATAGATTTAATAATAGTTGTTAAGTAATAGAGGTATTAATTATTCTTAATACTTTCTGTATTAATTCCTCACAGATTTCTAGATTTCCGCTTGCTGTCAGTCTATGGAATGTGTCTATGTTTGGGACTAGTGGGCATAAATCTGACCATGGTCAGACAAGTGCAGGGCTCATTATATCACAGACAGTAATCAGAGGTGCATGGTATAGCGAGCCATGCACCTGCGTGACCATGGACCAAAAAATATGGTAATTAAAGCATTGGTTTTTAAATTGCACCTTAAGTCTTAAACATACCCAGGTTTATCTAAGCGTATGATTCTGAATGGTAGAGCTGACATTGTTTAATACATTTTTATATACACCCAATTCATTTTGGGTGTAGAACCTCTCAGTAGACCTATGTATTGCCTCCGTGGAAAAATAATGTAAATAGCCTCAGAGTAGTATGATCCTGCAGTCATTCTCCCTTGTATCTTTCCGCTATGTCTTATTGACCTTCCAGTTTTTACATCAACATAAATGTATGTATATATAGGGGACACAATAGTATGAAATATGACAAAGATAAGCACTAAATCAAGTTAGTCTGTTACCATGGAGACTCATTTATAGAAGATCTATGGTAGAACATTTTGTTTAAGTTGTTTTATTTTCTTATTTATAATCCATTGGTGCCATAAATGGTGACTGAGCTCTGAAGCTCTGAAGTTATTCAAGATTCATATTTTCCTGCTAAAAATAATAATGGAGCTACTATCAAACTGCACATCAGTCCGGCAATTGATTAATTATTTTAAGAGTATAATCTCCGGCCTGCCTTCTGCATTGTTCTTTCTTGAGATCTCTTCTGTATAAATGTCACTAGCATTGCTTTTAGACACTGTGAGTAACAATGGTAGACTAATAAGTACTAATTAGCTTAAAGCACCATGAATGCACTTGTTTACACTTTACTCTCTTGCAGGTTGATTGTAGCAGCTAGGAATTTTCCTCTGCTACAGAAAAGTGTACTCCTGAAATACTTATATATGAGAAACATATATATTCCAACAACAGATTCCAATATTACAGGTATATTCCTCATAGCATTCCTGAACAAATTTTTCAAGGTTGTACTAGATCTGTACTAATGTTTTGGTAGGAGGCACATGTCAATAAAACATTTGAATGCCAGGACCCAAGCTTTTCCTGCAGAACATTGTCCAGAGCCAACATAGTTTATGTCGGTGTCATCTCTCCATTTGTTGCCGCATAGAACCCATACAAACACTCTCCATGGTCTAATTCTGATACTTACATGTCCATTGTAGGGACTTTCATTAGTGGACAGTGGTAGTATGGTCACTATGATATAGTATTATACCAAGGAAGCTGTAATACTCTGTGTTCCGACAATTTTTGTCATAACAAGCATAAACCTTGTTGGATTGGACCAGATGAACTAGCCTCAATAACATATGTCCAAAGACAAAGTGGGGGGATTAAGTTTTCCGGACCTGTTTCCCTTTAATTACTTTTTAGGCACTAACCATTACATATCAGAAAAAAACCTACAAGACCTATGGTTTTAAAGCTTGCCAGACCCAGTAATTTAGCTATCACAATTTAGCCAGTTGATCAGCTTTACAATTTTCCATTTTCCAAAGTTATTCACTTTTGGTTTAAATAATATGCATGAATGGCAGGAGACTGTCTTCAGTGGTACCTATTATGTGGACAGATCACGCAGTAGCTTTGTTAGGGAGGCCTTGCAGTAATTATCTTTTCCTGACATAAATGGGGTGCATTTTCCTTCGGGTTCCACCAAGGAGAGAAAATTGCAATTCGATTAGGCCAATGGTAGTACATGTACGTCATAAGGTGCAGGTAATTACCGCACCATAACGTACAGTTACATCATGGCGATGAGCCTGGGCTCAGAAGCAGAGCCTGTGCGAGCTGGGCTTCTACACTAACAGCTGGGATTGTGGTAGTCATGGTGGTCATTTATAGGGAAGAATCGGATACTCACCCGGACGATATATATATTTAAGTATGAGTGTTCAGTATGAGCATTATACTATGAGATATCTATGAGCTCAACACATGTTCTTCTATTGCATTTAAGAGGTGGGAGGCAAATTATTTTCTGTTTGGGACACAAATTTTTATGCATTATTTAGTTTTACACTTTGAATCAAAATTGCATGAAGGTGTCTATAAACTTCTTAATGCAATTTGGGAAATGGGGCAAGTGTCTTCTTTCAGAAAATAAATGGTTTGTTGGGTTAATTCTTTTTGCTGTAATTTCAGTTTTATTTGTACTTGTAAAAAAAACTGTAAAAATTGCTAATAATGCAACAACATTTCCAGAAATGCCTGGGTTAATTCTGTGTTTGAAAATAATGCAAAAAAAAAAATAGTAAATTATTTCTTTTGGATGCTGAAATGTAACTAATGAAACAAAACTTTAAACAATTTACCATCTAATTTAAAGGATCAGGGTGCTGAATGAAGGGATATTTTGTTTTACCCTTACATACAGTTGCTATTTGTCATTGCACTTAAAACTAGGTCAAGCTCAAGCTTTTTCTTTCTTCATCCTGAATATTATCTAATCCCCTTACTGTATTGGAATTCACAGCCTCTGCTGGGATCCATTTAAATCAAACCCCATTGCAGCCACAAAGAAATACTGACATAAGTCAAAAATATTAAGCCTCTGTCTGAATGATTGAGTGTTATACTCTTGTACACCCTAAGGCAGAATTTATTTAGCATTGAAGAAAACTGAGGAAACAAGGGCAAGACGTAAATATCTCACATAGAATTTGTTTTAATGGTCAGTCAATTGAGAAGATACTGAACAGTATATAATAATTACAGAATAACATGCTGAACTACAGATATTGTAAGAAACATTCCCTTAATGAAATAGCAATTCCCCATTGGCCCATTTATAACATTACCTTGGGCAATCAGGTGACAATTGAATGTTTATATGAACCAGATCTGTCACTAAAACAGCAGAAACTCTGGAAGAAAACAAATAGTGGGCCGTATTTTGTCCAGTATAATTGCTCTTTGTCCTACAGCCATAACAAACAATACATTTATACACTTCTACAGCTAAATTTTTGCTTTGACCAAGATGCCATTCAGGTTACCTACAGACCGTATTACCAGGACCGATGGTTTGGCCAATTGCTGTAAGGAGGAATTATAGGAACATAACATGTGACACTGACTGCCATCTACTCAGAAATCAATTGAATGACTTATGTCTGTTTATGTGCGGAAATATTGAAGCTATTAACCAAATTGGAGCTTAGTTGAAGGTGTCCAATCTGTATATGCAAATGTGTTCATAAAACAAGCAGTCAACTCCCCCATCCTGATTATTGTTCCTTTGCAATACATATTTCGAACTGTATAAAATATAAGTTCTTAATTATGGTCATGACCAAGACATTTGTACAAAAATGCATAGGTCTTCCTTTCTGGAGATGTAAGGCGTCGTTTTAATGGATTAAATAAAGAAACAGGTTTTTTTTTATGGAATACAGAAAGCGGAAGGATACATTTCACATTTCTTCTACAAATATGTGTCTCATTGTACAATTGAATGTATATTCACACATCAACGTGTCTAATAGGATGGGGAAGTGACTAATAAAAGCTATCAACAAAGGGGGTGTAAGAGCTCTAAAACTGAAATTATCTTGAATGTTTCTGAAGATCAGAGTCTTATAAATAAAACCTAACATAGCTGGGTGTGTCAGAGGGTGTTCTGAAATTTGAGGGCATGCTACAATATTTTATATAAATCCATCCTGTCAAAAGTATGATGGTGCTTATTTATATAGTGCCATCATATTCTGTAGAGCTTTCCAAATCATGCATTTATTAATCCTGTAACATATTTAAAGAGTTGGCTATGCGAAAATAAATAATTAGAACAAAATTTGAACAAAATGAATGTCTGATATTCTACAGCAAGTAACCAGCCTATCTTGTGAGGAAAGTGTTCATACTATCTGTCACAGTTCATATCAGAATTCTTAAAATGCCTGGGATGTGGTGCACACAAGTAAAAAGCCTTCACAGCAACAAATGGAGACTTAATACTTACTGCTTTTATTTTTGAGATCAAATGGATTTTGGACAGAACCCTTAAAATAAAAATTCAAGGCAACATTGTAAATGAGTTGTACCAAGTGGACACAGACCATTTCTTCTGAAGATTTAATATCTCTCTTCTACAATGATATTGTGTTCTGCCCTGGCTTTCCAACTCATTAGATTTAACTTGTGTGTAAATGTGAATGAGTAGGAGAGGTTGCCATAGGAATTCATGACTGTTCTATTTTTGTAAGCAACGGGAGTTAAAGGCACTGTGTGGCAGCTCTCTCAACAGATATTGGGGAACTGCAGTGTATATGGAAACACAAAATATTTTAGTGGCAGCAAAAGATTGTCTGATCACACGGCCTTGATGGCTCAATGTCTCTAAAAGATCAGTGGCAATTTTTCAGATTATGGAGTTTTTTTTACCATAAAGGAACAAATTAGTTCAATGAAGTAGCAATTTTTACCTAATAAATGATACACAGAATAGGCATTAAATAGTATATTTAATTTGTATTCCCAGTATAAAATGAGAGTATTCATATGGCTGTTATTTTCTTACAATCACAAAAAGCTCATCTCAAACTTGGCAAAACAATTCACCAATGTATTATAAACCTTTTAATGAATTGTCAAAGAAAAAAGTTATTCATCTATTACTATGAGAATTATGAACAGGACAATGGGACAAGTTCCATAAGATGAGAAATCTGTTAACAATTAAATTGTATTTTAAATTTCATAAATCAATAGAACAGGTGATAATACTAAAACTGGTAATATATATTATTATATTATATTTTAACAAAGAAAATATTTGTTTTTCCTGTTTTACACAGACAGCAGACAGATAAAGATAATAGGCTAAAGCTTCTAAAACTTCAACACAGACATGGATAGTATTCTATCACCTGATAAACTTGTGTCTTTACAGAGCCACATTATCATGTGATAGAATACTATCCAGATCATTAGAAACTTCTTTTCTGTTTCTACTTTTTTGAAGTTTAAATAAAATGGTTTTACAAATTAGGGTACGCGTTAATATACAAAATGTTCCTTTGTTGTTTTGAATTTATGCTATACATAATAATAACAAACAAAAGAAGAAAATAAATACAGAATCTAATCTTGAATAAATGTTTTTGCCTGATACAATTGTATAGATTCTGTTTTTACAATTGAACAGTTGTTGAGAAGGGAAGAAATCAAGTGCTTACAATAATTGTTAAAATATATTAACATGATTTTAGAAAACATTAACATTAATATGTTAGGACTTGGTATATATTTAAAGGAATCAAAATCAAGCATGATAAACCAGGGACACTAACTCAGGCATTATGACTGTGGAAATCATCTTATATTTGTTATCCATAGCCTCATTCCTCCTAAAATCAACTTTTAAAATTATGCTAATGAGCCTGAAGGGCTTCTGGGCGTGTTACCAAAGCCCCTCCATGTTGCAAATTCACAGGCTGTTACACTCTCTCCAACTCTCCCCTGTTCCCTCAGCACTTCCCATCTGCTTCTTTTTGATGTAATCTCTGTTTCAGCACAGAGTGGGAGGAGATAAGTGCTCCTTGCACACTGTTACAGCCTGTGAACCTGCACTATGGAGGGGCTCTGGTTACAGTCCTAGGGGCCCTTCAGGCTAATTAGCTTGATTTTAAACATACATTTCAGAAGAAAGGAGGATAACATCTTATGGATAACAAATATTTTGAAGATAGATTTTCTTTAAGTCATCCATGTAGCATACACCATATTGAAATTTATTCAACAAGAAAACCCCTGCCCAAATTTCCTCAAATATGGGCGTGAGGGACAGGAGTTATCTGTTTGGAGCCCCCACACAATAGTGCATTACAAAATATATTTTGCCCAATTTGCGGGGTCGCATCAGAAAGTAATAAAGACCCTGACTCATCAGTCACTGCTGTTTTTGCTGTAGTTTTTATAAAATGAGACTTTATTTGCCCCTTCATGATTTTGGATTTTTGTCATACTTTAATATATCAGATATCCAAAAAATTATAAAGATTAGACATAACACTAAATGCAGTTTTTAAATGAAGGGGAAAAGTAATCAAAACCTACAAGGTTATGTGTGAAAAAGTGGTTTCTCCCTAAATCAAGCATTTGTGATAACTGCCAATGAGTCTTTTACATGCTCTGGAGGAATTTAGGTCGCTCATCTTTGCAGAATTATTGTAAATCACCTACATTGGAGGGTTTCCGTGCATGAAAGGTCACGCCACAGGATCTGTATCAGATTAAGGTCAGGACTTTAACTAGGTCAGTCTAAATTTAGTTTTTCTTAAAAGGGACCTGTCAGGGCTTTTTCGTGCACTCAACCACCCACAGGTCCTTAATTTAGTTTTTTTGCAATTCAGAGGTGGACTTGCTACATTTAACTTGATATTTCCATAAAACAATGGGAGGCAGTCAATTCTATATATTATAATATCAAAATAATTTAGCATTTTAAATTTTACAGTTGAAGAACGAGGACTCCAACCCTGAAACATTAAGTACACTTAAAAGACTGGAGCATGTTCACAATACATAATAGCTTTCTATTGATTCCTCTTCATTCAATGGAGTAATTGCAGAATCCCAGAGAATGGGAATGACTATATGTAAAAGATGGATCACAAACAGCCTGTCTGATTTCATATGGCAGGATCATGAAAGTAATGGGATATTTTAAGAAAGGTAAAATGTCACTAGGTTTATGCTGACTGATCTAAGGTGGAATAAAGAAGTCACAGAGACAGTGATATATTTTTATTATTAAAGGAAACCTACCACTGGTAATAGTAGGTATTAGCTGTAAACACCGGGCACCAGTTTAGGGTGAGCTGGTGCCCGAGCTTACCTATATTGTGGTTTAAACCACTTGCAACGGTAAGCTCCCACATCGGGAGAGCACGACCCAAGCTAGCTTCGGCGCTGCGCGGATGACGCCTCCGGCACTTCCTGTGGAGGCGCACGCGCGCGCACGGCCGCGCAACGCCGAAGCTAGCTTGGGTCTGTTCATCAAAATGTGTTTAAACCACGATATAGCGGTTTAAAACACTAGCAAAGGTAAGCTCCGGCACCAGCTCACCCTGAGCTGGTGCCCGGGGTTTACAGCTAATACCTACCATTAGCAGTGGTAGGTTTCCTTTAAGGGAAAAAATAATCAAAACAGTCAGTGCCCTGTGTGAGGAAGTAATTGCCCTCTAAATCTTATAACTGGTTGGCCCTCCCTTAGTAGAAACAACTACAATCCAGCATTTGTGATAACTACCAAATGAGTCTTTTACATGCTCTGATAGGCCACTCATCTTTGCAAAGTTGGAATTCACCCACATTGGAGGGTTTTCCGAGCACTCTAAACTCTTATTTTGTTTATGTTATAGAGGACCTGTCAGGGCGCCCTTTACCAAGTCCCTCAGTGGCCACTATAAAAAAAAACCCCTTACCTAGACATAAGTCCAATAAGGTGCATTGGACCTGTCTCTTGTGCTTCCTGCACCTACACAGTTCTTCAATGAAGGCAGAGCACTACTCCCTAACTTCATTGCGCAAGCGCCGTACAGGTGTGTCGTGTAGTACACCAGCTTCACTGCATGACTTGCAGGTGCAGGGGGCACTAATAGTGCCCACATAGGGACTTGCTAAAGGGCTATCTGGGATACTAAACCACCAGTCCATAAGGACCTACAGGTGGTTTAGTGTTCCAAATTGCCATGACAGGTCCTCTTTAACACTGCATAATTCAGCAAATCTTTCAGGTCCTTAAGCACAAAAATAGCCTCAGGCCATCACACTACCACCATCATGTTTTACTGCTTTTCTGAAATGCTGTGTTGGTTACTTACAAATTCCAAAAAGCTTCCATAAGATGTGAGAAACGCACAGTTATTTTATGTGGGCCCTATAGCTTTTGATTTATTTTTTACATTCATTTCCCTAATAAAGATCTTCATCTATCGACTTTTGTGTTTACTTGTATCATGTTTGTCTAATATTTATATTTGTTTCAAAAATTAAAGTGTGACAAACATCCAAACGATTAAGGAATCACAAACGGGCCAAATACTATTACAGACCACTGTATTTCCTGCGCACAGAGCACAGCCCTGAAACCCCCTTCAATCCTTAAACCCCCTGTGGTTTTTACATAGGGAACAAAGTTGTCAATCAGAAGCAGGAGAACAGAGGAAGCCTGATGCTCACAGAAAGCAGGAGTTAGGGCTCAGTAAACTATACATTTTTGATACATAGTGACAAGTCTCTGTCACTGCTTTATTCCACCTTAGATCAATAAGGATAAAAGTAGTGACATATTACCCATTGCTTTCATGATCCTGGCATATGAAATCAGACTGGCTGTTTGTGATCCATCTTTTACATATTGTCATTACTATTCACTGGGATTCTGCAATTACTCCATTGGACGAGGAGGGATCAATAGAAAGCTATTATGTATTGTGAACATGTCCCAGTCTGTTAAATGTACTTAATGTTTCATGACTGGATTCTTGTTCTTTCAACTGTAAAATTTAAAATACAAAACTATTTTATTATGATAATATATGAGACAGCCTGCCTCCCAGGATTTTATAGAACTATCAAGTAAAAGTAGTTTTGAAATCCATGTGGCTGTGACTGACCACTGATGAATGATTCATGTACCAACATTGCCATTGAGTGCAAAGGATTAACTTCACCAGGCAAATGAGCAAAGTGATGGATGGCAATGTTGTCTGTCATTCACAGAATTAATTGTGCATATGAAAATATTTTAATGCCCGAGTCACAGGGCTTAAGTCAGATGTATTTTTTTTGGCATTTTCTATTTATTTTTAGAAGACAACAGGCATATATTGATTATAAAGATTTCATAAAACTGTCCTTGTTGTCTGTAGCAACTGAGGAAAAATAAATAGCTGTGAAACACTAAAAGTCAGCTGTATCTGTCTTTTTGGGTTATACGCTTAGATAACTATTTTGTGTCCTGATTGTCCATTTCCTTCAAATTTTTTGTCACCTTACAGCTGACTCACAACACCATGGAAACTCCTTTATATGTTTTTTTTGTGTATAGCAGCTCAGCTTACCTAAAACTCTTTACAACAGCTTAAATGAAATTATCTTAATGTGAATGGATCTAATCTTAATTTGTGATGATTGTGATGTTTCTTGCTTGCTTCTACAATCCAAATATTTTCCTACATTACAGAAATACAAATGTATTTTTCCAGAGGAACTTCAATTGGCCAATCATTTTTGCTCTAATATGCATGTTGGTCATGGTTGTCCATAAGTTAAAATGACAAATCCCTGTTCCACCTAGATCTGTGGATTGGCTTGGTCTTTTATATGGTCTTAAATATCTTTCCATTGACTGTCATTTACAGCCTAAAGGAAACAGCATGGCATAGATAGATTTCCGGTGATCTATTATGCTCTTTTCTGTCACTTTAAAGCCTCAATAATCCTAATAGGGTGGTCTAAATAATCTATTTTGGCTTTTTTAAAATTTAGCAGCAGCACCGGAGAAAATTTTTTTTTTAAAGTTTGAAAACCCCTTTAATATTTGGTATAGCATAAATAAATGCAATTAAGCACCATACACTATACATTTCTTGTACAATAACCTATGTTCTTTACAAATTTGACAGCATTGGTGAAAGATATGCATTTATGTATTATTCTGCCACCAATAAAGTTAAGTATGAGTTATGTGAATCTTTAATACTTGAGATGTGACAAACACAAATTAATGAAAGATTTAGTGTAATAATCATATAACTTATATTATCATTTTTTTATATTGCCAATAAGGTGCAACTGATATGTGTATTTCATAGCAACTTGGGTTTAATCATACAAAGCCTTAATGGGTATACAAGGTTGTACTTGTGTTGTGCCATGAGCTATACCTCCAAGACTAATGAACACATTTCAATAAAATATGTTGTCATCTAATTTTTTTTTTAAAATACCTGAATGAAAGTTTTTTTGACTCATTAAACTACCCAGCAACTGAAAAGGGATAACAGGAAATTTCTCCAAAGATACCAGACATGCTAGAGCATTCTGTGGATAGAGACTTCAAATTGGATATTTTCATCTCATGTTATTAGGGGTTTCTGATAATCAAGATGCAGGCTTTGAATAAATTTGATTAATCTTATCGTTACAGACAACTTTGCAATACCTTCAGTGAGTGGGCAACCTGTTTTTTATTGCCTCAAAATAAATCTACAAAGCAGTGTTATTCTTAATGCTTGCAAGTATGTATGTGAGTTATGGGAAAATGTAAGTTGAGGCCCATGAAGACCTAACGACATTCTTACATAGCTGCCAGCTTGATTTGGGTTGGTCAATGGCTAACACACGGCCTCATATAATGCAAATTCTAATGCAGATCTTCCCATGCCGATGTCAGTTGTATGTGCCCCAAAAGTGCATATGTTCATTTGCAGGGAGCCTTATTATGTAGGGTGTCAAAAAGGAGTGTTACATTTGTAAGCGGGTAATAAATGAAGAATATAATGGCAACTATTTCATCATGAATCAGTGATATAAAATGAATATATGTATTACCAATTGATGCAAATATATGTGTATATTTAAGCTACATAATGACCAACATTTTAGAATATATAGGTCTGCCAGACTCTCCCCTGATGGATTATGCTGGGTGGAAAATTAATTGGAAAAGCTGATTTTTTTAATGTTCTTTCAGGAATAGCGATGCCAGAGGTGTTAGATGACCCCTTATCTCAACCACACAAAACAAGTAGCATGACTGGTTGGCCAGCCTGGGGCCATATCTTAATTAAGTGGAATTAGAAGTGATAATTGTCAGCCAAAAGATCCGTCTGGCCACAGTTAATGCCTACATCTACTGTATATGTCTACATATTTATACACACATATTATGATCTGGTAAGCCAAACTGATTCCAATAAAAAAGGGGTTAATGTAAAATAGTGGTAAAAAAGTGCCACCTCACTAGTGTCTGAGGGTTAAATCATGACAGCTGTGTGTGAGGAGTAGGAATCAGGTTTTAAATGGTAAGGGCCACAAATGGTACAAGTATTTAGGGATCATTAGTTATTATAGATTGTATGGGTTTATGATTGCATTACTTTCCTGAACATACTGTGCTCCATGTAGAGCCTCAAATGGTGGCATCATTTTCTCTGTCAGCTGAAATACTGTTTGTAGCCATTAGAAATTCAGTGTTTTGCAGCCAATCAAAACACTTACTGAAGACCCCAACCATAATAACCCCTGGGGATTCATCACAGACAGTCACAATATTGATCAGTGGACAGGAACCAGCAGCAATATACTGAATTCTTGGAGCCCCTTCCAGTCTGACAATTAACATTTATTGCATCTGTGGATCAATAAAGAAATAGGTGTTTATACTTCCCCATTACTCTTCCTGAAATCCACTAAAACGACAAAACATCTAGGCAGCACAAAATGATCAGCACATTCAAGTGATGCTCTGAAAAACATGACACAGACCAAGCAACTAGAAAATATTTGTAAACCGGAGTATGAGCTCAGAGCTATACAAACCTTGTTACACAGGCTTACGCATTACAATACCCCAATGAGACAGTCACCCAAATAATTTATGATTAGGGCCACTGTCTGAAGGGCAAATTTACACACAGGTATTTTGCATATATAGGAATAAATTTACAGGGGTTCTCTTGCAGTAAAGAACATGTGGCACCCTATAATCAAATAATGCAATAATCAAATACATGAGCAATTGTTACTAAAATGATGACATTCTTGCCATTATTGGCCAGTTTTATTCAAATTATGGTAACAATTGCAACAAGTATATAAACCTTTATCTGATTCTAACATAGAAACTGAATTATAACAACAGCGATATTCTCATCTCATTATGAAAGGTGTATGAAGCACTAACCAACAGTATCTGATCACAAATTTTATTATTTATAATTTTTAAATAAAAAAGGAATGACAGTAGCTTTAGTGTTGGCTCCTCATTGACCAAATCATCACTAGTTCTGCAGCATACAATATTAAAAACAGTGTGTACATAGAGGAAAGACATGACAAATACTGAAGAGTGTGGAATTCTAGATAAGAGGGAGGCATAGGAGCTATGCTATTATTCTACGCCATTCATTTTCTTACCTTGCATGTATTGCTTTGTGTGTCTACAGGATCAGGAGCCGCTTCTTTTTAAACACAACAATTCCTCTGTCTTTTCAGTACATCTGTATGCTCCATTTGTCAGATCAGCTGATGATTCCCAATGAAAGGATTTATCCCGGCTCTGCATAATCGTCTACATTTGTGAACTTGAGCACTAACTGCAAATACATGCAGTTGTTCTACATGAGATGTTCAGCCTGTCTGCAGCATGCATGTTTTATATCTAGCTGGCAGGTCAGATTCATGAAATAAATAATGAGGTTTGGCTGCCGCTGGATTCCAGATGCAATGTGTGCAGTAAAGTGTGTTGATCTGCCTGCTGTACTAAGCATCACTCTGAGGTACCACATTTAAACCCCATCGAAGCAGTGTACTAGATTGGATGTAAAGCAGGCTGCAATTGGTTAGCTGGAAGAAGGCTTGGATTGGTCACGTACAGGGCTTTGCTATAGGCTGGTCCTAATGTGATTGTTCTGATGGCCTTTACATGTCAGGGGCCGTGTGCAGCCTGAGGTTCACTCTGTCACTTCCCTAGGAGCAATGACAAGTCTGCACAATGGAAACAGCAGAGCTTGACAAATGCAGAAGAAGCATGGAAACTGCTTTTATTATCACTAATTCATCTAAAGAATGTTTTGTTTTATGTATTTAATTTTAGCTTAGGAATTAACCCAGACATGTAATTAGAAAATTACTATCTTAGCAATATATAATACACTTCGTTTGATGGGGAAACATGGGAACAGCAGTGTATCTAATTTGCATAGTAAAAAATCTAGTAAAATAAATACATGAAATGTTATTGTGGTAGGACAGTGATGGCAAACCTTTTAGAGACCGAGTGCCCAAACTACAACAAAGACCCGCTTATTTATCGCAAAGTGCCAACACCGAAATTTAATTTATGATTTATACTCCCTTCTCTGTCACAGTTTTTATTGATACCAGCACTCTGAGGACACCAATAAAGCAGAAAATAGTCCCAGGTACAGCTGTCACTTTAAAATACCTGTGTGTACAGCAAGTCCTGGGTTGTCTGTGACTGCAGGAAGATACATGGAGTCATCTCTGGTGATGGCCTGAATGCCCACAGAAAGGGTTCTGAGTGCTGCCTCTGGCACCAGTGCCATAGGTTAGCCATCCCTGTGGTAGGAGATGTACTAATTACTTATCCATTCTGACCACAAACACCCAATAGAGAAGTTATTGAAATGAACCATATCTTAAAAATTGCTTCTGGTCTTCCGACATTATTGCTTCATATCCTATCATGAGATTGCTGTAAAAATGATGAGAAAGACTCCTGAGTAATGGGCTGTGGTCAATATCTCCCCAACGCATGTTTCGACTTGTTGTTGTCACTTCCTCAGGACATCCAAAAATTGCTGTAAAACGAAAGTGTGATAAAATTGCCCTGACAAAAATAATAGCATAACATAACATAACATAAATAATAGACAAAAATGTTTTTAAAAAATAATAAAAGGCTGTCAATGTCATTGTGCTAGAACACAGTTTAAGTATTGATAAGTGGAGGGGGATCACAAGATGAGGGGGAGAGGAGAAGGCCAAACTATGAGGTTGGAGATTAGAGGGAAAGATCATAGAGGCCCACACTATTAGAGGGATATGAGAGGGGCAATACTTTGAGAGGGAAGATGAGAGGGGCCAACACTATGAGGGTGGATATGAAAGGGGACCACATTAAGAGCAAGACCTAAGATGGGTTCACAATAAGAGGGGGGGAGATAAGAGAGGGCCCACAATAAGAGCGGGGAGATGGGGGGGGTCCACAATAAAAGGATGAAGATGAGGGGCCAAAATAAGAGAAGTGGATAAAAGGGGTCCACAATAAGAGGGATACGAGAGCTAAGAGGGGGGTGCAGAGAGGGATAAAATAGATAAGAGGGGGGTGCAATATGAGGTTAGAGGAGGGGGCCACAATATGAAAGGCAGGTGAGGGGCCACAATATAAGGGTGGATGTGAGGGGCCACAATATGAGGGGAGATGAGGAGCTAAAATATAAGGGGGGGGGTAAGAGCGGCCACAATATGAGGGGAGATGAGGGGTCCACAATATGAGGATTGAGAATGGATCCACAATATGAGGGGAGATGAGAGGTCACAATATGAAGCGAAAATGAGAGGAATCAAAATATGAGGGGGGGATGAGAAGTCCAAAATAATGAGGGGTAGACGAGAGGAGCCACAATATGAGGTGGAGATGAGGGAGGCACAGGTTGCTTTTTAAAATCAACAATGGACTTTATTAACCCCTTAACGCTCTGCGCCGTAGCTCTACTACAGAGGTATAAGGGATGTATGAAGAGGGCTCACGGGCTGAGTCCTCTTCATACAGAGGTGGGGGTTTTTGCATTTTGCAAAAAACCCCCACCGCTAATAACCGCGGTCAGTGCTTGCACCGATCGCGGCTATTAACCCTCTAAACGCCGCCGGGGGGCCTTAACGCTCTGCGCCGTAGCTCTACGGCGCAGAGGTATAAGGGATGTATGAAGAGGGCTCACGGGCTGAGTCCTCTTCATACAGTGGTGGGGGTTTTTGCACAAAACCCCACCGCTAATAACCGCGGTCGGTGCTTGCACCGATCACGGCTATTAACCCTCTCAACGCTGCCGGCAAAGTCGCCGGCGGCGTTTAAAAGACAGCGGCGCGCGGGCGCCGCCATCTTTTTTCCGATCGCCACGCCCCCGAACGTCATCGGGGGGCGGCGATCGGTTACCATGGTAGCCTCGGGTCTTCTTTTGACACCAGGCTACATGGCTTATGCAGGTTCGTTACAATGAGCCAGTGGCTCATGTAAAATTTGTTACGCACAAAATAAGCCCTCACACAGGTCTGTACACGTAAAAATGAAAAAGTTATGGATTTTTGAAGTTGGAGAGCGAGAAATTAGCCGAAAAACCCTCCGTCCTTAAGGGGTTAAAGGAAGGAATTATCACCAACATCATAATGTCTATTGGACTATTTGCAAAAGTATGGGCACCTCAACAGAAAAGTGACATTAATGTTTAGTAGATCCTCCTTTTGCAAAAATAACAGCCTCTAGTCGCTTCCTGTAGCTTTTAATGAATTTCTGGATCCTGGATAAAGGTATTTTTGACCATTCCTCTTTACAAAACAATTCCAGTTCAGGTAAGTTTGATGGTCGCCGAACATGGACAGCTGCTTCATATCATCCCACAGATGTTCAAAGATATTCAGGTCTGGGGACTAGGATGGCCATTCCAGAACATTGTAATTGTTCCTCTGCATGAATGCCTGGGGTACTACAGTACAACTGACTCCCAGAAACTAACCATCAATATGGTGGTACTGGAGTCGTTGTTGCTCCCTGGCTCCTCTATTTCACTGTTACATTGGGAATTGTAGGACGAGTTCCTTAGGGCGCGTTCACACGTTCCGCTATCGTCGCGTTCATAACGCTAGCGCACAGTGGGCGGGGCTCGGGCCGGTCGCATATGCGTTTCCCGGGAAACGCATGCGATTAATAACCCGATCGCATGCGTTTCTCTGGAAATGCATATGCGATCACCCCAAACTCCGCCCCCTGTGCACTAGTGTCGTGTTATGAACGCGGCGCTAGCGGAACGTGTGAACGCGCCCTTAGGTGTCCAGTGTTTCCGTACGTGAGTCCCAATGTGCCTCCTTGTGCTGTTCTCCTGCGTCACCCTGGGTAAGGACTATCTCCTGTGTTACTACCTTGGCCGCCACCGTGGGTTAGTCGCACCTGTGGATCGACCTGGTGGTACCCTGCTGCAGCAAGACCATAATGCTTTGCGGTGAGCTCTGGTGAAGACCAGGTGCCACTTAGACTCCGGTCCCAGGTGTCGGCTAGTACCATCTCCCGGGGTGGTCCAGAGGGTCCACAGACTCCCAGCCCTGACACATGTTTAAAACATCAGCATCATTCCAAAGTATTCCCAATGCGTTTCGGACGCCAAAACTGTTCTTAGTCATGGATAGACGGCTGACACTGATCATATTAGGTCCCATTGCATCTTGAAGATGAGTTTTGAATAGTGTGAATGAAGCAATGTGTAATTATTAATTAAAATGGTACAATTATTATTACCAATCCATTCACTTTAGAATAGAATAGAATAGAATAGAATAGAATGCTTTATTGTCCCCATAGGGGAAATTGACTTTGTCACAACGACAGCAGCAACACCTCCATTCATGATCACAGATATACATATACAAACAGAGTAAGATACAACATACTTTACATATAGATAATAACAGTTATTTTAAAAGAATCAATAAAAAGTTGGGACAGCGCCCTAAAGGAAACCTACTATGAGAAGTAGAAGTGATGGTAGATTCCTCCTGCCTGCCTCGGCCCTTATCTGTAATTTAATAATCCTGGAACCTAAGATAACTAGTTAAAAACGTTATTTTATTAACATGAAAATAAACTGTAGAGGCTACTGGGGAGTACCCTTGGCTCCCAGGCTAGTACACATAGATGTAGTACTAGAAACCCTGTTGTATTACAGTGTATTATGATGTGACAATAATCACGTAGGCAGCACATGGGCAAAAACTGAAAAGACCAGGAATAAGATGATAGCAAAAAGAATTATAGGAGAATCGCCACTTGCAGCACTAGGAAGGAATGGATTCGCAACCCATTTGTGAAGAAGCCAGGTGAATCGACCTTGTCCATTCTTGAAGAAGACCAACTGCTTGAGATTGCAAATGATGGTAGCCTTAAAAGTATGTTTGAGACTTCAAATCTCCCAACATTCTGGATTAAAGTCCAGGCTGAATATCCTGGGATCGCCACCAAAGCACGGAAAACACTGCTTCCTTTTCCAACATCCTATCTTTGTGAAACTGGGTTTTCTGCCATGACAACAGCAAAAACGAGATTACGGAGTAGACTGGACATAAGGAACACACTTCGGGTTTCACTGTCTCCCATCACCCCTAGATGGGACCGTCTTGTTGCAGGAAAACAAGCCCAGTGCTCCCACTGATTCAGGGAAACAAGCTTGGTGCTCCCACCCACTCATTCTGAACCTATGATAAGTTGAATCACATTCTCATTATAAATGTCATAATTATATGATAAGTATGCACTAAGCTCCACCCCTCCATAACCCCACCCCATATGACCAAAGCCCCGCCCCCACCTGACCATGGAAAACTGGTCTAGCTTAAAGCCGGTCCCTGGTGCAAAAAAGGTTGGGGACCTCTGCTCTAGACCACTGAGGGAGATGGTACTAGCCGACCTGGGACCGGAGTCTAAGTGGCACCCGGTTTTCACCAGAGCCCGCCACAAAGCGGGATGGACTTGCTGCAGTGAGATACCACCAGGTCGTTCCACAGGTGCGACTAGCCAGCGGTGGCTGCCAAGGCAGTAACACAGGAGACAGTCTGTACCCGGAGTAATGGCAGGAGAATAGCACTGGAATGCACAGTAGGGCTCACGTCAGGAATCGCAGGAGCTGGCAAACAGGAATGGACTGGGACACAGGAACGCAGGATCACAGGAACAGACTGACACACAGGAACGGACTGGCACACAGGAATCACAGAAATCACAGGAACGCAGGAATCACAGGAGAGCTTTCTCTTCATGGGGAAGATTTGAAGATCCGGCAAGGGTCACAGGAAGAGGCAGAAACTTATAGCAGGCCAGTGCCAATTGCCGGCGGGAGCGAGAGGACATCGCTGGAGGTAAGATGAGCGGAGCTCCGGAGTCACAGTCACTCACAGTATAAAGTCAACTAAATAACAGTGCTCCTAAATCATATAAACCTCACGACACAAAAGACCCTTATTACAGTACATTATATATAGCTCCCCTTATTATATATTATTACAGGTCACTTATTATATAATATTCAGCCCCCCCACTAAAATTACATTTTATACAGCCCCCTTATTATATATAGCACCTTTATTATATACAGCCCACCTTATTACATATAGCCCCCCTTATTATATACAGCTACCTTTATTATATACAGCCCCCTTATTACATACAGCCTCCTTATATTATATACATTTCCCCTGATATATACAGCTTCCCTTATTATATACAGCTCCACTTATTACTTACAGCCGCCTTATATTATATACAGTTCCCCTTATATACAGCCCCCTTAAATTATATATAGCCCCCTTTATTATATACTGCTCCCCTATATTTTATACAGCTTCCCTTATATACACCCCCCTTATATTATATACAGGCGCCATTATTATACAAAGCCCCTCTTATTACACACAGACCCCAATTATATAATATTACAGCCCCCATCTATAATATACAGGCGGTCCCCTACTTAAGAACACCTGACTTACATACGACCCCTAGTTACAAACGGACCTCTGGATTTTAGTAATTTGCTGTACTTTAGTCCTAGGCTACAATAAACAGCTATAACAGTTATCAAATGTGTCTGTAATTAATATTTATTGTTAGTCCTGGTTCTTATGACAACCCAACATTTTTAAAATCCAATTGTCACAGAGACCAAAAAAATTTTGACCAGGGTTACAATAATAAAGTAAACAGTTCCTACTTACATACAAACTCAACTTAAGAACAAACCTACAGACCCTATCTTGTATGTAACCCGGGGACTGCCTGTATAGCCTTTCCTATTTTATAACATGCCCATTTCTAAAAATAATATAGCACTTACCTTGACTCCTGTTACGCTCCCATACTGCCGTTCGCACTCTCTTCATCTTCCTGACTGTTCTGCTTTGTGTCGGGACACATGCATTGTGACGTCATCCCATGCTGCTTAGGTCCTCTATAGCAACCGAGCATCACACACTGTGTCACTCTGTATATCAATCGCGTCTATATCTTAAAGATATATGTGCGATTGATTTTTCATGTGGCCGATTTGGGTGGCAATGGCCCACAGTATGGTCCCATATTTTGCCACCTCCCTCAGGGCTCGGACATCTACCGCCTGAGGCGAGATTCTCATCTAGCCTCATGGCAGATGCAGCCCTGGAGATGATTTAATGTGTATGCAGTAATTGGTCAGCCCACGGCTCCTTTCCCTCGTGTTCGTGGATACACTTTAACAGCATAAAAATGAAAAAATCCCGACACCTTGAGGTGAAAGCAAAAATAATAACATGTTCAGTGAAGTTACTAACCTTGTACTAACAGTATCGTAATATTTGTATTATAATATTGAAAACCGTGAGAATCTTGTACTACTCTGATAACAATATTGTATTTTTGAAGGTTTTTTAAGTAAGGTTTTCGAATAGATAGGAATGATGGTTCCGTTTTGAATGTAAGATTGTTAATAGTCACATGATCAATGCTGGGTCATGTGACATAGTCATGTGATCGTGACATGACAGAGTGAATGATGTGGCTCACCAGAAATGACATACTTTGATTGACACGGCTCACCAGAAGTGACATACTTTGATTGACACGGCTCACCGGAAGTGACATACTTTGATTGACGCAGCTCACTGGAAGTGACATACTTTGATTGACGCAGCTCACCGGAAGTGACATAATTTGCAGGAATGTCAGATGCCTTAAAAGCTCACACATGGGAGGAAGGTGCCAGCTGATGAAGGCTCAGGAGAGCCCAAAAAACGTGTTTTACTGCGTCTGCGTGACTTGTGTATACTTCATTTGTTACATGCTCCAAAAATAAAAGGAGGAAATTTGCTTTCACCTCGAGGTGCCGGGAGTTTTTCATTTTTATACTGTTATGATTTAATGTGTGTTAGGGAATTCTTATTATATCCCCTCATCTTTAATCTTTGAGTGATATGATTGGCTATAGATACAGTACATACAGTTCAATAGTAGAACAAATACGTTTAGCTCATATGTAGTAACCCTTTGGTAAATCATGTATGACATGCGGTGGGTGACATGAAGTGGCATATAAAACGGTGTTGCCTACAGTAGGTTTTCTGTACATGTTAGTGAGTATATTGCCTGTGAACTCCACACCTAATGTATTAGACCTATCTGCACATTAGATACAATTTCATACAAAATAATGTCTTGCAATTTCCGTTGACATTGTGAGAGGGGGGGGGGGAGGCCTTAAATACTCTACTCATTGACACTACTCTAGGCTATGACTAATAACCTTGAGTTTTTCGAATGGGTCAGAATTATGTTTCAGTGAAGTCCTATGTTTTTAACTTTTTTCTAATAAAGTGGATTTTTATTTAATATTTTGTTCTGCTACCATTTCTCTAAGTATGTGTGGCCACCAATCCTCCTCATGTCACCTATGACAATTGCAGTCTCCTAGTGCCCTACATAACCTTGGCAGTACATGTTCTCTCGGGGCAGTACCAGCCACACAGTGCACCCTATGGCAGTCTGACACTGCCTTCCTATAAAACAAAGCAACATAAAGGCATAATAAAACACATGTGAACAACAGAAGCTGGGTTTTACACCAAATCAACAGATTACTTAGTAATAGCTCTACTATGTAAATCCATTTTAACAACAAGTTATCTGCCATGGACTAACCTGTGCTCATGAGAGTTAATACAGACATGATCAATATGTGAGAATATCTCTTTAGTACTGTTATTACTGGCATTTTACATCCTAAGGAGGGAGTCTTATGATCAGACAAGATAAAAATGAGCAGAATTACATTATTATGCTAAAATGGGGAGAACATATTTAACCTTACAATAACACTTCCTAGTCAGAGTCTAACCACATAGGGGCAGATTTATAAAAAGTGTCCTTAGGTTAGACATTGCAGAGTAAGACTAGAAAGTTTTATTCTGCACCGGATTAATAAAAGTTTCTATTGCTGGATGCTGTCCTGGTATAAGTCTGTCTAATCGTACTCGGCACCTCCTATCACTTTCTGGCTTACTTTATGCCAGAAAACTAGGACACAATTCTGTTGGGTTAGCAGTATTTCTGCCGCACTGAGCTTTTGGTGTGAGGCCACACCCCTTTCTTAGACCATGCCCTTTTGCCGAGCTAGAGGTAGGAGAGCCAGAAAACTGTCTTAAACCCTTTATAAATGTGGTGCAGACAGTTTTTTTTAGTGCAAACTACGACAGAATTCTCCCCCATTGAGTACAGGAGTGGTGGTCCACGAGTACTGTGTGGAAAGAGTTGTCATGTACATGCCTGGCCACAGTTCTACTCATTTTTATGCCAGAAGTAGCTGTTTCATAGGTCCTTGTACTAGTGGGTAAAGTACAATGACTTTATGTATATGAGGTACTTATGCCCCCACATATCTATTATTATTGCGGTCTCAACAACTTAATCTCAAAAGATCATAACTTTATAATAGGGGAAAAACCCCATTAGACTTATATTAACTCTGTTTTTGTAACTTTTCATACATGGGATTATATAGTGAGGACTATGCAGGCGGTCCCCTACTTAAGAACACCTGACTTACAGACAACCCCCTAGTTACAAACAGACCTCTGGATGTTGGTAATTTATTGTACTTGAGCCCTAGGCTACAATAAACATCTGTAACAGTTATTAATGGTGTCTGTAATAAAGCTTTATTGATAATCCTGGTTTTTATGACAATCCAACATTTTTAAATTCCAATTGTTACAGAATTACTGTAGAGAAATCTAAAAATTGGAGCTGTATGGTTTAAAAAAAGATGTTCCATAAATATCTAGTAGGACGAGTGCAGTGTAGTTATACTTTTCATTATGTACAGCAAGTATATGTTACAATCTGGTGGTTTCTCATTGCATTAGTATCACTTACACAGATCAATTATTCATTCTAGGCTGTAAGCGGCCTCAACACTTGGTACTTTCAGCAGCTTCTTTGTTTGATTATGTTTTGTGTCCTTTGGGTCATGATGTTAATGTAAATTATTTTCTTATTAATATAAATCATGTAAATAATGTAAATTATTTAAATTATGTAATTATATTATGTAATTACATTATTAATTAAGCAATTATAGTAAATTATGTAAATTATGTAAATTAATAATGTAAATAATTATTACTGTTTGGCATCTGCTCCCTAAGCGGAAATTGTGGACGTTCAAACCCAGCGAGCTTTCACTCTTGAAACGCTAGACCTCATGCTTACAACCATAAATGGGGGCCATGATTTAGGTGCAAAAACAGCAGCTAGATCGTGGCCACCATTGACTTCTATTATGCATAGTCATTGTGAGGTGAGGCTGCCCTGTCTCACCACACTGTGACCGAGCTGGATGGCCATGAGTCTGAACAAAATTATATAGCAGGTCCTATTCTTGCCTCAATTTGTAGTGCGGCTGCTTAGTGCTCACACCTCACATCTCCATCCGGCCATATCGCACATGGACATGTGCATGAGGCCTAATGGGGAGATTTATTAAGGCAGGGGATTATCAATTCAAACACCCCTATCTTCAAGTTTATAGTACCTAGAAAAATCCTTTGGGGTCATATTTATGCTAAGAGTCTAACTTTCCAAACTGCAACAGGCTTATGGTTCTGTGAGCTACACTGCCAGAGATTCAGAAAGTTAAAATAAAAAAGATGGGAATTGAATTTTTATCTGCAGGTCGCATTTACAACTATTTCTATGACTGTTTATATCTCCAGCCTGATGCAATCTGAAAGATGAGATTCTGATAAGACAGATAAGAGTATTTCTATGTATTATAGAACGAAAAAAGTGGCATCTGAATTGACTGTGCAGGATCACTTTCCCCCTCCCATTGTGTGAGATTACAGCAGGCAGAGGGAGGGGCTAAATGGCGATTAAACAGGGGTAAGGGAGAGACAAGCTCCTTTACAGTGTAACAGCCTGTGAATCTAAAGCATGGGGACTCTGGAAACGCTCCTAGAGCCATTCTGGCGCATAAGCATAATGTTAATTAAAAAAAAATGTTTTAGAAGGAAGGATGCCATGGATAACAAGTATAAGAAGAATACTACAGTCACAGTGCCTGGGTCTATTAGTAAGTGTCCCTGGTTTATCATGCCTAATTTTGATGATATATTTCCTTTGAAGGACAATATCATGACAACTCACAACCTTATTCTGTCATCTCATCTTCTTTTCCCCTATAATTCTTTTTGCTATCATCTTATTCCTGGTCTTTTCAGTTTTTAGCCACGCCACAAGGTTTGTTTACCACGCCCCGATCCCGATCTACACGTCACTATCAGCTTTTTTTTTGTAAGAACTCCCCAATCACTAACTGTATGTGGGGATGAACTATAGTGTTCCACACAAAAGGTGAGGAGGAAAAATGATTAAAACTATTAGAGCTTTTAGACATGCAGCCTAGCCAGGCTATAGTCACCAGGAAATAGTGCCCTTCATATAGTATCAATACAAAAATATGTACAATACAATAACTTTATACTAAAACTGGCAGCCATGCTGATGTACTTACTTGGAAGACCACAAAATGAGTAGGTACATACCTGATCAAACCAGCCTGCTGGGATGTTCATTCTAGTTAAGGAAAAACTACCACTTCTGATGGTAGGTATGAGATGTAACACCGGGCACCAGTCAGGGTGAGCTGGTGCCGTGAGCTTTACATTAGGTAGTGTTTTAAACCGATATATAGCGGTTTTTTAAAGGAACTACCATTCAGAGATGTCGTGGTTGTAAGCTGTAAACTCGAGCACCAGCTCAGGGTGAGCTGGTGCCGGCGGGAGTAGTGTGTAGTGTTATAACAGCGGGTTTATCGCGGTTTTTAACATTTTTAAACTTTATAGCAGAAACGTGCTCGAACCCACGATCGTGGGACGACATACATAGAATGCCGCAGGCGTTGCACGCGCACGGTCTCGCGCAGCCGCCGAAGCGGCTTCTGTATATAAAGTTTAAAAAGTGTTAAAACCGCGATACCGCGGTTTATAACACTAACGAAACTAAGCTGTTTACAACCAAAAACACAACGGTGTAAGCTGTTTACAGCTTACACCGACGATCTGAAATGGTAGGTTTCCTTTAAACACATTTTGATTTACAGCCCCGAGGTAGCTTCGGCGCTGCGCGCAGCCGTGCGCGCGTGGCGGCTCCGGCACTTTCTATGGAGCTACTAAGACGCTAGCTAAGGTAAGCTCCGACACCAAGCTCACCCTGAGTGGTGCCCGGTGTTACAACTCATACTACTTGAGGGCGCAGTCACACGTTGCGTTTTGACCTGCGTTTTTCATTGCGTTTGATTTGAAAACGCATATTCAACAGCTGAGGAGAGGGGTGATTTGCCTAATTACATCACTGTAAACGTTTCGTTTACAAACGCATCATAAACGCGATGTAACGCCCAAACGTAAACGGTAATGTAATTAGGCAAATTACTCACATCAGCTGTTGATATGCGTTTCAAACGCAACGTGGTGAACGCACCCTCAGAAGTGGTAGGTTTCCTTTAACCCCTTAACGCTCTGCGCCGTAGCTCTACGGCGCAGAGCGTAAAGGGATGTATGAAGAGGGCTCACGGGCTGAGTCCTTCCTACAGTTTAAGGTGGGGGTTTTTGCATTTTGCACAAAACCCACGCTAATAAACCGCGGTCAGTGCTTTGCACCGATCGCGGCTATTAACCCTCTAAACGCCGGCCGCAAAAGTCGCGGGCGCGTTATAAAAGACGGCGGCGCGCGGGCGCCGCCATCTTTTTTCCGATCGACACGCCCCGAAGTCTAGGGGGGCGGCGATCGGTTACCATGGTAGCCTCGGGTTTCTCTTGACACGAGGCACATGGTTTAGCAGGTTGTACAATGAGCCAGTGGCTCTGTAATGTAAGACCTGGCAAAACGCCATATATTGCCAATACTGTAGTATTGCAGTATATGGTAGGAGCGATCTGATCATCTAGGGTTTAATGTACCCTAGATGGTCTAAAAAATAGTGAAAAAAAAAAGAAAAAAAAAGTTTAAAAAATAAAAAAAATTAATAAAATATTTAAAAGTCAAATCACCCCCCTTCCCTAGAAGGATATCAAAACATAACAAACAGTAAAAATCACAGACATATTAGGTATTGCCGGTCCCAAAATGCCGACTATTCAAAATATAAAAACGGTTACGGCGGCGGTGACCTCTCCGAGGCGGTGGGAAATGGCGCCCAAATGTCCGAAATGCGACTTTTACACCTTTTTACATAACATAAAAAATGAAATAAAAAATGATCAAATGTCGCACAGACCTCAAAATGGTAGCAATGAAAACGTCGCCTCATTCGCAAAAAAGACCCCTCACACATTTCGTGGCAAAGTATGAAAAAGTATTAGGTCCAGAAGATGGCAAAAATTTTTTTTTACACATTCGTTTAATTTGTGAAAATGTATTAAAACACAATAAAACCTATATAAATTTGGTATCACGCGATCGCACCCGAACCAAAGAATAAAGTAGGCGTGTATTTGGAGCGAAGAGTGGAAGTCGTAAACTGAGCCCCAAAGAACGTTTCCACATTTGGAATTTTTTTTAGCTTCGCAGTACACGGCATGTTAAATAAATAACATACGGGAAAGTAAACTTTGTTACGCACAAAAATAGCCCTCACACAGGTCTGTTACACGTAAAATGAAAAAGTATGGATTTTTGAAGTTGGAGGAGAGCGAGAAATAGCCGAAAAACCCTCCGTCCTTAAGGGGTTAAAGGGGTTGAACCAAGTTTTCAAGTATCTCCTATCCATCTCATGCACTGCTAGTGGCATCACCCCGCGCACTCCAGTGCAGAGACACCTCAGCGCTGTGCTCTGCAATTTGTGAGGGAATGTTAATTTATGTTTTTGTCACCATATTCTCAAAACGATAGAAACCTTTTTATTCCTTGATGAAAATAAAAATTATTAGAGATTGTTTATTGCAGCCACAATATAACGGTTAGATTGGTATTATTTTGGGGTACATCCACTTTGATCACTTTTTGAATTTAGTTTTTGAGGGTATTTTGTTTAAAATTTATTTATTTTTATTACTGTTACATTATCGGACCTTTGGAAAACATTGATAATAATATAAATAATTCTTTATTTATGTAGCGCACACAGATTATTGCAGCGCTGTACAGAGCTTGCCAAATCAGTCCCTGTCCCCATGGGGCTCACATCTAATCACCCTTATTGTTTACAATATAATGTCAGTTTTACAAATGAAAACTGATTAAAAAAAAATGGAGATATCTATCTGCTTTCAAAAGTGAAACAAAATAACCAATATTTTTTTGATGGTTTATTGGTAAAAGATAGTTTTTAGAATTACACGTTTCAAGAGGCACTGCTCTCTTCGTCAGGTTGATAATAATGCACTTAATATGGCTTCAAGTAAAAGGAATGGATACATTTTAAGAAATAATAGCTAAATTTGGTATACATGTATCAGTATCTAGAACAGTCATATGAAAAATTTGGGCACCCCTATAATCTTAATCATTTTTAGTTTATCAAAATTGGGTTTTTGCAACAGCTATTTCAGTTAGATATATCTAATAATGATGGACACAGTAATATTTCAGGATTGAAATGAGGTTTATTGTAATAACAGAAAATGTGCAATATGCATTAAACAAAAATTTGACAGTGCAAAAGTATGGGCACCTCAACAGAAAAGTGACATATGTTTAGTAGATCCTCCTTTTGCAAAAATAACAGCCTCTAGTCGCTCTGTAGGCTTTTAATGAATTTCTGGATCCTGGATAAAGGTATTTTTGACCATTCCTCTTTACAAAACACATTCCAGTTCAGGTAAGTTTGATGGTCGCCGAACATGGACAGCTGCTTCATATCATTCCACAGATGTTCAAAATATCAGGTCTGGGGACTAGGATGGCCATTCCAAACATTGTAATTGTTCCTCTGCATGAATGCCTGGGGTACTACGTACAACTGACTCCCAGAACTAACCATCAATATGGTGGTACTGGAGTCGTTGTTGCTCCTGGTCCTCTATTTCACTGTTACATGGGGAATTGTAGGACGAGTTCCTTAGGGGCGTTCACACGTTCGCTATCGTCGCGTTCATAACGCTAGCGCACAGTGGGCGGGGCTCGGGCCGTCGCATATGCGTTTCCGGGAAACGCATGCGATTAATAACCCGATCGCATGCGTTTCTCTGGAAAGCATATGCGATCACCCAAATCCGCCACCTGTGCACTAGTGTCGTGTTATGAACGCGGCGCTAGCGGAACGTGTGAACGCGCCCTTAGGTGTCGCATTCCCCAGTAGGTATAAATGGTAGGCTGACATAGGACCACTTACCAATGGTGAATGGGATAATATTCTCTCCCTAACACCAATTTTCTCACTTATTAGTTGCTGTTACTGCACAGGGCTTATAAAACCAGTTACTGTGGCATAAATCTGGGCCAGGTCAGAATCAAACTGTCTAAAATGTAACATGCCTGATACACACCTTATGTATATGTACTGGGAATACACAAAGCTGGGAGGATATTAGCAAAAAGTACTGGATCTTATTTTGAAGGTGTATTCAATATGATTGGAGGGATCCCAAAGGATTTGCCTAATGGGGCTGCTGGAGGATGATATGGGCATTACACTCAACATCATAGGCATGTCTCAAATACTTTATCAGGCCCGTAAGCTAAAAGCAGCCAAATGGATTCAACCACTCCCCCCTACTATTAAAGAACTGAAGGAGCACCTCAATGAGGTGATTAGATTAGAAAATTAGATTATACAAGAGAAGCCATGAAGAAGTTTGACACCACATGGGGTCATTGGATTACACCAGGTCTCCCCTCCAGGTTCCTAATGATCCCTCCTGGGGTAGTCATGCCGTGCATGTATTAGACAGAGGCTGGGATACAGCATCCTGTGTTGTGGTTTTGTCCTCATTATTGTTAATAGAAAATGTGTTGGTGAAAAATAAATCCACCTGAAGGCATGAATTCCCTGACCAGCATTTCTTCCCAGTATTTGGACATAGTCCCACAATTCCATGTTTGGAAGCTTAGGAGTTTCTCTAAGGGCGCTGTCCCACGTTGCGTTTGCAAACGCAGACACAGTCAAAACCGGTCCGCGGTCCGATCGCATCGGCGTTTCTATGGAAACGCCTGCGATAGGGTACAAGCCGCCGGTGTTTTGTGTTAAATTAGTGCAAAACACCGGTGGCTCGTTCCCATAGAAACGCCGATGCGATCGAACCGCCTCGGTGGGCGCGGTTTTGTCTGCAATATTAAATGGAGAAAAGTCTCTGGCGGGCACAGCCCCAACGATACTGCCGACAGCCCAACGTGTGGCCCGACTCTCCGGGATCACGGCAGGACTTTCCAGCGGTGCTCAATCAATGTATATAAGAATAGAATAGAATAGAATAGAATAGAATTGTTATGTCCCCATAGGGGAAATTGACTTTGTCACAAGACAACAGCAACACCTCCATTCATGATCACAGTTATACATATACAAAAGAGTAAGATACAACATACTTTACATATAGATAATAACAGTATTTTAAAAGAATCAATAAAAAGTATAAAAAGAAGAAGAAACACCGTGGTTACATATTAATTACTTGCCCATGTTAAAACTATGCAATTGCCTCGGTATAAAAAGAATTTTAAAACGATTCGTTCTAACATTTCATGTGCAAAAACCGATCACCAAATGTGCTACGTTGACCCATCAGTTGTATGTAATGGGTGTTTTCTCATTACATACAATGGATTTAAATTGGAGAACATACGTGCACACAAGACGACTCCCAATCCTCTGTCTTAGTACCACAATTGAGTTCACCTTCCTGACCACTTTCTTAAATTTGTTCAGGTCAGTGGTTGCGAGCATTATTCCCCAACATACCACCGCATAAAATAAAACACTTCCAATACAGACTGGTATAAAAAGACGAACATCCACGGTCCACATCAAAGGACCTGAGCGATCTTAAAAAGTACAGTCTCCGGACGCCTTTTTATACAATTTCTCTGAATTTTATATGCCACACATAACTTATCATCCAGATAGGACGCCCAGATACTTATAGTTGTGACGCGTTCTACTTGTGGGCTCACCATCAGTATCATGTTCTTTTCGGAAACTGATTACCATTTCTTGGTCTTAGATAGATTCAATTCCAAACCATTTGTGTCGCACACTCCGAGAACACATCAATGGTCGACCAGTATTCAGACAGATCTCCCCCTTTTATACCCCCTATATCGCAGTGTCATCCGAATACTTCTGCAAGAAACACTGACTTCTATTTTTTGAAAATCTGTCGGTGTAGATGGTAAAATAAAAACGGGGCGGCGAAGACAGTCCCCTGTGGGGGCTCCAATGTTACTCACAAACACATCCGACACGTGTTTCCAATTTTCACCTTCTGCGGTTCTTAATATCAGATAATTAAAGATCCACTGAATTAGGCCAGAACCAACCCCCATTTTACCCAATTTCTGACATAAACGTTTCGGGATAATCCTATTTAAAAGCACTCCCAAAGTCGAAGAACTTATCCTGATATCAGACCCCGGCTCGTCCAGATGCATATATACCTGTGGAGCAAATAAAGAATCGCATCCTCCACACCCAGACGTGGTTGGTATGCAAATTGTAAAGGGGGTCAGATACGGTTCAACTACTTCAGCAAGATGTGTCTCAAAATAAAACGCTCAAAAACCTTCATAATTATTGGTGTTAACGCTATGGGCGGGTAGTCATTTGTTCTCTCGGAGCCCTGACCTTTGGACCGGAATAATGCACGACGTCTTCCATAACGTAGGAACCACAGCAGCTGAAAAAAACCACAGCAGCTGAAGAAGATATCCATACATAAACATAGAGAAAGATGACGGCACTCACCGGTTCCAAAAGCATGAAAAGCGTCCTTTATTGGTGGGAAGCATGCAGGGGGGAAACAGACAGGTTCCGGCAACGGGGCCGTTTCACACACTGTGCGG
Organism: Engystomops pustulosus; assembly: GCA_019512145.1. Lineage (NCBI taxonomy): Eukaryota > Metazoa > Chordata > Amphibia > Anura > Leptodactylidae > Engystomops > Engystomops pustulosus. The sequence goes on along the minus strand of CM033645.1, from coordinate 58,078,216 downwards.
CTTTCTCAAGCTGTGATGTGAAACGGCCCCGTTGCCGGAACCTGTTGTTACCCCCCTGCATGCTTCCCAACCAATAAAGGACGCTTTTCATGCTTTTGGAACGGTGAGTGCATCATCTTTCTCTATGTTTATGTGCGGTTTTATCTGCGTTTGCAAACGCATACGTGGGGAAAGCGCCCTAAAGGAAACCTACTATGAGAAAGTAGAAGTGATGGTAGATTCCTCTGCCTGCCTCGGCCCATCTGTAATTTAATAATCCTGGAACCTAAGATAACTAGTTAAAACGTTATTTATTAACATGAAAATAAACTGTAGAGGGCTACTGGGGAGTACCCTTGGCTCCAGGGCTAGTACACATAGATGTAGTACTAGAAACCCTGTTGTATACAGTGTATTATGATATATGATGTGACAATAATCACGTAGCAGCACTTGGCAAAACAACTGAAAAGACCAGGATAAGAATATGCATCAAAGACTTGATAGGGAAAAGAAATGGATGACAGAATAAGGTTGTGAGTTTTGTCATGATATGTCCTTCAAGGATATATAGAACAAAATTAGGCATGATGATAAACCCGATGACAAACTTACTATAGACCCCAGCACTCTGTGACTTAGTATTCTTCTTAATACTTGTTATCCTGGAATCCTTCCTTCTAAAAACATTTTTTTTAATTAAAAATTATGCTTATGCGCCAGAAATGGGCCTCTAGGAGCGTTTCCAGAACTCCCCATGCTTTAGATCACAGGCTGTTAGACTGTAAAGGAGCTTGTCTCTCTCCCTTAACCCTGTTTAAAATCGCATTTGCCCCTCCTCTTCCTGCTGTACTCACACAATGGGAGGGGTAAGTGATCCTGCACAGTCAAATTCAGATGCGCACTTTTTTTCTTCTATATAATAGAAATACTCTTATCTGTCTTATCAGAATCTCATCTTTCAGATTACACACGCCGGAGATATAAACAGCCTCATAGAAATAGTTGTAAATGCCGACTGCAAGATAAATTCAATTCCCACTTTTGTTTTTTAACTTTCTGAATCTCTGGCACTGTAGCCACAAACCATAGCCTGTTTTTCAGTGTGGAAAGTTACTCTTAGCATACATAGACCCCAAAGCATTTTTTCTTGTACTATAAACTTGAAGATAGGGGTGTTTGAATTGATCATCCCCGCCTTAATACATCTCCCCCATAGGCCTCATGCACATGTCCATGTGCGATATGGCCGGATGGGATTGAGGAGTGGAGCACTAAGCGCATCGGCACTACAAATTGAGCAAGATAGACCTCTAATATATTAGTGGTCAACTCTGCCATCCAGCTCGTCACAGTGTGGTGAGACAGGCATCCTCACCTCACATGACGATGCATAATAGAAGTCATAGGTGACCACGATCTAGCTGCTTGTTTTGCACCTATATCATGCCCCCATTTATGGTTGAAGCATGAGTGTCTAGCGTTACAAGAGGAAAGCTCGCTGGTTTTGAACGTCCACATTTTCCGCTTAGGAGCAGATGCCAACAGTAAAATTATTTACACTTAATTTAACATATTTACTATAATTGCTTAATTAATATTGATTACATAATAATAATTACATAATTTAAATAATTTACATTATTTACATGATTTATATTAATAAGTAAATAATTTTACATTAACATCATGACTCAAAGGACAACAACATACTCAAACAAAGAAGCTACTGAAGTCCAAGTGTTGAGTGGCCGCTTCTGCCTAGAATGAATAATTGATCTGTAGTATGATACTAATGCAATGAGAACCACCAGATTGAACATATACTTGCTGTACATAATGAAAAGTAAACTACACTGCACTCGTCCTACTAGATTTCTTATGGAACGCTTTTTTTAAACCATACAGCTCCATTTTTTAGATTCTCTACGTAATGTCTGTACAATTGGAATTTAAAGTGTGGATTGTCATAAAACCATGATTATCAATAAAGCTTTATTACAGACAACCATTATAACTGTTCATGTTTATTTGTAGCCTAGGGCGTCAAGTACAATAAATTACCAACATCCAGAGGTTCTGTTTGTAATAGGGGTGTTGTCTGTAAGTCAGGTGTTCTAAGTCATAGGGGCCGCCTGCATAGTCACTCACTATACTATCCATGTATGAAAAGTTACAAAAACAGAGTTAATATAATTCTAATGGGATTTTTTTCCCCTATTATAATTAGGATCTTTTGAGATTAAGTGTTGAACCCCAGATATAATAGATAGCGGGGGCATAAGTCCACGCATATCAACTAGAACAGTCTATCCCCTTTGTACTTTACCCCTATACAAGGACCTATAAACATGCTCTACTTCTGGCATAAAATAGTAGAACTGTGGCCAGGCATGTACATGACAAACGCTTTCCACACGTACTCGTGGACCACCACTCCTGGTACTCATGGTGGATATTTATTAATCTGTGTCCATGACAGAATTCTGTCGTAGTGTTGCACGAAAAAAACTGTTCCTGCACCACAATTTATAAGGGTTTAGACAGTTTTCTAAGCTCTCCTACCTCTATCAGCTCCACAAAGGGCGTGGTCTAAGAAGGGTGTGGCCTCACACCAAAAGCTCAGTGCGGCAAATTTGCTAACCCAACAGAATTGTGTCCTAGTTTCTGGCATAAAGTAGCCAGAAAGTGATATGAGGTAACCAAGTACGATTAGACAGACTTATACCGACAGCATCCAGCATATAGAAACTTTTAACTTTTTAATCCGTGCAGATAAAACTTTCTAGTCTACTCTGCAATGTCTAACCTAAGGACACCTTTATAAATCTGCCCCTATGTGGTTGCTACTGTGACTAGGAATTGTTCTTGTAGGTTACATATATTTTCTCCCCCCTATTTTTAGCATATAATTAATTGTATTCTGCTCATTTTTTACTTGTCTGATCATAACTCTCCCTCCTAGGACGTAAAGCCAGAATAACAGTACTAAGAGAATATTCTCACATACGGATCATATGCTGTAATAAACTCTCATGGGAGCAACAGGTTAGTCCAATGGCAGATAACTTGTTGTAAAATGTGATTGACATAGTAGAGCTAATTACAAGTATCTTTGATTGGTGTAAAACCCCACAGCTTCTGTTGTTCACATGTGTTTTATAATATGCCTTATGTTTCTTTGTTTTTATAGGAAGCAGTGTCAGACTGCCATACGGGTGCCTCGTACTGGCTGGTACTGGCCCCGAGACCACTGCCCCCCGGTTAGGCCTAGGACCATCCCCCCCCCCCCCCCCCCCCCTTCACATCCCCGAACCCAGTGCCACCTCACAGCCCCCCCCATACACCATTAATAAATCCAAGAAACATCAGACTCACGAAACATTCTGCCCTCGAAAACCAGGATAGCCCCCCCCCCCCCCCCCCCCCCCCCCCCCCCCCCCCCCCCCCCCCCTCAGCCTAGAGGCCCCCCGTCTAAGACGTACCATAACCGTAGCCACCCCCCCCCCCCCCCCCCCCCCCCCCCCCCGCCCCCCCCCCCCCCACTGCCGGAGGGCCCGTAACCGCGGCCCCGACGCGCCCCCCCCCCCGGCCCCTCAACCCGCCCCTGCCCCCTGACCCTCCCCCGCCCCCCCCCCCCCCCCGACCCATCACCCACGCCCGCCCCCGGGTCCCCACCTGCAGGTGCCCCCCCGACTCCCCCGGGGGCCCCCCACCCCGAGAGAACAATGTACTGCCAACTGCCAAGTTATGTAGGGGCACTAGGATACTGCAATTGTCATAGGTGACTGAGGAGGAGATGTGGCCCACATACTTTAGAGAATGTGCAGAACAATATTAAATTAAAAATCCACTTTATTAGAAAAAAGTTAAAACCTAGGACTTCACACTGAAACATAATTCTGACCATTCGAAAACTCAGGTTATTGTCATAGCCTAGAGGATGTCGATGTAGAGTATTTCAGAATACCAACACTTGTAAAAGACAACACCCCCCCCCCCCCCCTCTCACAATTCCATGGAAATTGCAAGACAGGCATCAAAATAAAGGACACACAAAATACATTATTTTTGTATTAATTGTATCTAATGTGCAGCTAGGTCTATACATTAGGTGTGGAGTTCACAGGCAATATACTCACGAACATGACAAAAACCCTACTGTAGGCAACACCGTTTATAATGCCACTTCATGTCACCCACCCGTATGTCTACTTATGTACCAAAGGGTTACAAACGTTTTGTTCTACTATTGAACTGTATGTACTGTATCTTAGCCAATCATATCACTCAAAGATTAAAAGATGAGGGGGATATCATAGAATTTCCCTAACCCACATTAATCTCATAACAGTTATAAAATGAAAACTCCCGGCACCTCGAGGTATTGAAAAGCAATTTCCTTCCTTTTATTTTTGGAGCATGACTACACATCAAGTATCACAAGTCCCGCAGTACGCAGTAATAAACACGTTTTTGGGCTCCCTGAGCCTTCATCAGCTGGCACCTTCCTCCCGTTGAGCGTTTAAGGCATCTGACATTTCCTGCAAATTATTGTCACTCTTCGGTGAGCTGCGTCAATCAACAGTATGTCACTTCCAGATGCTGCGTCAATCAAGTATGTCACTTCCGGGGAGCCGTGTCAATCAAAAGTAGTCACTTCATGGTCGGAGCCCACTTCATTCACTCTGTCCATGTTCACGTCACATGCACATGTCACATGACCACTATATGATCATGTGACTTTAACAATCTTCATTCAAAAACGGAACCATCATTCCTCTATTCGAAAACCTACTTAAAAAACCTTTCAAAAATACAATATTGTTATCAGAGTATACAAGATTTCAAGGTTTTCAATATTATACTACAAAATTACGATAACTTGTTAGTACACAGGTTAGTAACTTCAGAACATGTTATTTATTTTGCTCTTCAATCAATGGATTTGGTAGGGATTTTTTCATTTTTATGCTTTAAAGTTATCCACGGAAACACGAGGGAAAGGGAGCCGTGGGCTGCCATTAACTGCATGACACAGTAAATATCTCCAGGGCTTGCATCTGCCATGAGCTAGATGAGAATCCTCGCTCAGGCGGTAGATGTCCGAGCCCTGAGGGAGTGGCAAAATATGGACGAATACGTGGGCCATGCCACACAACGGCACATGAAAAATCATATCGGCACATCATATCTTTAAGGATATAGACCGATGATACAGAGTGACAACAGTGTGTGATGATCGGTTGCTATAGAGGACCTAAGCCGCATGGATTGACACACATGCCTGTGTCCCGACCATGGGACGTAACAGGATCAGGTAATAGTGCTATATTATTTTTTAGAAATGGGCAGTTATTAAATAGGAAAGGCTATATATATAAAACGGGGCGGGCTGTAATTGATATATAATTGGGGGGGGGCGGGTCTGGTGTGTAATAAGAGGGGCTTTGTATAATAATGGCGCCTGTATATATATAAGGGGGCTGTATAAGGGGAGCTGTATAAACTATAGGGGAGGCAGTATATAATAAAGGGGGCATATATATATAAGGAGTGTATTAGGGGAACTTATATAAATAAGGCGGTGTAAAGTATAAGGGGAGCTTGTATATAATAAGGGGGGCTGTTTATATATCAGGGGAATGTATATATATAAGGAGGCTGTTTTAATAAGGGGGCTGCTTAATAAAGTTGCTGTATTAATAAGGGGGGCTCATATGTTCAGTAGGGGGCTGTAATAATACAGGGGAGCGTATATAATAGGGGGGCTGTAGTAGGGGGGGCTGCATAGTATATAAAAGGAGCTGTCGATATAGTAGGTACGGCGGGGCTGTAGTATAATAAAGGGTGCTTATATATATAATGGGGCTGTAATAAAATGTAATTTAAGGGGGGGGGGCTGAATATATATAATAATGACCTGTAAGTAATATAATAAGGGGAGCTATATATAATGTACTGTAATAGGGTCTTTTGTGTGTGAGGTTTATATGATTTAGGCGCATGTTTATTTAGTTGACTTTATACTGTGAGTGACTGTGACTCCGGAGCTCCGCTCATTTACCTCAGCAGTCGATTCCTCTCCTGCTCCCGCCCGTAATTGGCACTGGCCTGCTATAAGTTTCTGCTCTTCCGTGACCCTTGCTGGATCTTCAGTCTTCCCATGAAGAGAAAGCTCTCCCGTGATTCCTCCGCGTTCTGTGATTCCTCATGTCCTGTGTCCTGTCGTTCCTGGATTCTGTGATTCCTGTGTGCCAGTCCGTTCACTGTGTGTCAGTCTGTTCCTGTGATCCTGGTTCCTGTGTCCCAGTCCGTTCCCGTTTGCCAGCTCAGCGATCCTGACTGGCCCTACTGTGCATTCCAGCTATTCTCCTGCCATTACTCCGGGTAACAGACTGTCTCCTGTGTTACTGCCTTGGCAGCCCACTGGCTAGTCGCACCTGGTGGAACGACCTGGTGGTATCCCACTGCAATGCAGCAAGTCCATCCCGCTTTGAGGTAGGCTTGTGAAACCGGGGTACCCTTAGACGACTCCGGTCCCAGGTCGGTCTATACCATCTCCCTCGGTGTCTAGAGCAGAGGTCCCCAACCTTTTTTGCACCAGGGACCGGGTTTTAAGCTAGACCAGTTTCCATGGTCAGTGGGGGGGCCGGCTTTGGTCAATGGGGTGGGATTATGGAGGGGTGGAGCTTGTGCATATTATCATATAATTATGACATTTATAATGAGAATTGATTCACTTATCATAGTTCAGAATGAGTGGGTGGGAGCACCAAGCTTGTTTCCCTGAATTAGTGGGGGCACTGGCTTGTTTTCCTTGCAACAAGACGGTCCCATCTAGGGGTGATGGGAGACAGTGAAACCCGAAGTGTTCTCCTTATGTCCGGTCTACTCCGTAATCTCGTTTTGCTGTTGTCATGGCAGAAAACCCGTTTCACAAAGATAGAATCTTGGAAAAGGAAGCAGTGTTTCTGTGCTTTGGTGGCGATCCCAGGAAATCAGCCTGGACGTTAATCCAGAATGTTGGGAGATTTGAATCTCAACATACTTTTAAGGCTACCATCATTTGCAATCTCAAGCTTGGTCTTCTTCAAGCATGGACAAGGTCATTCACCGGTCTTATTCCACAATGGGTTGCAAATCCATTCCTTCCTAGTTCGTGTTTTTTTTTTTTGCGGTCGGAAAATAGCGCTACAAACTCTTCTGAAAGCTGAGATAGGTGATCATGTACCAGCTGGAGGAATGAAGGCTCAGGCTCGGTCTCTTCCAAAATTCCTGCTAATGTTTGAAACATTTAAAATATATCCCTGTTTCACTCGCAGTCCCAACACTTCCAGTTTGGCTTTAATGCAAGCAACTTTATCTGCACTTGAAGGCAGTTGTCATTCTTTCTGAAGTGACACATTAAGTTCGTTCAAAAAGTTGAATATGTCACATAAGTAAGCAAGTTTTGTACCCATTCCTTTACTACTGAATTGCTGCAAGTGGCGATTCTTTTACTAAAAGAAATCTATAAAGTGGGTCTCGTAACTCAAAAACTCTGACAGTGCTTACCTTTAGAAAGCCATCTGACTTCTGTGTGGAGGGAGCCGTTTGTGCTCCTCCGCGTCCTCCTCACAGAGCTGCTCGAACAGACGTGAGTTAAGGGATGTGCTTTTATGTGTTAATAATTTAATCTCATCTTGCAAAACGCTGTTTAGTTCAGGTGACATTTGTCGGCTTGCCAGCATTTCTATGGATGACACAGTGTGTAGAGTCGCATTTCAGACGCAACCCTTTGCCCGGGTAGTTAAACCTGAAAGCCGTCCAGTCATGGCAGCTGCTCCGTCTGTGCATATACTGACACAAAATGACCAGTTTAGGTTTCCTGATATGTAATCATCCAAAGACTGTGGTGTTGGCTGGCAACAATAATACACATAACATATCCTCATGCACATCCCTTGAAAAATATATCGCCATAAACAAGCATCATTGCCTTGTTGTCACAACCGCTCAGAAACATCGTCAACCTGGATTGCGTACCATGTGACACATTAATTCCTTTCCAACAATTGTACCTCGTGTCTTCTCTATTTACATTTAATTCGTCTACTGACAGTGCTCGCTGAAAGGGGAACCTGTTCCACATTTTTAACAGCAGCTCTCCTAAAGTTCTGGCAAATGTCCTTAGCGACAGGCAGGATACAACTCTTCACCTATAGTGAAGGGCTTCTTAGCCTTGGCAATGCGGTTAGCCACTAGAATGATGCTCTCAGAGCAGACACTTTGTGAGTGTGTGGCTTAATAATTGCTACTGTCCTTCGTGTTCGCGTTTTTTTTCTTTCAAAAAACTCAAAGGTTTGTCTTTTGATACAGGGTGCTTGATCTGTAAGTGGCGAACCAGTTTGAAGGCTTCATGGCCTCGTGGAATAGCCGGTCGCCACATTATCGACAGAGTGGGTTGGGGATGTAAATCGCCAGATGCGATGACCCATAATTAAGTAGGACTCTTGGATTTTTCTTTTAAAATGCAGCTTTCTTTTTTTTTAGCAGTCATGGGTCTTCATCTGTCTCATTGGGTCTTTCTCTCTTTCAACGAACTCTTCAGTGATGTTTGTTTTTTACTCATTTACAAGGGTTAGAGCGTGAAGCCGTAGTGGGCCACTAACACAGAAAGATGGCTTTGCTACTGAGACGGGCATGTACTGAGTAGATCGGAGACCACTGATGATGAGACACTAATGTCTGCTACTGGAGACCGGCACTGATGATGATGACCATACTGCTGCTACTGGAGACGGGCACTGATGATGTATACGACCACTACTACTGCTTGGGTACTGGAGTCGTACGGACACATGATGATGAGACCACTACTGGCTGCTACTGGAGACGGGCACATGATGATGGATACCATTACTGCTGCTACTCGAGACGGCACTGATGATGATGACCACTTCTGCTGCTATCTGGAGACGGACTCTGATGATGAATGACACTACTGCTGCTGCTACTGGAGACGGGCACTGATGATGATGACCATTACTCTGCTACTGGAGACGGGCCACTGATGATGATGACCATTACTGCTGCTACTGGAGACGGGCATGATGATGATGACCACTTCTGCTGCTACTGGGAGACGGACACTGATGATGATGAGACCACTACTTCTAGCGCTACTGGACAGGCACTGATAATGAGACCACTAGTGTGCTACTGGAGACGGGCACTGATGATGATGACCACTTCTGCTGCTACTGGAGACGACTCTGATGATGAGGATGACCACTACGCTGCTACTGGAGACAGGCACTGATAATGAGCCACTAGTTGGTGCTACTGGAGACGGGCACTGATGATGATGACCACTACTGCTGCTACTACTGGAGACGGGACTAGATAATGATGACCACTAGTGTGCACTGGAGACCAGGCACGATGATGATACCACTACTGTCGCTACTGGAGACGGGCACTGATAATGATGACCACTATTGTACTGACGGGCATGATGATGATGCCATACTGCTGCTCTACGGAGACGGGCACTGAATATGATGACCACTAGTGGTGCTACTGGAGACGGGCACTGATTATGTATGACCACTACTGCTGCTAACTGAGACGGCACTGATGATGATACCACTACTGCTGCTACTGGAGACGGGACTGATGATGATGACCACTATGGACACTGGACATTTTCACTGTTATTTCTTACACCGAAAACTGCTGCTGGGGCCGCACGACACCAGAACACAGCTACATGAGTTCAAGTGGTGAAACACACCTGACGTCATATGATCCATTAGCATCCAGAGCTCCTCCCCCTCCAACTCGCAGTAGCAGGAGGGGAAGGAGCGCTGGACACACATACCTGCTTGTCCCGCTCCTGCCTGAGCACATTCTGCGATAGCAGAAGTAGCTAGCTGTCGAGCGGCACCGGCGGTTGGGAACCTCTGTCTAGAGGGTCCATAGACTCCCAGCCCCTGACACTGTGGTCTTTTTGGATGCAGTGCAGAGAGTGGCTGGAAGACATCTGACATTCAACAGTCCATGGCGGGAGAAGACGTAATGATGTCCGTCCCTGATGAAGCTGAAGTACTAGATCCACTATTGTCTGTATCACTTAACGACAAACAGCTTCTTAGCAAATGTCGAGATGCCAGTCACAAAGGGGCCAGTACTAATTTTACTAAGCCAATATTCTTTTATCAGGTTAGTAGATTATTATTTAAAAATTTGTCTGTAAATTCAGTAGGCCGAACAGGGGTGTCCGGTGTGGGAGGGGGGCAACATTAAATTGTTTTGCCTCAGGCAGCAAATATGCTAAATCTCCTGATCATCTCTATGTAAGAGAATAAAACATGATAAAAAGACATAACCTTCAGTACAATCATAGTACTCAGTACTATGATGTAGAATCCAAATAATTTAAGGGGTATTCCAGGAGATAGCATATTTCATATACAACTGGGCCTCAAAATATAAGCTTATATGTTTGTAGTATTATTTAAAATTTTGCTCCCCTAGCAGAAAATGTTGGTTACATTGACTGTAATGAAGAAATAAAATGCTACTGGCCCTTTAATCAGTCTGTTAATTTCTAATCTTCCTCCGCTCGGTCCGTTGCGGAGCAGACACAGACAGAAGATGGCCGCTGGTTACATTCACTATCACATGTCCTGACCTGACCTGGGCAGGTCATGTGATCACCACTATGTGTTTGCGTGTAGGTCGGTTGGTTGCAGTGCATCTAGATGGCCAGTGTTTTGTCTGATGGCAGTTGCACTCATTACTATGAACAAACCAAAATTTGGACAAACAATAACAATCACAAGTTTATATATTAAATAATATTTTAATAGTAGCAAAAAATAACAAAAATTGATTCTGTGAGTAATGGGGGACAAAAACTAAACAAAGATAAAAGTGGCTGTGCAAAGTAAATAGCCAACAAAGAGGCAAGGGAGTAGGTTATACAATCCAAATTAAATACATTTAAGAGCACAAGGAAGGCATGAAAAACATAATAAACATGAACCAATGTGACACATATAAACGGGTTGTACTGATACCATACCAGGGATGCACGCCACAAACCCCGACACGTGTTTCGCCGCTTAGGCTTTCTCAAGGGGAGTGCTAGTTGTTTGTGGGTGTCTAGAATATAAGGGACTGCAGACCAATGAAAAATGACTGTGGGTAATTACCACCTGGATCTCCTTGTTTGTAGCTACTGTGTTTATCGCCTATGAAAACCACGGATTGCGGTCTGGCGGCGCACTGCGCATGCGCGGGAGCAGCAAGTTATCGCGAGAACCGCCGCGAATCTCACAGCGGCGGTCCCGGCCGAAATAGACTATGCGCATGCGTGAAACCAGCAGCAGCAGCGCCGGAGGAAGAAACCAATGCGCACGCGCAATAGAATGTAGGCATGTCGGTAAGTATAGTAGAAATAATACATATTGCACATGAGCCCCTAATATAAATATACATATAGTAGCAAAATACATGAAAAGTATATAAATAATGACTACAAAAGTGATAAAAATATTAAAATTATTAAATATACAAGATGATGACATAAGTAAAACAGAGACAAGGGTCCAGACGTGAGCATAATAAAACATGATGAAAGATGATGAGAGAATGAGCAAAACGGCGCATATTACAATTAAGGTGTCCTATATAATTGGTGAGTGAGAAAAGTGCAAAAAATAATGTGCAAACCCAGTGCAGAAGTGATCATGCGTGATGAGTGCAAATATAATGAAGGAAAATTGAAGGGGGGGGGGGGGGGGCAATTGTATAGACATGGGCCAGTAAGCGCGGGGTGCAGGCGATGAGATCCGATGACTTCTGCAAAGACAAAAAAGAGAGACAACATGACAGACACCATCTGTTACAAAGATAAAATAGTGAAAAAAGAAAGAAAAGTAAATAGGATCAGAAGCAAAGAAAAATAAATAAAACAACAAAACGCACATGGAGAATGATAATAAAATTATGGATAAAAGGTAAAAATGCGGGACCCCAAGAGTGCATGGGCTGAAAAATGTATAAAAAAAGAAGCTGTATCATAGAAAAGGCACATAGCTGAGGTTCTCGTTAAGGCCATGTGGGGTTACCGTATCCAAAAGGAAAATCCATTTGGCTTCTCGTTGTGCCAATATACGTCTCCAATTGCCTCCCCTGGCATCGGTGAGCACCCTGTCTATCCCCCTTACCTTGAATTGGGATTCGTCGCAATTATGATGTTCTTTAAAATGTCGTGGAATGGTTTTCAATTTCGTTGGATCCCTTTCTTCCTTTGCGGCTTTAATACCAAGGACGTGTTCGCGAACTCTACGACGTAGTTCTCTGGTGGTAAGACCGATATAGATGAGCCCACAGGGGCATGTAGCAGAGTAGATAACACCAAAGGTGGTACATGAGATGGTATGTGTAATCTCATAACGACGTTGCCTGCTGGAATTGGAAAAAGATGTGGCAGTTTCAACATTCACACAGGCAACACAATTCCCACATGGCCGACAACCCCATTTTGGACCTCGTGATCCGAATAAGTGGGGGGTCTGGCCTTTGTATGCACTCCGGACCAAATAATCTCTCAGATTTTTAGATCGACGATATGTAATCGAAGGATTCCTCTGTGTATATTGGTTGAGAGTTTGGTCCATGCGTAGAATCTGCCAATATTTAGATAGGATGGCCCTGACACTGGCCCATTGAGAGTTATACGTAGTAATAAATCTCACCTGGTTGTCAGTTTCTTTGTTTTTAGCTTTGGGTCCAAGTAGGTCCCTACGTCTGGCTCGTTTCGCTATTTTGTATCCTTTGTGGATGGCTTGCTCAGAATAACCCCGTTCTTGGAATCTTTGCTCGAGATCCTTGGACTGGATCTCAAACTCAACATCGTTCGAGCACAGTCTACGAATATGGAGAAATTGTCCAATGGGTATACTGTCGATCAGCTTTTGAGGGTGAGAGGAGTTGGCATGGAGTAAAGTATTGCTAGACGTTTCTTTCCTGTAGACGGTAGAAGAAATGTTGCCCACATCATCCACATCAAAAAGAATATCTAGGAATTCCATTCTATGTCTTCCTGCTTTATATGTCAATCTGATATTTTTATCATTTTGATTCAGGGTCTGAATGAACTCATGGAGCTCACCCAGCTCCCCCCGCCAGATCATGATGATATCGTCTATATAACGTGCGTATAGACATACTTTGTCGACATATTTGGAAGGATTGGTAACAAAGATCTCCCTCTCCCACAGCCCCAGGAAAAGATTAGCATATGAGGGGGCACATGCCGCCCCCATAGCTGTCCCCTGGAGCTGCAGGTAGAGGAGATCCTTGAACAAAAAGAAATTATGTACCAATGCAAACTCCAAAAGATGTAATAGTAGTGTGGCAAAATTGCGATCAATATTGGATGTCTCCAAAAAGAATTTCGTAGCTGATATGCCATCGACATGACGTATTGAAGTGTAAAGTGACTCAACGTCACACGTCACAATTAGCATGTCTGGATCCAAGTGTAGGTCTTGAAATTTCATCAGAACATCATTCGTAGCTTTCAAGTACGAGGGCAATGTCTCAACAAGTGGGCGTAAGTAGTGATCAACTAACCCATATGTAAGTTAGTTGATCACTACTTACGCCCACAGTGCGCCGCCAGACCGCAATCCGTGGTTTTCATAGGCGATAAACATGACCACTACTGCTGCTACTGGAGACGGGCACTGATGATGATGACCATTACTGCTGCTACTGGAGACGGGCACTGATGATGATGACCACTTCTGCTGCTACTGGAGACGGACTCTGATGATGATGATGACCACTACTGCTGCTACTGGAGACAGGCACTGATAATGATGACCACTAGTGGTGCTACTGGAGACGGGCACTGATGATGATGACCACTACTGCTGCTACTGGAGACGGGCACTGATAATGATGACCACTAGTGGTGCTACTGGAGACGGGCACTGATGATGATGACCACTACTGCTGCTACTGGAGACGGGCACTGATGATGATGACCACTACTGGACACTGGACAATTTTCACTGTTATTTGCTTACCAGAAAATCTGCTGCTGGGCCGCACGACACCAGAACACAGCTACATGAGTCATAAGGGTGAAACACCTGACGTCATATGACGTCCATTAGCATCCAGAGCTCCTCCCCCTCCAACTCGCAGCTAGCAGGAGGGGAAGGAGCGCTGGACACACATGACCTGCTTGTCCCTGCTCCTGCCTGAGCACATTCTGCGAGTAGCAGAAGCTAGCTAGCTGTCAGCGGCACCGGCGGTTGGGAACCTCTGGTCTAGAGGGTCCATAGACTCCCAGCCCTGACACTGTGGTCTTTTATGGATGCAGTGCAGAGAGGTGGTGCTGAAGACATCTGACATTCAACAGTCATGGGCGGGAGAAGACGTAATGATGTCCTCCTCCTGATGAAGCTGAAGTACTAGATGCCACTATTGTCTGTATCACTTAACGACAAACAGCTCTTAGCAAATGTAGTGCCAGTCACAAAGGGCCAGTTACTAATTTTAACTAATGCCAATATTCTTTTATCAGGTTGTAGATTATTTTTAAAAATTTGTCTGTAAATTCAGTAGGCCGAACAGGGGTGGTCCGGTGTTGGGAGGGGGGCAACATTTAAATTGTTTTGCCTCAGGCAGCAAATATGCTAAAATCATCCCTGATCATCTCTATGTAAGAGAATAAAACATGATAAAAAGACATAACCTTCAGTACAACTTATAGTACTCAGTACTATGATGTGATCCAAATAATTAAAGGGGTATTCCAGGAATAAGCATATTTCATATACAAGTGGGCACTCAAAATATAAGCTTATATGTAATTGTAGTTATTATTTAAAATTTTGCTCCCCTTAGCAGAAAATGTTGGTTACATAGACTGTAATGAAGAAATAAAATGCTACTGGCCCTTTAATCAGTCTGTTAATTTCCTCCGCGCGGTCCGTTGCGGAGCAGACACAGGACAGAAGATGGCCGCTGGTTACATGTCCACATCACATGTCCTGTACCTGCCTGGGCAGGTCATGTGATCACCACTATGTTTGGCTGTAGTCGGTTGGTTGCAGTGCATCTAGCATGGCCAGTGTTTTGTTGATGGCAGTTGCACATCATTACTATGGTAACAGAGCAGCACAGTCTGTTACATCATCACTGGGAGCAGAGCATAAGAGGAGGAGGAGTTACTGAGAACTAAAGGATCATGGAACTTGTTTCCAGTGGCGGCCATCTTAGTGATAACTCCACCTACTTTAGAGAGGCCATAAATTTTGTAAATCATAAAATTAAACTATTTAAGCTCTGTTTTGTGACTAATGACATTGAGTATTGTTGTATTAATTTATTTATATCATCATGGGTTTTTGTGTCAGACATTCATATTCCCGGAAAACCCCTTTAAAAAACATATTCCCATTTTATTTCAGGACAAAACCTTATTGGCATTTCTGAATAAGGGTGTATGTTATGAATCATAAAATGCTCCATCTGTAGGCAAGATTCTTGCCCTTAATCTTTTTATCTCACATCAGGAACGCAGAGAGGTAAGGAAGCAGGGAGGGGAGCTAGGGAACGGATAGAGGCAGCCATGACAGTACCTCCCCCTTTGGCCTCCCCCTCTTCTTGGTTTGGAGAAACCTTTGCAGGAGGCCACGGTCCAAGATATTTTCTGCGGGCTCCCAAGATCTCTTTTCACGTCCGAACCCCTTCCAGTCAAACGCTTACCTCTCACTGTCTTCATGTCCAGAACCTCCTTTACCTCAAAGACATCAGTGGTCTCACCCTCAGGAGCCGATGAGGAGGTTGCTGAGAGAAACCACTCACCTGATGGAGTTGTGCTGGCAGGCACAACTCTGTTGAACATATAAATGTAAAACGTTGGCGTCCTCCTGTAGCCGCGCTCCCAGGGAAACTCCGTTCTCCAAATCCGGAGGAAAATTCCTGCGGTAGACAAACTGGACCCCTTGGTCTGAGATGATGTGCAGAAGAAGTCCATGAAGCCAAAACATGTGGGTAAAGGCTGGCAAGGCAAGGAGGTGACAACTGACCTGGCAGCGGAACAAAATAGGTCATCTTGGAGAACTGGTAAGTTACCACCCAAATGAGAGTATTCCCAGAGGAAGATGGAAGATCTGTGACCATGTGAGTCCATGGCCATGTGAATCCACGGCAGTAATAGACCAGCAGGTTTGAGGGCTTATTACAATCACAGGAGGTCCAGGAACCCACAAAATTCTGTACTTCTTTGACCAGGTCTGGCCTCCAATAGGCTGCCCATCCACACGATAGCAATGTCCCCAAGACAAAATTTTTTTCCGAAGGGCAGGTCAGACATAAGTCTTGTCAGGAGGAAGCTGCCGCAGATCCACTGGAGCATCAAGAACCAGTCTTTCAGGAGGAATGACGGAGCTGGAGTAATTCCTTTCAGCAGCAGAGAAGGTTTTAGAGAAAAACCCACAAGTGAGAGTTCTGCCTTTGGGCCCTTTCTGAATGAGAACTGCTCCGGGACCTACAGAGGAAGGGTCCAGTCTAAGTAGACTGCAACACAGGTGTAGAGCAAGTCTCTGAAGATATTGTTGACAAATTCCTGAAACACTGCAGGCTCCTTGCACAGTCCAAAGGGCATGACCAAATATTCGAAGTGCCAGTCTCCAGTATTGAAGGCGGTCTTCCACTCATCCCATCACGGATGCAGATGAGGTTATATACTCCCCAAAACCTTGGCACCACGTAAACGATCAAAAAGTTTTGTGACTTTATTGAGGCTGCAGTCATAGGATCGGTGCGGTGGCAGAGTCTTTGTTTCTTTAAGAAGACATCATAAAAGTCCATATAAACAGCAGGAAGACCCACCGGCTTGGGCATAGGCTTGGAAGACTCAGAAGAAGACCTGGCGGACACTGGAGGGAGAGCCACGAGGCAGCGAGACAAACACTTTTCAGGCATAATGGTTCGGTGCGATACAGAACCCGGGTCACAGAGCATCTGCCCACTGACGGTTGACATGACCGGCAGCTTTTCAAGACGAACTACAGAACAACGAGGCCAGGATACCAGAGAAGCATCCAGGAAATTGCCTGTAGAGCCAGAGTTCAGGAGAGCCAAGGCTTTAACCGGAACACTGGTTCCAAAACTGAGCAGAACAGGAACATGCAGAAGTGGAGAGGCTTATCTCTTCCCTAGTGACCCTCCTCCTAGGAACCCTAGGGGTGAATGACTTCCTGGATGCTGAGGACGCACTGGACACGAGGAAATGTTCCGAGCTGACACAGTAGATGCAGAGATTTTCCTGTTTACATCTTGAGCGCTCTTGGGGTGTTAGCCAGGTTTTAATCCTTCTGCATGGCCTTCTCAGTAGCAGACGTAGGAAACGGCAGAGGTGGCCTTTGGAAAAGTGGAGCGAAGCAGGAAAAATGTCGGATTCTGTGTGTGCTTGTTCAACCCGCTGCTCTTCCTTGCATTCAGAGCGGCGCATGTCTATCCGAGTGGCCAAGGATATTAGACCACTCAGGGAAGACGGCAGGTCCCCTGCTGACAAGGCTATTTTTACAGTCCAGAAAGTACTTTTTTTAAAGTGGCGACCAAAGCCGCACCATTTCATGAGAGTTTGGATACTAAAGTGCGGAATTGGTATAAATTAAGCAGACAATGCCTGGACTGGTTCCTCAAATACGGACTGGAATTCTGTGAGGAATGTGAATGTGAGATATTAGCCATGAGTCATTCCTGTCCCAGAGGGGAGTGGTCCATGTCAGGGCTTTCCTGGAAAGCAGGCTTAACATAAATGCCACTTTAGACCTTTCCGTGGCAAACTGCATAGGTATCAGCTCGATGTGCAGAGAGCACTGTATGATGAATACTCTGCACAGCTTGGGGTCTCCGTCATATTTGGAGGGCGTGGATAGTCGAAGTCTGGGTTCTGCCGAAGATGATGGCTTTGTAGTGGGAGGTACTGCCGCATGGCCAACAACCACTCAGGGTGGAGGTGAGACGTTCAAGTTGTTGGCCTTGCGCAGCAATCTGTTTGGACTGCTGGACCATGACAGTGTTAAGATCAGACAGTTCAGGTATCGGAACCTACCTGAGTCTAAGTGGTACCTGGTAAGGCAACAGGGAGGGGAGCTGGGGACCGTAGAGAGGTACATTGTGTGCCCCAACCCAGGATGTGGGTTGAGGGAGAACCTGTGACAAAATGCTACAAGGGCAGTGCCAGTTGTGGGGGCACTCATTGCAATTTATGCAAATTCATATGTAAAACCATATCTTTCTCTTTATCAGTACCTTTAAAGGCATAAAACTTTACAAGTCATCTCAATTGTGAGAGTAATCCCATAGTGTACCTAACTAACTGTTGAAAAAGAGAATCTTGGAACATATAATAGATACAACTGCTACGTTTTGGAAACTGGATACCATTTCATTTTCATATTCTGGGCCACGCATACATACTGAGCTCTGTAGTAGTATTTAGGATTTGTATAATGCTAGGCTGTTTATATATTATTTTGATAGATTGTGATCTAACATAAGGAATCTTCACCTGGCTGATATTTAAAGTGAAACTAATACTTCCCTTTACACCACCTTTTCTAATGACAACATAGTAATGACATGTAGGCAATTAATAAAAATATATTTTAGGAAAATTATATAATTAGCTGGTACAGTGATATCTAGGCTTCCGGATCAGTCTGTGCGCAGATGTAGAACAACTTGTCAGCTGGCTTCTAGACGGTCTTAGGAACCCACATATAACTTACATAAATGGCCCTACTGGCCATACACATTACAGTTGTAAGTAATTCCACCTTAACTGAGCTTCAGCACATGCAGGACCTTTCCTATTGAGCCTTTTACTCACCTTTTGGAAATACAGATTGTACGCTTTCAAAACCCAGTATCGACCTAATATCACAAATTTACCTTAACATGTCAATGGAGAAGTTAACAACTTCATCTAGTCATCTCGCTTAATAACACCATGCCAGAAGTTATTAACATCACCCTGATTTCATCTCAAATGTTGTGTGATATAGCTATGTTCCTCACTGGAAATAGATCTGGCAGTCAAATGAGCAGTTTAGCAGGCAGAAAAGGACTGATGTGAAGAGATAGAGGCCTTTTCTCTCAAATTAAATATTAAAAAGGTTTCATATATTCACATGACCTCTCCAGTTTTAAAAAATATTCAAATAACAAATTTAATTCGGTGAAGTAAAATTCTACTCTTCCAATAGATGAACATACCATTATAATTTTTCTGTAGGTCCAGAGCACACATATACAGATGTAACCAATATCTGACTTTAGTTTTCACTACTCCAGTAACAACCTTTAAAAAAAGTTTATTTGCTTTTTATATTGTTGAATAAAGTCAGAAGCACATAAAACATATAATGATGATAATGAACATATTTCTGTGAGTTATACATTATGGTAAAAACTGGGAACCAGCCCAATCTTGGTTACAGAACAACACAAATCATGAAATTATCCAACACTGCGACTCTAATGTTCTATTGACAAAGTAACAAAGAAAAAAAGTTTAAATAAATGAGGATAAAGTAGTATATTGCATCTTATACATACAAATAGGTCAGAACATTCTGTATTTACTGTATGAGTAAACGCGGTTCTACAGTGGCCATTGTTGAAGGGAACCTATCATCAGGAGCCCTTTTTCTTGCTCCCCCATGTTCCCATAGAGAATAGTGTGCATATTGCCAAAGAGTTTATATAGTAAAACTGGCTTTTTCGGAAAAAAAGATATGTTAGATGAAAGTTTACCTTTCTGTATGTAGAGCTGTGTCCCTAGTCCTATGGGAGTGGCCAGTGAGGGTTGGGGCGGACATGTATGACGTCCTGAGGGGGTGGGTGACATATGGGGAACATGGGAGTTTTTAAAATTTAAAATGCATGACAGAGCCGTTTCCTAAGGGTGGGGGGAGAACCACTCCTCACTGGCCACTCCCATGGAACTAGGGACACAGCTCTGTATACAAGAAGGTAAACTTTCATCTAATTTATTTTTTTTCGGAAAAAGCCAGTTTTACTATAAAAACTATTTAGCAATGTGTACACTATAGGGGATACTCTATGGGAACAAGGGGGAGCCAGGAAAAGGGTTTCTGATGACAGGTTCTCTTTAAAACACATTCCATTAACTCATGCTGATGTATTTTACATGCAACATTTGTCTTTCTATTGGCAAGTTTAGGAGTCTATACTATAATAACTATACTGTAAGCATTTGTCTGTAACAGTCTTAAAGAGTCCAGTATTATTTTTAAAATTTGATCCAACAAAATCTGGGCCAAAAACAAGAATATACCTTTATCTGCTCTAGTATTTAATACATATTGTAA
This sequence comes from Engystomops pustulosus, assembly GCA_019512145.1. Classification (NCBI taxonomy): domain Eukaryota; kingdom Metazoa; phylum Chordata; class Amphibia; order Anura; family Leptodactylidae; genus Engystomops; species Engystomops pustulosus. The sequence goes on along the minus strand of CM033645.1, from coordinate 58,057,820 downwards.
CAATCTCTGAACATATGGATACATTGGACCTTTCATTAGGTTCCTTTCTGTTATTGCTAAAACTTGTTCACCTCTTAGTACCAGTGATAAAGTTGGGCTCACATGAGCAGTGTGGAAAGGTAAATTGTGTAAGAGAAGTGGAAATAGGATGGTTGTAGAGTTAAAGGGTTGGCTTAAGTTCCATTAAAGGACATCTACCATCAGTTTAGTGATGGTAGATGTGTCCTTGTAAGAAGTTCCTGAGGAACATCATTATTATAACTCTATATCCCGCGATCGCAGAAATATAGAGTTATACAAGTTATGCTAATTTTGTTGGGATGCTCAGGCTACATCACCCGAGCACCTCAGGGAGCCTCGTATTTTAATGTATGCACACCCTCCGTAGCACTATCAAGTACGAACTGTGCAGACATTTAAAAGTACAGCAATATAAGACACTACTTCAAGATTTGGTTCTAGCTCTACAGTACCATGCATAAGACTATATGTTTTATGGGGGGCCGTCTGTAAATCCTTGTTAATAAGTTTTTAATACACAGCACTTATCTGTGTATCAATTGGACCCCATTCATGAAAATAGTGTTTTTCAAGTACCCAATGTGAGCGAAGTTGTAACGCTGATATCTGACCAATGATCCATTTACTTTTATGGGAATAAAGGAAATTATATCAGTCCTTAAGTCCCATTCAAGTGACTCGAGCAGTGGTCATTTATGGTAGCTACCATTTTATAATTGCAGGAGTCCCCAAAGTTTGTGACTGCTATACGGTTGTTTTTAAATGTAGAGCTAATATATATAGATTCATGAAAAAAGCCATATCTATAAAGCTGACTGGTCATCTGAGTGATGGGGTGCCCCTGATAAATTGTCATGATTCCATTTGTGATCAGGAGCACAGTGGTGCCATAGTTTAAGGTATTATAATAATTTAAGTATGTATATGGTGTACTTTCTATTTGTCTGGACATCCCTGTTTCAGAATGCAATGGGCCAGATATTTAGCCAACTTGTCTAGCATCTACAATACACATTACATTCAGTGTTCCCAGCACCATCCAATATTAATTTGTTCTTTGAAGGCCTGACATACTATGTAGGGCCTACATTGTAGACCATAAATCTAAGGCACTGGTATTAAATGTTATCTCTATTTTTTTGTCATTAAAAGGATAAAAACATCTACCATGGCCACACATGGCCCTTCTCAAACCAAAAACAAGTTGCATACATTTAATACTGGTGCCCTGGATTCCTGATCTTCCTAGCTTTCGATAATACAGTTTTAAGGTACACTCAAACAGCCGTATGCCTGCCCGGCTGCTGCTGCTGGAGGGCATACCGCTGTGCGCTGGAGAGGAGGAGAAGGTGACCCCTTCCCCCTCCATAGAAAACAGCGCGGACACAGCGGCACACACGGGGAGGGATAGAGCAAAATAGAGAAAAAAATATTTCACTATGACCAGAGCTCGCAGTATTATTCTTCTCCCTCGTTATTCCATCTTTAACTGGTTCGCGACCGCCCGCCGTGTATTCACGGGGGCGGTCGGGTCCCACTGCATGGAGAGGGCTCACGGGCTGAGCCCTCTCCATAGCCGGTAAGTCTTTGCTGCATATTGCAGCAAAGACTTACCAGTAACACCTGCGATCGGTGCTAGCACTGACCGCGGGTGGTGTCACAGCGATGGCTGCCGGCAAAGCTGCCAGCAGCCTCAAAAAGATAGCTGCCACCTTGCCTAGGATTGTCGCTCCCTGTGACATCATCGGGGAGCGGCGATCCGTCTCCATGGTAGCCTCGGGTCTTCCGAAGACCAGAGGCTATTTCGTTTTAACCCCTTCATTACAATGTGCTGATAGCACATTGTAATGAATGAGGAGGAAAATCCCCATATACTGCCATACTGTAGAGCGATGGTGCTAGTCTGAATGGTGACATACTCTCAGCAGGAGAAACTGAGGATTGGTGCCGTTCATCGGTGGTTAAAGATGGAATAACGAGGAAGAAAAAAAATACTGGGAGCTCCGGTCATAGTGAAATAATTTTTTCTCTATTTCTTTGGACTTTATCTAGGACTGTGTGGACTGGTCTTATACTGTGAGTAGCTCCTTAAGGGCCAAACTGTGCACCATGTATAACTGTTTTCCTGGGTTATAGAAGTTGTCCACTTTCAGCAAATAACTGATATTGTTTGTGTAATGAAAAGTTGTACAATTTTCCAATATACTTTTTGTATGAATTCCTTACAGTTTTTCTACAACTCTGCTTGCTGTCCTGCTATAGAAAGCTTCTATGTTTACTTCCAGTGGATAAAAATCTGGCTATAGTCATGTCCCCTTCCACACTTGCGTTGCAGATCACGTCAGAGTCTGATCAGGATGCGATCAGGGTTTGGTCAGTGAAAAACGCACATTTTGCATCAGAGTGCAATCAGTCAGAGTTTGTTCAGTGTCTCAGGACTGAGCTCTATCTTTTCTATGGCAATTGATGCGTGAAAAACACATTGCACATGCATTGCATTTGCAAGTGTCTCAGAGTGCGATGCGATTTCGATGCATCTCCATAAACTTGTATGGTGCGTTTTTCACGTGCGTGACTTGCAAAAGTAGAGCATGCTGAGATTTAAACGCACGTTAAAAAAAACGCGTGTATGTGCGTGAAAAAAAAATTCAAGCCTGAAAAGACCCATTGATTACAATTGGTCAGAGTGCAATGCAAGTTCTGCACGTCAAAAGCACGCGCAGAAAACGTGCGTGAAAGACGCAAGTGTGGAAGGGGCCTTTCACCTTTTAGATTGCTGATTACTGAGGAAGAAGACCTTTCACCAATTCCATCACATACAACTGTTAGCATCCATCAAAAGGCCACACTACATTGATTCCAGCGTAGTTGGAATGTTCTTCTTAGCCCCTATCATTCCTGAGCATTCATGGTCATTATTTATTGATCTTTACTGTCAAATAGAGGGAGACAGCCCTTCTGCTCTAGCCCAGGACAGTCAATCTAAAAGAACCTATTTAACAATTTGGGTACTAAAAAAAACATCTAATCTAGGTTCTTTACTGTCAAATGGGTGGCCCTAGTCTGGAGCAGACAGACTGGTACCACCAATCTGACAGTGATGGGGGAATAGTAGGCACCAAATAGTTTAAACTTTGCCTGAATCAAGGAAAAAATGCTTATTAAAGGATGCAAAAAGTTGAAATTCAAGGAAATTAGATGAAGTACTCAGAATATGGCTTTAAAAGTTGAGGTATGCTTTAATGTAAGTGAAGTGCTAAAGCCTAATTTAATGTAAATGGAGGGCTAAAACCACATCATATTTCAGAAATAAAGGAATAACCAAGAAGGTTACTGTAGATGTGTCCAGTTTAAGGCTGCATGCACACAAACGTATGGGGGATGTATATAGGGCCGCAAAATTACGGCCGCATATACGTCCCCATAGTTGTTTATGGCGCCCAGGCTCGGTATGGTGAGCACTTGTGCCCACCATACCGTGCTGTGGCTGTAAGAAAATAGAGCCTGCTATATCTTTCGGTCGTAAGCATGGGGTGCGCCGCTATTTTCTCCTCCTCTCCAGCGCACCCGATCCAGCGTCGTGTGCATGCAGCCCAAGGGCTGTCCATGTAACATGATCCATGATCAGAGGCTGATACATAAAGGTTTATGATTAAATAATAAAAAAAATTACACTAGGTACAGTATTTTTTTTTAGAAAAAGAGGTAAAGAAATTCAGGATAGAAAACTATCTGTAAACAAAAAAATTCAGCAATGTTACACTTAGGGATGAGTTCACACTTTGCATGTTGATGCACTGTTGTATGCAGTTTTAGCTATGTATGACGGTTCATACTTATCTAAATGGGGTTGTTACTGCTGCATGGTATTTGTTTTCTGCAAACTCTTTAGATGTATAGACCGTTGCAAAACATTTTGCAGCAAGTTTAACACGTGAACATACCTTTATTGGAAATCGAACTAAAAAGGGAATTTTAGTACTTTCATCATACTCCTACTAACTGTAGGCTTCACTCCTGCTAAAATAAAAAGGAAAAAGTGCAGATTGCGAACTTGTCCTAAAAATACTTTTGCTATGAACATTTTAGATATGGCATTTTTTGCTGTGGCTGTAGCCATCGTCATTGTGAATTGAACTATGTTTGTATGCATAGTTGCAGATTAGATCAGCAGCATCTGTTTGTTTGATGTAAGGACTGTCTTCCAAGCTTCACTGCACCATTAGAGCCATTCTGTTGGGGTTCCAGTGGTGGGATTCTCCGACCTGTAATATAAATGAATATATAAATGTTTATATCACATAATGCTCAATTGTGCTATAAACATCTAGCTATCTGTGCATTGCTCGGTAAACTGTTATACTGTAGGTGTGACAGTATAAAGATTCTAGAGCAGTGATGGCAAACCTTTTGGAGACAGAGTGCCCAAGCTACAACCAAAACCCACATAAATGTTGCAAAGTGCCAACATGACAATTTAAGCAGTAACTTATTGATCCCTGCTGTTTCACCGGTTTTAAACGTATTGGCGTCTTGAGTTCACCAAAACAATAGAAAGATGATGGAGAAAATTGGATTATAGCTTCTTTCCAGGGTCCCCTGAAGATGAAGAATCAGGGAACCCAGAGCAGGAGCTCCTATGACAATCCATCTCTATCCACACCTTCTGGCTCCTCCTGTAGTTCTGACAGCCAAGGGTGTTTCTTTAAAATAGTGTTGAGCATGGCACGTCCTTGTCTGTATTGGACCACAGGAGAAAGCCTTGAGTCCTATCTTGCAAACTCTGTGTCGGGGTGAAGGCCTGGGTGCCACAGAAAGGGCTCTGAGTGCCACCTCTGGCACCCGTGCCATATTTCGCCACCACGTTCTAGAGAAACCAACAAAAAAAAATGGATATTCCTCAGTATAAAATTAGAAGTTAGGTAAGTTGGTATTGGTGGTCTCCCCAGTTTAACACACAACCAGATCTTACTCAATTAAACTACTAGCTTCCTCTGGTAGGAAGCATAGGCTGACTAAAGTAATATGCTGCAATACATTACAAAATAAAACAGTTTAAAAAGTTTTTAAAAAGTAACAAAATTCCCCAATCAAATATAAAAACACATAACATAAAAAAGTGAAAATTGGAGAATGGAGAAAAAAGCTAAATAACACAACACATATCATCCAAATTTTTCAACTAATTTAAGTACAATGTGTAACAAGAAAACAATCTAAAAATCCCCTGGATATGTTAAGAGTTCCAATGTTTTTTTTGGAGGAGATATTTTTTTTTCATAAATGGGCGAACGTTCACATAAAAGGGGGCATTCTTTAAAGGACATTTCATACCCTACCTGAGGGGTCTAGCAGTTTAATGGGGTAAAAGCTGCTGCAAATACAAGCAACCAATGCACCAGAATGATACTGTATGAAAAATACCTGTAGGGCACAAATAGTGCACAAAGTCCACTTTGTGGCAAATGGGTGAAATTGCCAAGAGAAATGCTAAACCTCCTGCATAAATCTGTAAAATTTGCGATTGCTGTATATGTTAAATGCCAACAAACCAGGGCCGTAACTATAGTGGTAGCAGCCATAGCAACCGCTATGGGGCCCACAGTGTCCGGGGGCCCCAGCATCCGACCTGACACACTAAAGAGTGGAGGATTTGCATCATTATATCCATATTATGCTGCACTTTGTTCATCATAATATGTATATAACATATATGTGATGTATATATGATGCATCTATGATGTGTATATGTTGTATGTGTATACGGTGTATGGCATCTGCATATACTGTATGTGTGTATATATGCTGTGTGTTTGTAAATGTCACTGTATGTGTGTGTGTATATGCTCTATATGAGCATATGTGCATAAGTGTATAAATGTGTAATTGTAACTTGCATGTGTGAGTATACAAATAATATATATAATTTTTAAGTGGGAAGGGGAGTCCAATGCCGAAGCCTGCTATGGGGCCCAGCCACTCCTAGTTACGCCACTGCAACAAACTGTTAACATAATGAGAAATTTTGGGCATTCTGCTTGTTGGGTAGTATTCTACCTTTCCCTGTTTACATAAAATAAGATTGTCAAACTTTACTTATGCCTTGGAAGAGTTCTTCGACATTGATGGCATTCTTTGCACTAGTTTCAACAACAATTGCTCCAATAGAGTCAGCGTATTCCTTGGCATCTTTCATTGATACTTCCCTGAAACAAAATGCCAGGTATGAAAGTTATGACATATGATCTGGAAGCATAGACTTTATTTTTCAATCAATTTTGTCATCATAGAAAAATCTACAAAAGCAATTACAGATTTGGATGAAGAATATTTGTAACTTCATCTAAAATGTATTCTCACTCAAGACCACAAGAGGTCCCTAATACACTGTGGCCAGTGGCCAATTTTTTGGAAAATGTTAAAAGAATTAACATGCTTCAAAATTCCAGAGGTTTGAGGTTGCCAAAAGTATGTGTTTTTATTCAAAGCAGGAGGCTTATTATCATTCTTTTTAATACTACCACCTTTAATAATAGAAGTAGAAAGAACCATTGCTGGAACAAAATCTTCTTCTTCATTGCAAAATATTTATATATACATCTAATTCTGCATTGAGTTGCAATTTTTTTAATATTCAATATATTAAGCTGACTGAGCTTAAAAAGTATTTATGATTGCTCATTGCGATTGTTATAAAAAAATTATTAGCCGAGCTGGGGAGGGCATTTGAAAAAAATTAAAATGTACTCACCGTCTCCGGCGCTCCCAGTGTCCCGTGCCGTCATACGTCCTAGCTGTGCCCCTGTTTGTTTATAGTGCATGGAAGCTCCCCTCTAACAACTTCCGGGTGGGCATCTCAGTCCCCTCTCCCAGCCCTAAATCGGGCTCTGGGACAGAAGACGGGTGGGTGTACCAGGCCACCCAGAAGTTGTGGGAGTGGAGCTTCCGTGACCCTGTAAACAAGGGCACAGCTCCAACAGACTGCGGCACGGGACACCGGGGGCCCAGAGCAGGTGAGTACAGCTGAATTTTTTAAAAAGCCCTCCCCAGCCTGGCTAATACATTTTTATTACAGATTTAAAAGTTACGTACCCTCTTGGGGACAATATTTAAGAATATATGAGCTCGGAATAATTTATTCAACAGGATTTTATTTAAAAAAAGGCATGGTTTAACTTGCAGGAAAATAATTCATAACATGTAGTCCTCATTCCGACTGCAGTGTGAATACTTATGCAATCGGCCCAAGTTCCTCCTTGCCGCTCTAGGCTGTATTTGAAATCTACAGCCTAAGGGCAATATTACATACAGCGCGATCAGCCTGTGATCAGGGACTGTACAGAGTCCTGTGTCATGGGCTGACAACACTTCAGGGGATTCCTTATATCATATTGATATATGATGCAACAAGTCCCTGTTACTTTACTAGGCAGTCTTGGCACAGTAATCAATCACAGTGATCGGAGGCTGATCACGCAGTGTGTGCAACCGGATCTTTAGAGAGAAAACATGTAGGACGGGTGCTACGCATATGCTTTAAACATGTGACTACATCCCACTGATTTTGCTACCTTATGTCGGAGAGATCACACTTATTTCCAGCAATGGCCATTACAATGTTTTCAGGGCCATGTTCTTTCAGTTCTTTCACCCATTTCTTCAGTGTATGGAAAGAGTCCTGTACAAATTAGATCACACATTTCATTTTGTCTTTATCAGTATTCACACCCCGCCCAGTGACTTAATCTAGATTAGAAAGGCAAGTTATTGTATATTAAAACTCAGACATGTATCTTTATAATCGTAGTCAAGTTAAATAGATTACTTGAGAAAATGATCATTTTGTTGCCTTTTGCATAGATTTATGACATACAAACCACATTCCAAATTATTATGCAAATTATACTTATCTCTGATTTTCCTAAATGGTTGATGCAAATGACAGTCAGTATAATAAAAGTCATCCCCTGTTAGAGTATAAATGTAATTTTATTGAACAAACCCCCAATGATAACAGTATAATCTTCAAAATTAAAAAAAAAACTCTAAACGCACAGTTCCAAATTATTGTGCATAGCAGAGTTTCAAAACACTTTATAGGTTGTAAAGAACTGTAAATCGGCATTTGTTGAATTTGCAGCATTACTGTAAGAGCGCAGCTGCTAAAATGCCACTACAAACCAACAAACAGATATTTGAAGCTGCTGGTGCCTCTGGAGTCCAGAGGCCACCCCTAAGTAGTGCTCACTAGCAGAAACAGTTGCAGCAGGCCCAGAGATACATGAAGACTAATTTTCAAACAGTCTTGTTAACTGATGAGTGTCATGCAACCCTGGATGGTCCAGATGGATGAAGTAGTAGATGGTTGGTAGATGGCCACCGTGTCCCAACAAGTCTGCAACGTCATGTTTTGGGCTGGAATCATGGGGAAAGAGCTGGTAGGCCCCTTCAGCGTTCCCGATGGTGTGAAAATGACCTTGGCAAAGTATAAAGAGTGTCTGCCTGACCACTTTCTTACATGGTTCAAAAAGAAGAATCATACCTTCCTGAGCAAAATCATCTTCATGTAGGACAATGCACCGTTTCATGCTGCCAAGAGACCTGTGTCATTGGCTGCTATGTTATTCAAAAGGAGCATCCCACATAGTCATGTTTTTGACTGGATTTTCTTATATATAGACTTTAAAAAGATTCTTTCACCCTACAATTTTATGCAGCACCATTAGGCCCTGAGGACGCCATAACCGGCGAAACATGTCGGGGTGGCTGTAATAATGTCATTCTTTTTAATTAGCAGCATTAGGAAGTAGGGCTAAGAACAAAGATATCTACTATAGTTGTGTAGTAGTAAGAAAGAAAATTGGCTACTATGGGCATAAAAGGAGAGAATCTCATAGTGTAGCCACCATCTTCCCCTGACCTATACCCTATAGCAGTGATGGCGAACCTATGGCACTGGTGCCAGAGATGGCACTCGGAGGCCTCTCTGTGGGCACACGGGCTGTCTCCCAGGCACAGAGTTTAGCGGACATTGCATCTTCCTGCAGTCTCAGGCAGTCCAGGTAGTGCCCATCCTGTGCTGCTTGGTCCTGTCCGAGGAGTGAAAAGGTGTAGACAGGGTCGGATTGGAGCTCCAAAATTCTGGTAGCAATAAGTTTGTTACTGTCTAAATTGCCGTGTTGGCACTTTGGGAAAAGCTAGTGTTTTTTGGGTCTCATTTTGGGCACTCGGTCTCTAAAAGGTTCACCATCACTGCCCTATAGAGAACATTTGGAATATCATCAAGCAAAAGATCTATGAAGGTGGAAGGCCATTCACAACGAAACAGCAACTCTGGGAGGCGATTCTGACATCATGCAAAGAAATTCAAGCAGAAACTCTTCAAAAAAAGTTCAATGGATGCAGGAAATTTGAAGGTGATATCCAAGAAGGGATCTATGTTACATGTAACTTGGCCTGTTAGGATGTTTTGGATTCAAAGAGCTTTTGATTGCAGTAAATGTGTTCATTACAAGCTACAAAATGTTTTGAAACTCTGTGCATAATAATTTGGAACTGTGCATTTTGAGGTATTTTTTAATTTCGAAGAATATACTGTTATCATTGGGAGGTTAGTGCAATACAATTCAATAAACACTTGACTATAATGACTGTCATTTGCATGGACCATTTAGGAAAATCAGAGATAAATATCATTTGCGTAATAATTTGGAATGTGTTGAATAGGTACTGGTAATTTGGTGATTAGGTAATTTGAAATGTTGTGAATAGGTACTGATGTATATATTTTCCATTAAAAGAGGCCCCCGAGCCAAGTGCAAAATGCTGGATGGCATACACAGTGTAATTACTCCAGTTATTTAATTTATTACAACAAAATGAATTGGCTTTTGATCACCAAGGTGGCGGCAATGTTTTCTCATGGATTGGGTCTCTTAGCTGTTTCAATATAAAACGTTACCACCCCCTTGACTAGGATGAGTTAACTCACATATAAAGTTCAGGTGGACTGTGGCAATTCACTCAAGTAAGCATCTTGTGATAGTTGATGACAAAATGACAGGCAATCATAATACTAGTTAGTTATCCTTCAATTATGTGCATAATTCTTTATCACCAGATATTCTGAGCATGTGTTAAAAGGCATCTACCTCCAGGAAGAAAAACTGTATGCAAATGAGCCTAAGGGGCTCCAGGCTCACAAGGTGTTATTCCGACTAAGACAAGTTTATTAAATATACAGTACTTGATATAACAAAATAAGTCTCATATTCACTGTTATTAACAAAAATATAGTATTTCACAGATATAATTACAACCTGTCTCTATAAGTCCCGGTGTATACAATTTCAGTTGCCCCTGGTTTCTGACCCTGTATCTTCTGACTTTAGGGTCGGCAGCCATCCTGCCAGACACTGTGGAGCTTCTTTCTCCCTCTGCTCCCTGGAGTGACCCCTCCCTCCTGCACTCCAGGATGAGCTCCATTGATACACACTCACTGACTTCCTGCAGCCAGAGGAGAGCTACGGGCTACAGACAGATAAGTTCTTTATCCGGAGGAAAGGGGAGGGAGGCACATTAGATCTGATATTGTGAGAGCTGAAATGTTGCAGAGCTGACTGTGTCATTGTGTGTAATATGCATCTCATGGATCTCATCATCTCATCTCTGATCTGTCTCATCTCTCTTTCTATGTGTCCGATACTAGTACAATGTTCAGAATATAAATGAAAGTGTGTATAAACCTGTTGCCTGATAATCTTACCACGTTGTCAGCACATAGAACTATAGAGCTCATGAAGTTTCATGAAATTTTGAACTGACCATCACTGAGTGATAGGAGCTAAAACTGGGTAAATTGTAAAGTAAGGGGTTAAAAATTATCTTTATTGTGGAAACATCACTAGGGGGCTGAAATTTGAGAATTTCCTTTTGTGGGCACACCCCTTTAATGGAGCCTGGAGCCCTTCAAGCTCATTTGCATACAGTATTTCATCCTAGTGGGAGGAGTAACCAAATTCACCAATTTCCTCCACATTGAAAGGGAAGGAGGACAATGTGCCATCCAATGCAGAGCTATTGCCTTTCTGGCAAAGAAAAGAACCTCCCTAATGAATATGTGCACGTGATGCTGTCATGGTTCCTCATCAAGGACCCCTAATAGTCAAATACATATTTTTTTACATTTTTTTATCTGCTTTGGATAGTTGTAAAAAAAAAAAGGTTCAAAAAATATTTTTTTCATTTACAATTTTTTATCAAATCTGATACCAAAGTATACTATCAAATGCTATTTTTACCCCATTCTTCTAACACCCTCCCCCCTCCAAAACAAAAAAATTGTGACCTATTAGAATTCATCCAATCTCCATTTATGCCTCTTTTCTGGTATATAAGTCTATGGGTTTTAAATATGTGTATAGTATATTCTGATGTAATATCCCAGTCATTGTGGAATTTTGCCTTTGATTTACCATATGTATACATGTCTGTTGTAGCAGTTATTTTATATTAAATGTAGTCAATGAAATACCAGATGGTTAAAATATGAGGTGATATGCCGTACCTGCTTTGTAATGTCATATACAATAACAGCAGCTGCGGAGCCTCTGTAGTACATTGGTGCCAAGGAATGGAACTGCAAAAACAATTAAAATTTGTAGTTTTTAATACTTATCTTGCATATCCTTGAAAACATTCATTGATGTTTTAGTACTATATTTTTCTTATAACATTCTATCAATCATCCAACAGGAACAATCTCGGGGCTCTATAGCTAATGCGAAAAGAAGGGTCGATAAAGGGAAGCCCTGACGTGTGCCTCGGGCTAAGGGGAATGAAGCTGATAGGTTATTATTAATAGCTATTCGGGCTTAAGGATAACAATACAAAGGGAAACCCATTTATTAAAACCTGTGCCAATCCCAAATCTAGCTCAAGCAAGGCAAAGGATTGCACAAAAATAGGACATACATTTAAAAACATTTAAAAATATATATACAGTCAATGTTCAGGCGGAGACCCGGGTATGGGTCAGCGCTAAATACCACTGTCCAGACACTAAGTGATGTCTATAATCCTCCCTGAAAATACAAAATCTCCAAAGTAGACCCGAATAAAGAAAATTAAACCATGTTGCCTATCTCCAAATGTACAATATGCAATACAGTAATGAAAGCTGGGATATCTTGAATATCTATTGTAAAAGCTATAATAAACATAGTGCAAGTGCCCGACACGTGTAACAGGTACACATGAGTGAGAAAAGTGCTAAGTGCTGAATGATGTAGTACAAAATGCAATCCCTAACGAAACAAAATATGGTGGCTACCATACCAGACTCGTATGGAGTGGGCATACAGGTGGAAGGGAGGTTGGAGCAGTGGTAGAGGCTCCCCACGCGTATCGTCGTCCTAGGACGACTTCCTCAGGGGTAAGTGACCATAGGGTGTTGCGCTCACCTTAAATATGCTCCACAAGCAGTGCCAGACCCTATTGGCGTCATGCCCCAGCAATAGCGCAAGAGGGGAAGTGAGATACATACGATGGAGCTTGTCAATGCATCAATGCGCGTGCGCTCTGCCGCCGAGAACCTTTGTTTATTGGTAGCCATTGTAACACACTATTATAAAAAACACTGGTAATGAGCGACATGATAGCGAAGATGCAGGCATATTCAAGTGCTAAAATCCACACATGGCAACGACGCAGGTAATCAAAATAGGAATAGTGTCTTGTTGTATTAGGATTGAAATGTGTCTCCTGGAGACATGTAATAGAGGAGGTATGGCTTCTGATTAGATCAAAAACTAATTTTCGCTTCCGCGCCTCTCCTAGACATCTGACGTTCCATGACAGAACGGAAAAAGCCATTACATCACACAAGACTGGGCATGTCAACAAGAACAAAACATTAACAAAGAAACTTTGTTACTTGAGTATACTCAAGTATAAGCCGACCCGAGTATAAGCCAAGACCCCTAATTTTACCACCAAAAACTGAGAAAACATATTGACTCAAGTATAAGCCGAGGGTGGGAAATGCATTGGTCACAGTCTCCCAGTATATAGCCAGCCCCCTGTAGCATATAGCCAGCCATCCCCCTGTAGTATACAGCCAGCCAGCCCCCTGTAGTATACAGCCAGCCAGCCCCCAGTAGTATACAGCCAGCCAGCCCCCTGTAGTATACAGCCAGCCATCCCCCATTAGTATACAACCAGCCAGCCCCCAATAGTATACGGCCAGCCAGCCCAAAATAGTATACAGCCAGCCAACGGGGTGCCGAAGGGTGAGTATGTAAGATTCTTTTTTTTCATTGACTCGTGTATAAGCCGAGGTGAGGTTTTTCAGCAGATTTTTTGTGCTGAAAAACTCAGCTTATACGCGAGTATATACGGTAAGCACAAAGCATTATCAAATCCCTAAAATACTGGGCAGAAAAAGCTACACTCGATCCTCGGGTTAGTCCACGCTAACCTGGCTATATCAAGGGACAGACTGCAGCTGACTATTACTCAGAACGTCACTAACCGAATTAGCACTAAAACGGGGTAGCTTGCATTATCAACCCAGCTCTCCCCCATGAGGAAGACATTAATATATAATTTGCTTTTCGCAACCCTAACATATACACTAAGTGTCTGTTTATATGCACATAGCTCCCTAAGGAGAGATATACTCCAATATGACAATCTGGTATTGCGCCATAACATCTCTATCTATTCTGTACATATACTTGGGTGCTCGGGGAGAACCCCTCAATGCCAATAGCATATGTACATAGGAGAAGAATCTAACAGACACTATGAAGATTATTTTAAAGGAAACCTACCACTTCTGAAGGTAGGTATGAGATGCAAACACCGGGCACCAGCTCAGGGTGAGCTGGTGCCGGTGTTTAGTCTCGTTAGTGTTAAAACCGCGGTATCGCGGTTTTAACACTTTTTAAACTTTCTAGCAGAAACTGCTTCGGCGCTGCGTGCGCACGATCGTGCGCGCGCCTACATTGGAAATGCCGCAGGCGTTGCGCGCGCACGGTCGCGCGCAGCGCCGAAGCAGTTTCTACTATAAAGTTTAAAAAGTGTTAAAACCGCGATACCGCGGTTTTAACACTAACGAGACTAAACACCGGCACCAGCTCACCCTGAGCTGGTGCCCGGTGTTTGCATCTCATACCTACCTTCAGAAGTGGTAGGTTTCCTTTAAACACCCGAAGTCCAGGTAGGCATACTCATCCTCTTCCGTCATTAGACAATAAGAAAGTCCACCTGATGGAGAAGTGCAGCTTGGCCCAATCACTTTGCTAACGAGACGGTCTGCGTAGTGTGTTCAGCCAGTTGTCTGCATCCAATGGCGAGGCAAAAAATGACACCTAATCAGCATATACAACTCTATGCCGGGCTGGGAGGGCCATGGAATATGGTATTTGCATTTCTCGGAGACGCTTCTTTACTCCCAGGAACAAGTCTCTAGATTTTTGCAGAGCAGCCAAGAAATTACAGTGGTATTCTGGAAATGGTGCAAATGTGTCTAGCAGCTTTTAAAATGGCGTTGCGGTCTTTACTACACAAAACTCGTGCCAGCATAGGGCGAGGAGGAGCCCCTGGTATCGGTGGTTTCGCTGGTACTCTGTGGGCTCGCTCTATGGCGAAGCTGGTAGACAGTTCAGCATTCGGTAGTACTTCATGTATTCACAATTCCATGAATCTTATGGGGTCTACACCCTCCATGGAGTGTCTCTGGCTAGAGGTGAGCTCTAGACATGTGCATAAGCTCCTGGTCCTCTGTCGGCTTTACTCAGCCAAGATGTGCTGGGAGCCATTGCGCCTGTGCGACACGCAGAGAGGTTACTAACAGAGGTTACTCCATGCCCCAAGTAGCCTCTGAAATTAATTTGCATATACACAAAATAAAGCTTATAAAATAAATATTAAAAAATAAGGCAGCGACTGGGAACTTTGGATCTAATAAATAAAAGTCGATTTCAGACAGTAGACTTCTTTTAAAACATCTTATTCTTTATTATGATCAAATTAAAATGACCAACACCGAATAACATGATATCTACCAAAATAACAGAGGTTTAACTTTAACTTTGAGATCAGCTAAACAAACTTCAAAGCTGAGAATGAAAAGTACCATCAACTCTTATCCCAACTAGGGAATCATACAGGGTATAAGAGGTCTTACAGAAACATTCCCAATTAAGGCCACTTTGCAGGCATGTGGAGCCATTGAGGATCTTTTTTCTGAAAAATATGCAAATAGGTTTTCGAGAATGGAACATGGAAATCCATGCCTCTTTTGCTACCTTGTAACTCTTATGCCCTGACCCTAGTCAAAAGCCTCTCATTCAGCCAAACCAGATCCCTACGCTGTACTGAAGTGACACAACCACATCGAAACAGTGTGGTCTACAGTTGGGAATATGTTCCTTCTGGAATAGATATACTGGTTTGGCTTGAATCCCACATCATGTCATTAGGCTTCCCGAAAGTCATATGTTATGATTAGGGGGGCTCCCTTACAAGATAGCAAGAGAGGCATGGTTTTGTCTTACCCAGTTTTTAGCTAAAGTTATATATGCAGTTTATGCATATGTGGAATATGGGGATCAATGGAGCCTGCTCAATTATATAGTCCATAAGAGATAACACTGACCCAACTATGCTCTTCCCTTATCCCAGTATATAACTCCTGGCCTTACATGGCTGTTCCCCAGAAATCTGGCTGTCAGTCTTTTAGGACCATGTGTCCTTAGCCTACCTAGAAGCAGGTTTTCCTTCAGATGTTCCTGGTAAATCTACAAATGTTCTGCAATGTTTTGGAGCAGAGAGTGGCGTAATTGCGACACATGCTTTTTTGGTGCCGAGAGGTGATCATACACTGTTTGTTATTTCCATACTCCGGCGGACCCATAGTACTTCCCTGACACTTATTGTTTGTGGCCATTATAATTAATTTACCGTCCTCTACACCATCAATTACCACCAGGCCACATACAATTTAGCATAGTGCACCTCCTCATAGCACAAATGTGTAGTTCTTGTTAGTAATTTTGCCGAGGGCTCAGGCACTTCTCTGCTTTACCCTGGTGGTTTAATTTCTAAATTTAAGTTGATAAATAATGTAGTTTACAGTTAGTTATTTGCTAGAACAGTTTTGGTAGAAAATAAAATACTTTTTGGCACTGAACAATGCTTAGTCAAAAGGGCCTTTGTAGAGATAATTTAATAACCTGGAAGAAGCGGTGCTGGGGGAATTCATTATAATACATACAGTGAGGAGCAAAAGGTTAACAATGTTTTAAATTTCACTTTCAGGCTATATCAGGCTATATCTCACCTTCTACTATAGCGTTGAAAGTAGGACTACCATTGGTTTGTAGGCAATCATCTTGGCTATCGAATACACAAATGTGGCTTGCAACTATTTATCATATGTTTAGTTATGCAGATTCTGTAAATCAACATTGGCCTTTCAACACTGCCTGAATCCTTCTGAGTCTGCTCTCCATAAGATTTAAGCATGTCTTGACCTGATCCTAGGTCTCTCCTACACATTCCCAAAGTTGGTGTATACTTGTCGTCTCACTGGGGTACAAATACAGTTTTATCATGCCAAGCTGATAGACCTTGCAATGAGCCGACTTGTTGACTCTTATATTCTGCCTGCAAGCCCACCAACATGACAAGAAGATTGTCTATAAAATGATGGCAGTCTCACGCTCAAAGCTGTAGGGAACGGTGAGATACAGAGCCTAAGACCTAAACATTCAAAACATTGTTGACCTTTTGCTGATCAGTGTAAAACCACCAGGCTGTTCTACATATATACAACCAGACTAGCTTATACTAACTATTACCACTATTATTAAAGAGAACCTGGCATTTCAGAAATTTTTATAAAATAGTAGTTCAGGTGAACAAGAAACTGTAATAGAAGTTATATTAATATAAGGGAAATCTCTTCTTATCAGTCCTTAGATCTGTCCTGAGTAAAGGCAGATTTTACTTTATGGCACAGATATCCTGCACCAGTTTTCTTTGCATGTTCTTTTATGTGCAAACTGCTTGCACATGCATTTAAAGGGAACCTGTCATCAGAGTCCTTTTTCTCCCCTTTCCCCCCCCCCCGCCCTCCTCCCACCATGTCCCCATAGAGAATAGTGTACACATTGCAAAATCGTTTTTATAGTGAAGCTGTCTTTTTCTGAAAAAAATATAAGTTAGATGAGAGTTTACCTTTCTGTATGCAGAGCTGTGTTACTCGTCCCCTGAAAGTGGCCATTGAGAAGCAGTACCCACCACAACCCTTGGGAAACAGCATCAATTTCAAATTAAAAAAAACAACCATGTCCCCCATATCTCGCCCCTCCCCCCATCGCTTCTCCCCTCAGGATGTCATATATGTTTGCTCCACTCCTCACTGGCCTCTCCTATGGGACTAGGGACACAGCTCTGTATACAGACAGGTAACTTTCATCTAACTTATCTTTTTTTTTTTGGAAAAGACCAGTTTTACCATAAAAACTCTTTGGCAATGTGTACACTAATCTCTATGGGGACATGGGGGAGCCAGATTATAGGTTTCCTTTTAAGAAGTGTCGCGACCAAACTATACCTGACACAAATTTCTGCAGGGAAATAGGCGTTCTGGCCACATTTAACATGCAGAGTCCGACAGAAGTATGCCTATGTTACAGGTGACCAAAAAAAGTTGGTGCATACTGTCTGAGCAGTGCGGGGAGCACCAGATTCATGAGGAACAGGCACCAGTCTGGCGCCTTTTGCACTATACACAGGCAGTAAATGTAAATTAGTAAATGTGGCCCTGTATGTCTAAGGAGGGAGAAAGAGTAGGAGGAATCAAGTAAAAGTTAGACGAACACAGACATGTTGCATTAGAGAACAGTAAGTGTTTAGTAGATTCCTACCAGCTTTATAGTAATATTCCAAAAGGTTTAAGCAGTACTAAACAGTTTAGATGTGAGTAAAACCCTAGTGTCTGCTGTCTGGGATGTGCAACCAGTGGCAAAATAAGTGTCCCATGGGCCCTGGGCTGTTCACATATACTAGGACCCCCACAGAGTACAAACCAACCTCGTTCCCCGAAGCCTAATCTTCTCTGCAGAACGACAACACAGCTCCTTCTCCATGCATCTCTTTCTTCTCCTCTTCCGGTTCACACAACACTATGACGTCACACGTCTGCGACCCCGACACATCATAGTGATGCGTGCGGGCCAGAAGAGCAGAAGGCGGAGCCATGGGGAGAAGAAGCTGAAGGTGAGTATACTGTTTATTTCTTAAACCTGAAGCTGCAACAATCTTCATAGAGGGCCTGGGTATGGGCCCGGGTACCCGCCCATACTGCCTATATTGTATGCAACAAGCAAGAGATAGGGAGAGACTAACAATCATATGTAGTATAAGTCGTCCAATATTCAAGTAAAGAAAAACACTTGCAGCACTAACCAAGGACAGTAACTTAAAGGAAACCTACCATTTAGAATGGTAGGGGTAGGCTGTAAGTACCGAGCACCAGCTCAGGGTGAGCTGGTGCCGGTACTTACTTTCGTTAGTGTTATAAACTGCGGTATCGCGGTTTTAAGACTTTTTAAACTTTAGAGCAGAAGGGGCTTCGGCGCTGCGCGCGACCGTGCGCACGCAACATCTCCGCTATTTCCTATGTAGGGGCGCGCTCGATCGTGCGCACGCAGCGCCGAAGCCTCTGCTGCTCTAAAGTTTAAAAAGTGTTAAAACCGCGATACCGCGGTTTATAACACTAACGAAAGTAAGTACCGGCACCAGCTCACCCTGAGCTGGTGCTCGGTACTTACAGCCTACCCCTGCCATTCTAAATGGTAGGTTTCCTTTGAACTTTTATTCAATGTGCGGCAAGAGTGCTGTCATTTTATAGTAGTGCAACTTTATTGTTGACAGTGAATCTGTTTAATGGACAGAATATTTTAGGTACTTACTCTTTCCTGACCAGCAGTGTCCCATATTAAAAATTTATGAAGTTCATTGCCACATGGAACTGTTTTAGTCATAAATGAAGCTCTGAAAGAAAACACACATGGACAAATATCTCATTAATAATATAATACATCTAATTAATACCATATCTTCAAAAGTGCACAGGAAACGTGGGTAAAACCACTACAGACTCAATTTTTGTAGGTGATATTGATACAAAATTGCACTCAGTCTTCATCTTCATCTGTCTTCAGCCCATAATACACTATATCATGAAATCTGAAATTTAGATTTTTTTCCAATTTATTGTTGGAAAGATTTTGTATGGCCAGAGATGTATCAATCTGTCTACGCTAGAAAACTGGAGTAATTTGCATCTGAAATGTAATACGCCACATTTATTGAATTTTTTAGGCAGTTTTCCAACTCGTCCAATAACAGGGGGTGTGTCCTTGGTAACTATGGTTTAACTGGACAGAAAATGAAGTGTGTGTGCCAGAAAATTATGGTGCAGCAAATTACACAAAATAATAGGAGGCACATACTGCACCAAATTAATTATCTAGCGCAAGACACAATGATTAATCTGGGGCAGCGGAAAACCGTCTAGTTCTAGTCTACTTTGGTCTAATGTCTGACACATTAATACATCCTCATTGTGTCTGCAAAGAACACACAGGAAAGCAAAACTCCTGAAAAGTGTGAAGGTTTATTCACCCATGCAACATTTCCGCTCCTCAATGCTTGAAAATAGTTCCATTGAGGAGCTAAAACGTCACATCTAGAGATGAGCGAACACACTTGTCCGAGCTTGATGCTCGTTCGAGCATTAGCGTACTCGAAACTGCTCGTTGCTTGGACGAATATTTCGCCAGCTCGAGAAAATGGCATCTCCCGCCGTTTTGATTTTTGGCGGCCAGAAACAGAGCCAATCACAAGCCAGGAGACTCTGCAGTCCACCCAGCATCACGTGGTACACTTACACGTCGATAGCAGTGGTTGGCTGGCCTGATCAGGTGACCCTGGAATAGACTAGCCCCTGCCCGCGCTGCTCGGATCATTCTTTGCCTGGATGCCATTAGGGAGAGAGCTGCTGCTGCTGCAGGGATAGTGTTAGGGTGTTATATTAGCTTACTGTTAGGCAGGAGTGAGTCTACAAGAACCCAACAGCCCTTGTTAGGGCTAGAATATTTTTTTTTTCTTTGCTTGTGGCTGGGCTTGCTGGCACTAGTAGCGCAGCTAGTACCATATTGTGACAAATTTGAAGGGAGACTTGCGAATGTTCTATTTAGCTCTTAGTGACACACATATCCATCTCAAACACCTAAGTGGGACAATTTATTAGGGGTTTGATTGAATTAGGCACAGTCTGCCGATTTTTTTTTTTCCTAAAACTTAAAGTCACAGGCACACCACAAAATCCTGTTGTGTGCTGTCAGTGTAGGTTAGAAACTAGCCATACCAGAACCCAACATGCCTTCTTAGGGCTACAATAGCATTATATATATATTTTTTTTTTATTTGCTTGTGGCTGGCCTTGCTGGCACTAGTAGTGCAGCTAGTACCATATTGTGACGAATTTGCAGGGAGACTTGTTCTATTTAGCTCTTAGTGACACACATATCCATCTCAAACACCTAAGTGGGACAATTTATTAGGGGTTTGATTGTGCAACATCCCCCACCGGGGCCTAGCCTTTTCTTGGGGCCTGGAGACAGCCTGGGCCCGCAGTACCTGAGTGGCTGGCGGTTGCGGCCTAGGCACGCTTGTGTCACGGTGCTTGGTATGGGGAACCGGAGGGCTGTCCTACAGCCTGGCAGGTCTCCAGCAGGGTGGTGTTGGCAAGAAATGATGAGGGAGAGGCTGCTATAGCGGATCTCCCTGGGGCAACCCTTTGGTGTCTAGAGTATGAGTCTCTGTGTGGTGGACAGGGTGCCCGTGATGGTGACAGCCGGAGTAGCAGGGACCAGACGGAGGCAGAGGTTGAACGAAAACAGCTTACAGTTCTTTATTGGAACCGACAGGAACCGCAGCAACGTGCCTTTAACAAGATGGTGGAGTACTGGAGAGGTATTTGGAGGGAGCCACAGGAGTAGATCACCAGCCTGGATGCAATGGCAGGCTGGGAGGTAGCTGTGTCCTGGAAGGATGCTTCAGCTTTCTCCTGGAGTGCTTCAGGTATCACCCTTGAAGGTAGGATGATACCCCTTTCCTCACTAACTAGCTATTAGCTTCACTCTTCAGAGGCAGGGGCTAGGCTCTTCCTGCTCTGGTCTGGTGTGCTGACTGCACAGACTCCTCTGAGTCTCTAATCTGAGAGAGTGAACTCTCTCCTCACACTGCACTGTCTTCTGAGAGAGAACTGACTTCTAGAAGTTTCCTCAACAGGGATCTTGTAACTCCCCTGGTCAGGTGGTGGCTGCTCCTCCAATTACATCTCAGCTCACATCTCAGCTCACAGAGACAAAGTATAACACCTGTGATTGGCTGACACATATGACATCACATAAAACAGTTAACTCCTGCCTTGCCAGATAGGATCTACCACTGCAGAGTTCATCTGTGTTATCTAGTGTTATGTAGTGACATGCTGTGAGGCTAATCAGACCCTACACAGGCTGCAAGCTACATGGTGGGACGTATTCGCAACCACTCCTCCGCTTTGCATCGGCAAGGGTGTTGCATACCCCTGGGGCAATTGAAAGAGCCGCCCTCGGCTCGACTACAAATGGTTTGGGGCGCAGAGGTAGACAAGGGCACTTCTGGGAAGTGTAGGCTACATGATATGTAGGGACAAACCGCCCATGGTCCTGGAGACAGGCACCTGGGTTGGTGTTGGACTAAGACAAAGATATGTAAATGCTAAGTATGACAGTTGGTCGCTAACGCCATTAAACCAAACTGTACAGTAGGAAAGGTGTGGTGTCATGTACTGTAATCCACTCCTTGCACCAGGGCCTGTATATTTGTTATATAAACACTTCTTCCCTAGCGACAAATATATAGTGTGTATATGCATTACATTGGCATATGTGACACAATTAAACATTATACTACATAGAGACGGTCCGACACAGCCACACTACATCTGAAAAGCCTATAAAAGGTTAGTGCAATATAAAAATAAATAAAGCAGCAACTTTTCCTTGAGGTTGGCAAAAGTCTCACAGAAGGTCTTTAAGATCAAAGTCCATCTTCTGGGTACAGCCCTTGAGGTGGGAAAAGTGCAATAAAGATGCAAAGGGTCTCCTCTAGGTGGAGAGGGACAGAGTCCTTTGAAGGAATCTCTGCTGTGGCAGAGGAAGGGGTGCTATCATAGCACATGACAGTGGGCAGTTCAAGGTATGTCTCTTGACTGAAATAAATAAGGGTGAGAGTCCCAGGAAAGTCTCTGGCTCTTTAGGGTTAGCGGGCACTCAGCCCAAACGGGATAGCAGAAATAATACTACATATGTACAATATTCACAGTACCTGGTAAGGCTTTCAGCCCATCAGGGGTTACTCAGTATCTTCTTCGGTGGTAAGTACTTCGGTGTCAGAAAAGCGTACCTGCCTCCTCCTTCTGTGTGACACCAGTTGATACTCCTGCAGGTACGCAGGAGCTTTACCTTTTGTCTCCCTTTGAGACCTCCGAAGTTCCGGCCTGGAGAAGATAACAACCTCCTCATCGTCCTCCTCTGAGTCAGGCGCTGGAGTCGAAGTCTCAGCTGCCTCTGATGCTTCAGGGGTTGCAGACTCTGGAGCCGGATCATCCTCCACAGGCAGCAGTATTGGAGACTGCGGTGGGGATGATGGTCTCTCTGGGGTACCTCTTACTGGAGTGGAAACAAAACAGAGTTGAGGCACAGTCACAAGTTCTAAGAAACTGGGGGTAGGTGAACACAAGGAGGTCTGTAAGTTGGGGGTCGAGGTGAGAGGTGTGGACATAGGGGCAAAAGGACGAAGACATCTCTTCAGCCGGTTCCTATGTACCCGGAGTAGTGGACGGTCTCCTCTTGAAATCTCGTAGACTTCAGGGGAGAGACTGTCCCTAACTAGGTATGGCTCACGCTCCCAACGCCCATCTAGCTTACTGGTGGGATGGTTGTTGCGCAGCCACACTCGATCTCCTGGAGCAAGAGGCTCAGCACAGGCATTACGATCGAAGTCCCTTTTTTGTTTCTCTCGGGCCTCTTCCAACCGCAGATCCACAACTTCTCTGGCATCCGCCAGGCGCCTCTGGTGTTCGTGAACCCAGTCAGTCTGGGGGAGTAAAGACTGGGAATCAGGGGACTAAATGTCCCAGGTCATATCAGCAGGGAGATGGCCGTGTCTCCCGAACATCAGATAATACGGGGTGTATCCTGTGGAGCAATGAGTGGTATTGTTGTACAGGTACACCAATTCGGGCAACAGTTTTGGCCAGTCAGCCCTTTTTGCAGGGGTCAGAGTCCTCAGCATGTTGATTAGAGTCTGATTCATCTTCTCACAAAGCCCGTTGCCTTGGTGATGATAGGCTGTGGTCCTCAGCTTTTTGCAGCCATATAGAGTGCACAGCTCCTGGAAGACTTGGGACTCAAATGCTGTTCCTTGGTCCGTAAGGATCTGGTAATAGCCATAGGGGAGGATGAAACTCTTCCACAGGGCCGCTGCGGTGGTCCTTGCAGATAGATCTCTGACAGGTACTGCAACCACAAATTTGGTATAGTGGTCGATGATCGTGAGAGCATAACTGCGACCGGATCTGCTGGGCTCCAACTTCACATGATCCAATGCCAGGATCTCTAAGGGCCGTTGGCTCACAATGGGATGTAGAGGGGCCCTTTGATTGTGTCGCTCTCCTCGAGCGATGGCGCAGGCTGGGCATTCCCGACACCAGGCTTCGATATCGGCCTTCATATTGACCCAGTAGAAGCGCCTTCGGAGGGTGGCTTCAGTCTTCTGAGCGCCAAAGTGTCCGGACTGGTCATGGTACATTTCCAGTACTATCTTGGCGTCCCTCCTGGGAATCACAATCTGGTACAGCCGGTCATAAGTGATAGGGTCCAGAGTTCTTCTCTTTAGCAGACCCTGATGCATGTTCAGAGTCTTTCTCTGGCGCCACAATTGAGACAGTTCTCCATCAGCTCTTCTGCGGCGGATTCTTTCAGGCACTCGCCCACTAGAGAGATAGTCCATTACTTCTCCGGCGCGGCTATCAGCCTGAAGACTTATCCAGAGGTCCTTTTCCGCAGGGGGCTCTGACTCTTCTTGAGGAGTAGCTGGCGCTGCCTCTGACGGTAAGGAGTAAACTCTCTGGGCATCTTGACGTACAAACCGGGGATAGAACGCTGGCATCTCGACATCTTCCCACTGAGCATCCGTGGAGGGTCCCTCCCACTGGTCAGGGAGACGTGACAGAGCGTCGGCGTTGTCATTGGTCTTACCAGCCCGGTACTTGATGGTAAAGTTGAAGTTGGCAAGTCTGGAGGCCCACCGTTGTTCCAGTGCTCCAAGACGAGCGGTGTTCAGATGCGCCAAGGGATTATTGTCTGTGAAGACAGTGAAGAATGATGCAGCCAGGTAGTCCTTGAACTTTTCGGTCACAGCCCAGACTAACGCCAGAAACTCCAACTTGAAGGAACTGTAGTTCTGGTCGTTTTGCTCCGGTTCTCGGAGGGAACGGCTGGCGTAGGCTATGACCCTTTCAGTTCCGTTTTGGAGCTGGGATAGTACAGCCCCTAGGCCTTGCTTGCTGGCATCAGTGTATAGGGTGAAAGGCAGACTGTAGTCTGGATATCCCAACACCGGAGGCTCAGTCAACCGTTGCTTGAGCATCTGGAAGGCAGCTTCTCGTTCGGCTGTCCACTCAATGGATACTCGGGAACGTTGGCTCTCTTTTGGCAGGCCCCTTAGAAGCTCTTGCAGGGGAGCCGCCAGCTGGGCAAACTTCGGGATGAAACGCCTGTAATAACTGGCAAATCCCAGGAAGCTTTTGATGTCCCGTACGGTTGATGGGGTAGGCCAGTCGTGGACAGCTGCAATCTTCTCTGGATCTGGCTCAATTCCATGAGCGCTTACCACATGTCCCAGGTACTTGACGCTAGGTTGTAGCAGGTGGCACTTGGATGGCTTGACCTTCAACCCATGTTGGGTCAGGATTTGGAAGACTTCAGCCAGATGGTGGAGGTGGTCTTCATAAGTCTTGGAGTAGATGATGATGTCGTTCAAATATAGCAGGACGGTCTCGAAGTTGCGATGACCCAAACATCTCTCCATCAGCCGTTGAAATGTGCCTGGGGCGTTGCATAGCCCGAACGGCATGTTGTTGAACTCGAACAGGCCCATTGGGGTGGTGAAAGCCGTCTTCTCTCTGTCTTCCGGCGCCATGGCCACTTGCCAGTAGCCACTGGTCAGGTCCAGGGTAGAGAAGTAGGCAGCTGACCCTAGGGCTGCGAGGGATTCCTCGATTCGAGGCAGAGGATAGGCATCCTTGTGGGTGATATTGTTGATCTTCCTATAGTCAACACAGAATCGAAGGGTTCCATCCTTCTTTTTCACAAGGACCAGCGGGGCAGCCCATGGGCTGTGACTCTCCCGGATAACGTTGGCTGTCTTCATCTCTTGTACCAGCTTTTTCACCTCTTGGTAGCGGGCTGGACGTATGGGCCGGTATCGTTCCTTGACAGGAGGATGAGAGCCAGTAGGGATAGTATGTTGGATCAAGGTAGTTTGCCCAAAATCCAGTGGGTGTTTGCTGAAGGCCTGGTGGTGCCTCATAACGACATCCAGGACACCTTGTACTTGGTCTGCAGGAGTAAAATCGTCGTCTCCAATATTGAGCTCAAGCCACCAGGATTGCTCGGCAGGCTCACCTTCAGCACTTTGCTTCAGTTCCAACTGCTGGGAGGCAGACAGAGAGGTTTCCACCAAGTCTTCAGGATGGACGCTGAAGAGAGTGGCTACGGCTTGATACTTTCTCAGATCCACTGGGGAGTCTCCCACATTTAGTAGTCGAATGGGTACTTGTCCTCGGGATACCGTGACTAGGCTCCTGCCGGCTAGAATGGGCAGGTCTTCATCAGCTGGTAGAGGTTCTATTATCGCCTGGTAGTCTTGACCTTGGACGCCCATGCAGGCTCGACACCATACTAACGTCTCAGTCCCAGGTTGAAGGCGGACAGGTTGGGGATCCTTAATCCGGGCTCTGCAGATTTCTCCATTAGGGCCAGCAAACTTCTGTTGCGCCGCTAGAATCTGCATAGTCTCCTGAATTACCTTCCGGGAACCGTTGGGCACTGTTGGCAGGGAGTCGTGGAGAGCCTTCAGCACTTCAGGGTAGCAGTTGCGGAGGACATTGGTACCCAGTACCAGTGGGAAGTTACCGTTTTCGGGCACTCGTGTCACCACTACGCCCTGTCTGGTTAACTCAGTGTCTCCAATGGTTAGTGTGGGCTCCCAGTAGCCGCGGATGGGTACGGGTTTTCCGTTTGTAGCAATAATGTTCAAATAAGCCCTGGGAGGCTGGACTAAGGATGCCCCTCCTCGGCATTTCTCGAAGGTAGCACTCCGGAGGGTGGTCACTTGAGAGCCGGTATCAATTAAGGAAGGTAGGGTAACTCAGTTGATGGTTACCTGAACCATGGGGCGAGTCCCCACGAACCTGGGCATCCAGTTGGCATCTCGGGGACTTACAGGGTCTTCCCTTGGAGGTCGTCCCTTAGCTCCAAGGGTTTGTCGTTTAACTGACGACATCCATCCTCTTCATGCCCATATTTACGGCAGTAACTGCACCGCTGGCGGGGTCCCTTCTGACTCCAGGTGCTTAACGACTTTGCTTCCCTTGGGCGCTGTTTGGCTGGGGAGTCACGAGGGGTAGCTGACCGTACAGAGTTCTCTGGAGGTTTCCTCCTCATGGCGGAGACAGTTACTTCCAACTGGGTCAACCGATCGAGTATTTTATGCAGGGTGTCTGCCAGATTAGAGACCTGTCCTGCTAAGTCAGCAACTTCCGTAGCCGCAGGAGTAGGTGATGTCGACTGCGTTGGATGCCAAGCTAGAGCAGATTCCTCCATTTCCACAGATTCAGGCTCTTTCTGCGGTCCAGTAGGCAGTCGGTCCCCTAATATGTCAATGGCAATTTCCTTAAACTCAAGAAAGGAGGCCTAGGCATGTTGAGAAGAGATAATAGATTTAGTTGACACCTTTGATTTCTATCAACAAGTCCACTAATGAATTGTTCCCTCAGGGTTTGGTCAGAGGTTTCAGCGTCTTTGGGATCAAGACGGGTTATGGCCTTCCATGTCTCCTGTAGGGAGAGGGCAAAGTCTCGAAGGGACTCTTGGGGCATCTGTCTTTTCCCGAAGAATTGCTGCTTCAACTCTGAGGCAGTACACTTGTCAAAGGTGTTGCGCAACCTATCAAGAATTTGGACCACATTCTGACACTGTTCTCGGGGCCAAGACTTGACTTCCCGGAGAGCGGGTCCTTTCAACTGCCCGGTTAGGATGCCCACTTTCTGTTCCTCTGTGAACGGGTACAGGGCCAAGGTGGCTAACAACTTGTCTCTGAATTCAGGGAGACTGTGTGATTCTCCCTCGTAGTGGGGTAACCAGGGGGCCCCCGGATAGTAGGGCATAGTCAGAGGCATCATGGTGGGGGTCCCAGGGACACTAGCCGTAGCAGGGCTGAAGGGACTCTCTGGAGGACTTAACATGCTCCGGTACCCTGAGGAGGGACCAGGGGACGGGACTTGCTCCAGTCCCGTATCTTCGTCCTGGGCGGACATGACTGGCCTAGCTGAGGGAAGCCTGTAGGGTTACACAATGTCCGTTGCTATGGGCGATGGCTAGAATGGGACGTGGGCACTTTAAGACACAGTCACTATTCCCTGGGAGGTGAGCCAATAACCTAGCGTCGGAAACAATCTCTACCCCCCTTTAACTTCCCCAGCGGTACTCACTCAGGATCAGCCGCGGTGACAGGACAGCTCCGGTGCATGAAGGACTCCGTTCCCGATGTCCGGCAGGCAGCAGGGGCTCGGTGATGCTCAGCGGTGTTCTCCTCCAGTCGCAGGACACGTGCGCCGGAATTCCGGATGAGGCGCACGCTGCTGGCAGGCTTCAGGCGCGGCCTGCGCCGAAATCCAAGATGGCCGATTAACCCTCTTCGTTGCCGACCGCACACGCTCCAGCTCCTCCTCCACGGTGCTACGCGCCACTCGCGCAGTGGGCGGAGCCTAGTGACGACTCTGGAGTTCCCGCCAGTGAGGATTTGGCGGGCTGGAAATACTTGCTGCGCCACGCGCCTCTGAGGTAAAAAGCTTCAGGATGTAGCAGAGCTGACAAAGTTCTTTGCAGGGTTTAACCTCTTGAGTGCTGGAGCGGAGCTCGACAGCATGTGGCAGCAGTAATACAGTTCAATGTGAAACACACAAAGTCACTTGGGCCTATACCCGAATGGCAGCAGGGTTAGGCAGTACAATTGTTTTTTAATAAAGTACAGTCTTTAGTGCCAGGATAAGGCACAGAAGTATATATCCTGTGATCGTGACGCCACTTGCAACATCCCCCACCGGGGCCTAGCCTTTTCTTGGGGCCTGGAGACTCCAACCGCAGATCCACAACTTCTCTGGCATCCGCCAGGCGCCTCTGGTGTTCGTGAACCCAGTCAGTCTGGGGAGTAAAGACTGGGAATCAGGGGACTCCATGTCCCAGGTCATATCCGCAGGGAGATGGCCGTCCTCCCGAACATCAGATAATACGGGGTGTATCCTGTGGAGCAATGAGTGGTATTGTTGTACAGGTACACAATTCGGGCAACAGTTTTGGCCAGTCACCCTTTTTGCAGGGTCAAGTCCTCAGCATATTGATTGAGTCTGATTCATCTTTTCACAAAGCCCGTTGCCTTGGGGATGATAGGCTGTGGTCCTCAGCTTTTTGCAGCCATATAGAGTGCACAGCTCCTGGAAGACTTGGGACTCAAATGCTGTTCCTTGGTCCGTAAGGATCTGGTCCGGACAGCCAGGGGAGGATGAAGCTCTTCCACAGGGCCGCTGCGGTGGTCCTTGCAGACAGATCTCTGACAGGTACTGCAACCACAAATTTGGTTTAGTGGTCGATGATCGTGAGAGCATAACTGTGACCGGATCTGCTGGGCTCCAACTTCACATGATCCAATGCCAGGATCTCTAAGGGCCGTTGGCTCACAATGGGATGTAGAGGGGCCCTTTGATTGTGTCGCTCTCCTCGGCGATGGCGCAGGCTGGGCATTCTCGACACCAGGCTTCGATGTCGGGCTTCATGTTGACCCAGTGAAGCGCTTTCGGGGGTGGCTTCGTCTTCTGAGCGCCAAAGTGTCCGATGGTCATGGTACATATCCAGTACTACTTGGCGTCCCTCCTGGGAATCACAATCTGGTACAGCCGGTCATAAGTGATAGGGCCAGAGTTCTTCTCTTTAGCAGACCCTGATGCATGTTCAGAGTCTTTCTCTGGCGCCACAATTGAGACAGTTCTCCATCAGCTCTTCTGCGGCGGATTCTTTCAGGCACTCGCCCACTAGAGAGATAGTCCATTACTTCTCCTATGGCGCGGCTATCGCCTGAAGACTTATCCAGAGGTCCTTTTCCGCAGGGGCTCTGACTCTTCTTGGGGAGTAGCTGGCGCTGCTCTGACGGTAAGGATAAACTCTCGGGCATCTTGACGCACAAACCGGGCATAGAACGCTGCATCTCCACATCTTCCCACTGAGCATCCGTGGAGGGTCCCTCCCACTGGTCAGGGAGACGGGACGAGCGTCGGCGTTGTCATTGGTCTTACCAGCCCGGTACTTGATGGTAAAGTTGAAGTTGGCAAGTCTGGAGGCCCACCGTTGTTCCAGTGCTCCAAGACGACGGTGTTCAGATGCGCCAAGGGATTATGTCTGTGAAGACAGTGAAGAAGGATGCAGCCAGGTAGTCCTTGAACTTTTCGGTCACAGCCCAGACAACGCCAGAAACTCCAACTTGAAGGAACTGTAGTTCTGGTCTTTTGCTCCGGTTCTCGGAGGGAACGGCTGGCGTAGGCTATGACCCTTTCAGTTCCGTTTTGGAGCTGGGATAGTACAGCCCCTAGGCCTTGCTTGCTGGCATCAGTGTATAGGGTGAAAGGCAGACTGTAGTCTGGATATCCCAACACCGGAGGCTCAGTCAACCGTTGCTTGAGCATCTGGAAGGCAGCTTCTCGTCGTGTCCTGTCCACTCAATGGATACTCGGGAACGTTGGCTCTCTTTTGCAGGCCCCTTAGAAGTTCTTGCAGGGAGCCCGCCAGCTGGGCAACTTCGGGATGAAACGCCTGTAATAACTGGCAAATCCCAGAAGCTTTTGATGTCCCGTATGGTTGATGGGGTAGGCCAGTCGTGGACAGCTGCAATCTTCTCTGGATCTGGCTCAATTCCATGAGCGCTCACCACATGTCCCGGTACTTGACGCTAGGTGTAGCAGGTGGCACTTGGATGGCTTGACCTTCAACCCATGTTGGGTCAGGATTTGGAAGACTTCAGCCAGATGGTGGAGGTGTCTTCATAAGTCTTGGAGTAGATGATGATGTCGTCCAAATATAGCAGGACGGTCCGAAGTTTGCGATGACCCAAACATCTCTCCATCAGCCTTGAAATGTGCCTGGGCGTTGCATAGCCCGAACGGCATGTTGTTGAACTCGAACAGGCCCATTGGGGTGGTGAAAGCCGTCTTCTCTCTGTCTTCCGGCGCCATGGCCACTTGCCAGTAGCCACTGGTCAGGTCCAGGGTAGAGAAGTAGGCAGCTGACCCTAGGGCTGCGAGGGATTCCTCGATTCGAGGCAGAGGATAGGCATCCTTGTGGGTGATATTGTTGATCTTCCTATAGTCAACACAGAATCGAAGGGTTCCATCCTTCTTTTTCACAAGGACCACGGGGCAGCCCATGGGCTGTGACTCTCCCGGATAACGTTGGCTGTCTTCATCTCTTGTACCAGCTTTTTCACCTCTTGGTAGCGGGCTGGAGGTATGGGCCGGTATCGTTCCTTGATAGGGGATGAGAGCCAGTAGGGATGGTATGCTGGATCAGGGTAGTCTGCCCAAAATCCAGTGGGTGCTTGCTGAAGGCCTGGTGTGCTTCATCAACATCTAGGACACCTTGAACTTGATCTGCAGGAGTAAAATCATCATCTCCAATATTGAGCTCAAGCCACCAGGATTGCTCGGCAGGCTCACCTTCAGCACTTTGCTTCACTTCCAACTTTGGGAGCAGACAGAGCGGTTTCCACTAAGTCTTCAGGATGGACGCTGAAGAGAGTGGCCACGGCTTGGTACTTTCTCAGATCCACTGGGGAGTCTCCCACATTTAGTAGTCGAATGGGTACTTGTCCTCGGGATACAGTGACTAGGCTCCTGGCGGCTAGAATGGGCAGGTCTTCATCAGCTGGTAGAGGTTCTACTATATCGTCATTGCTGCACAACTTCACTTCTGCTTCACTACTGCATGACCACAGTTGTTTTACTGCTGTAGAACTTCAGCTGTACTATATTGCTACATGAGTAAAGTTTTCTATTGCAACATCCCCCACCGGGGCCTAGCCTTTTCTCGGGGCCTGGAGACAGCCTTGGCCCGCAGTACCTGAGTGGCTGGCGGTTGCGGCCTAAGCACGCTTGGGTCACGGTGCTTGGTATGGGGAACCGGAGGGCTGTCCTACAGCCTGGCAGGTCTCCAGCAGGGTGGTGTTGGCAAGAAATGATGAGGGAGAGACTGCTGTAGCGGATCTCCCTGGGGCAACCCTTTGGTGTCTAGAGTATTAGTCTCTGTGTGGTGGACAGGGTGCTCGTGATGGTGACAGCCGGAGTAGCAGGGACCAGACGGAGGCAGAGGTTGAACAGAAACACTTACAGTTCTTTATTGGAACCGACAGGAACATCAGCAACGTGCCTTTAACAAGATGGTGGAGTACTGGAGAGGTATTTGGAGGGAGCCACAGGAGGTAGATCGCCAGCCTGGATGCAAGGGCAGGCTGGGAGGCAGCTGTGTCCTAATAGGAAGCTTCAGCTTGTCCTGGATGTCTTCAGGTATCACCCTTAAAGGTAAGATGATACCCCTTTCCTCTCTCTCTCTGTCTAACTTGTTCAGACTCTCTGGTCTGTCTGAAACTCCTCTAAGAGTCTTCTCTAGAACATTCCTGGCCAGGGGTTTTATTACTCCCACTGGTCAGGTGGTGGCTGCTCCTCCAATTACCTCTCAGCTCACAGAGAGAGGATGCAATACATGTGATTGGCTGACACATATGACATCACATAAAACAATTAACTCCTGCCTTACCAGGCAGGATCTACCACTGCAATGTCCCCTGTGTGATGTAGTGACATGCTGTGGGGCTGACTAGACCCTACACAGGCTGCAAGCTACATGGTGGGACGTATTCGCAAACACAGCTCTGCCTTGCATCGGCGAGGGTGTTGCATACCCCCGAGGCAATTGAAAGAGCCGCCCTCGGCTCGACTACGGATGGTTTGGGGCGCAGAGGTAGATAGGGGCACTTCTATGAAGTGCAGGCTACAGGATATGTAGGGACAAACCGCCCATGGTCCTGGAGACAGGCACCTGGGTTGGTGTCGGACTAAGACACAGATATGTAAATGCTAAGTATGACAGTTGGTCGCTAACGCCATTAAACCGAACTGTACAGTAGGAAAGGTGTGGTGTCATGTACTGTAATCCACTCCTTGCACCAGGGCCTGTATATTTGTTATGTAAACACTTCTTCCCTAGCGACAAATATATAGGGTGTATATGCATTACATTAGCATATGTGACACAATTAAACATTATACTACATAGAGACGGTCCGACACAGCCACACTACAATCTGAAAAGCCTATCAAAGGTTAGTGCAATATAAAAATAAATAAAGCAACAACTTTTCCTTGAGGTTGGCCAAAAGTCTCACAGAAGGTCTCTAAGATCAAAGTTCATCTTCTGGGTACAGCCCTTGAGGTGGGAAAAAGTGCAAGAAAGATGCAAAGGGTCTCCTCTTTGTGTAGAGGGACCGAGTCCTTTGTAGGAATCTCTGCTGTGGCAGAGGAAGGGGTGCTATCATAGCACATGACAGTGGGCAGTTCAAGGAATGTCTCTTGACTGAAATAAATAAGGGTGAGAGTCCCAGGAAAGTCTCTGGCTCTATAGGGTTAGCGGGCACTCAGCCCAAATGGGATAGCAATAATAAATATACATATGTACAAGATACACAACACCTGGTAAGGCTTTCAGCCCATCAGGGGTTACTCAGAATCTTCCTCGGTGGTAAGTACTTCGGTGTCAGAAAAGCGTACCTGCCTCCTCCTTCTGTGTGACACCAGTTGGTACTCCTGTAGGTACGCAGGAGCTTTACCTTTTGTCTCCCTTTGAGACCTCCGAAGTTCCGGCCTGGAGAAGATAACAACCTCCTCATCGTCCTCCTCTGAGTCAGGCGCTGGAGTCGGAGTCTCAGCTGCCTCTGATGCTTCAGGGGTTGCAGACACTGGAGCCGGATCATCCTCCACAGGCAGCAGTATTGGAGACTGCGGTGGGGATGATGGTCTCTCCGGGGTACCTCTTACTGGAGTGGAAACAAAACAGAGTTGAGGCACAGTCACAAGTTCTAAGAAACTGGGGGTAGGTGAACACAAGGAGGTCTGTAAGTTGGGGGTCGAGGTGAGAGGTGTGGACATAGGGGCAAAAGGACGAAGACATCTCTTCAGCCGGTTCCTATGTACCCGGAGTAGTGGACGGTCTCCTCTTGAAATCTCGTAGACTTCAGGGGAGAGACTGTCCCTAACTAGGTATGGCTCACGCTCCCAACGCCCATCTAGCTTACTGGTGGGATGGTTGTTGCGCAGCCACACTCGATCTCCTGGGGCAAGAGGCTCAGCACAGGCATTACAATCGAAGTCCCTTTTTTGTTTCTCTCGGGCCTCTTCCAACCGCAGATCCACAACTTCTCTGGCATCCGCCAGGCGCCTCTGGTGTTCGTGAACCCAGTCAGTCTGGGGGAGTAAAGACTGGGAATCAGGGGACTCCATGTCCCAGGTCATATCCGCAGGGAGATGGCCATGCCTCCCGAACATCAGATAATACGGGGTGTATCCTGTGGAGCAATGAGTGGTATTGTTGTACAGGTACACTAATTCGGGCAACAGTTTTGGCCAGTCAGCCCTTTTTTCAGGGGTCAGAGTCCTCAGCATATTGATTAGAGTCTGATTCATCTTTTCACAAAGCCCGTTGCCTTGGGGATGATAGGCTGTGGTCCTCAAGCTTTTTGCAGCCATATAGAGTGCACAGCTCCTGGAAGACTTGGGACTCAAATGCTGTTCCTTGGTCCGTAAGGATCTGGTCCGGACAGCCATAGGGGAGGATGAAGCTCTTCCACAGGGCCGCTGCGGTGGTCCTTGCAGATAGATCTCTGACAGGTACTGCAACCACAAATTTGGTATAGTGGTCGATGATCGTGAGAGCATAACTGTGACCAGATCTGCTGGGCTCCAACTTCACATGATCCAATGCCAGGATCTCTAAGGGCCGTTGGCTCACAATGGGATGTAGAGGGGCCCTTTGATTGTGTCGCTCTCCTCGAGCGATGGCGCAGGCTGGGCATTCCCGACACCAGGCTTCGATGTCGGGCTTCATGTTGACCCAGTAGAAGCGCCTTCGGAGGGTGGCTTCAGTCTTCTGAGCGCCAAAGTGTCCGGACTGGTCATGGTACATATCCAGTTCTATCTTGGCGTCCCTCCTGGGAATCACAATCTGGTACAGCCGGTCATAAGTGATAGGGTCCAGAGTTCTTCTCTGTAGCAGACCCTGGTGCATGTTCAGAGTCTTTCTCTGGCGCCACAATTGAGACAGTTCTCCATCAGCTCTTCTGCGGCGGATTCTTTCAGGCACTCGCCCACTAGAGAGAGAGTCCATTACTTCTCCTATGGCGCGGCTATCAGCCTGAAGACTTATCCAGAGGTCCTTTTCCGCAGGGGGCTCTGACTCTTCTTGAGGAGTAGCTGGCGCTGCCTCTGACGGTAAGGAGTAAACTCTCTGGGCATCTTGACGCACAAACCGGGCATAGAACGCTGGCATCTCGACATCTTCCCACTGAGCATCCGTGGAGGGTCCCTCCCACTGGTCAGGGAGACGGGACAGAGCGTCGGCGTTGTCATTGGTCTTACCAGCCCGGTACTTGATGGTAAAGTTGAAGTTGGCAAGTCTGGAGGCCCATCGTTGTTCCAGTGCTCCAAGACGAGCGGTGTTCAGATGCGCCAAGGGGTTATTGTCTGTGAAGACAGTGAAGAAGGATGCAGCCAGGTAGTCCTTGAACTTTTCGGTCACAGCCCAGACTAACGCCAGAAACTCCAACTTGAAGGAACTGTAGTTCTGGTCGTTTTGCTCCGGTTCTCGGAGGGAACGGCTGGCGTAGGCTATGACCCTTTCAGTTCCGTTTTGGAGCTGGGATAGTGCAGCCCCTAGGCCTTGCTTGCTGGCATCAGTGTATAGGGTGAAAGGCAGACTGTAGTCTGGATATCCCAACACCGGAGGGTCAGTCAACCGTTGCTTGAGCATCTGGAAGGCAGCTTCTCGTTCGGCTGTCCACTCAATGGATACTCGGGAACGTTGGCTCTCTTTTGGCAGGCCCCTTAGAAGTTCTTGCAGGGGAGCCGCCAGCTGGGCAAACTTCGGGATGAAACGCCTGTAATAACTGGCAAATCCCAGGAAGCTTTTGATGTCCCGTATGGTTGATGGGGTATGCCAGTCGTGGACAGCTGCAATCTTCTCTGGATCCGGCTCAATTCCATGAGCGCTCACTACATGTCCCAGGTACTTGACGCTAGGTTGTAGCAGGTGGCACTTGGATGGCTTGACCTTCAACCCATGTTGGGTCAGGATTTGGAAGACTTCAGTCAGATGGTGGAGGTGGTCTTCATAAGTCTTGGAGTAGATGATGATGTCGTCCAAGTATAGCAGGACGGTCTCGGAGTTTCGATGACCCAAACATCTCTCCATCAGCCGTTGAAATGTGCCTGGGGCGTTGCATAGTCCGAACGGCATGTTGTTGAACTCGAACAGGCCCATTGGGGTGGTGAAAGCCGTCTTCTCTCTGTCTTCCGGCGCCATGGCCACTTGCCAGTAGCCACTGGTCAGGTCCAGGGTAGAGAAGTAGGCAGCTGACCCTAGGGCTGCGAGGGATTCCTCGTTTCGAGGCAGAGGATAGGCATCCTTGTGGGTGATATTGTTGATCTTCCTATAGTCAACACAGAATCGAAGGGTTCCATCCTTCTTTTTCACAAGGACCAGCGGGGCAGCCCATGGGCTGTGACTCTCCTGGATAACGTTGGCTGTCTTCATCTCTTGTACCAGCTTTTTCACCTCTTGGTAGCGGGCTGGAGGTATGGGCCGGTATCGTTCCTTGATAGGAGGATGAGAGCCAGTAGGGATGGTATGTTGGATCAGGGTAGTCTGCCCAAAATCCAGTGGGTGTTTGCTGAAGGCCTGGTGGTGCTTCATAACGACATCCAGGACACCTTGTACTTGGTCTGCAGGAGTAAAATCATCGTCTCCAATATTGAGCTCAAGCCACCAGGATTGCTCGGCAGGCTCACCTTCAGCACTTTGCTTCAGTTCCAACTGTTGGGAGGCAGACAGAGAGGTTTCCACCAAGTCTTCAGGATGGACGCTGAAGAGAGTGGCTACGGCCTGGTACTTTCTCAGATCCACTGGGGAGTCTCCCACATTTAGTAGTCGAATGGGTACTTGTCCTCGGGATACAGTGACTAGGCTCCGGGCGGCTAGAATGGGCAGGTCTTCATCAGCTGGTAGAGGTTCTACTATCGCCTGGTAGTCTTGACCTTGGACGCCCATGCAGGCTCGACACCATACTAACGTCTCAGTCCCAGGTTGAAGGCGGACAGGTTGGGGATCCTTGATCCGGGCTCTGCAGATTTCACCATTAGGGCCAGCAAACTTCTGTTGCGCCGCTAGAACCTGCATAGTCTCCTGAATTACCTTCCGGGAACCGTTGTCTGTGCATATACCGACACAAAATGACCAGTTTAGGTTTCCTGATATGTAATCATCCAAAGACTTGAATAGTTCTGCACCTGTGGTGTTGGCTGGCAACAATAATGCACATAACATATCCTCATGCACATCATCTTGAAAAATATATATCGCACATAAACAAGCATCATTGCCTTGTTGTCAACGTCAGTAGACTCGTCAACCTGGATTGCGTACCATGGTGACGCATTAATCCTTTCCAACAATTGTACCTCGATGTCTTCTGCTATTTCATTAATTCGTCTACTGACAGTGCTCGCTGAAAGAGGAACCTGTGCCACTTTTTTAACCGCAGACTCTCCTAAAAGTTCCTGGCAAATGTCCTTAGCGTCAGGCAGGATCAACTCTTCACCTATAGAGAAGGGCTTCTTAGCCTTGGCAATGCGGTTAGCCACTAAGAATGATGCTCTCAGAGCAGACACATTTGTTGATGTGGTGGCCTTCATTAATTGCTTCTGTCCTTCGTGTTCGCGTTTTTTTCTTTCAAAAAACTCCAAAGGTTTGTCTTTTGATGCAGGGTGCTTGGTCTGTAAGTGGCGAACCAGTTTTGAAGGCTTCATGGCCTCATTGGATAGCCGGTCGCCACATATCAGACAGAGTGGGCTTGGGGCATGTGAATCGCCAGTTGCGATGAACCTATAATTTAAGTAGGACTCATTGTATTTTCTTTTAAATGCAGCTTTCTGAAGGGCTTCTTAGCCTTGGCAATGCGGTTAGCCACTAAGAATGATGCTCTCAGAGCAGACACATTTGTTGATGTGGTGGCCTTCAATAATTGCTTCTGTCCTTCGTGTTCGCGTTTTTTTTCTTTCAAAAAACTCCAAAGGTTTGTCTTTTGATACAGGGTGCTTGATCTGTAAGTGGCGAACCAGTTTTGAAGGCTTCATGGCCTCGTTGGATAGCCGGTCGCCACATATCAGACAGAGTGGGCTTGGGGCATGTAAATCGCCAGATGCGATGAACCCATAATTTAAGTAGGACTCGTTGTATTTTCTTTTAAATGCAGCTTTCTTTTTTTTAGCAGTCATGGAGTCTTCATCTGTCTCATTGGGTCTTTCTTCCTTTTCAACGAAGCTCTTCAGTGATGTTTGTTTTTTACTCATTTTACAAGGGTTAGAGGTGAAGCCGTAGTGGGCCCCTAACACAGAAAGATGGCTATTGCTACTGGAGACGGGCACTGATGATGATGACCACTACTGCTGCTACTGGAGACCGGCACTGATGATGATGACCACTACTGCTGCTACTGGAGACGGGCACTGATGTGGCAGGTCTCCAGCAGGGTGGTGTTGGCAAGAAATGATGAGGGAGAGGCTGCTATAGCGGATCTCCCTGGGGCAACCCTTTGGTGTCTAGAGTATGAGTCTCTGTGTGGTGGACAGGGTGCCCGTGATGGTGACAGCCGGAGTAGCAGGGACCAGACGGAGGCAGAGGTTGAACAGAAACACTTACAGTTCTTTATTGGAACCGACAGGAACATCAGCAACGTGCCTTTAACAAGATGGTGGAGTACTGGAGAGGTATTTGGAGGGAGCCACAGGATGTAGATCACCAGCCTGGATGCAATGGCAGGCTGGGAGGTAGCTGTGTCCTGGAAGGATGCTTCAGCTTGTCCTGGATTGCTTCAGGTATCACCCTTGAAGGTAGGATGATACCCCTTTCCTCTCTCTCTCTGTCTAACTTGTTCAGACTCTCTGGTCTGACTGGAACTCCTCTAAGAGTCTTCTCTAGAACATTCCTGGCCAGGGGTTTTATTATCTCCCCTTGGTCAGGTGGTGGCTGCTCCTCCAATTACCTCTCAGCTCACAGAGACAGGATGCAAGGCTGACACATATGACATCACATAAAACAATGAACTCCTGCCTTACCAGGCAGGATCTACCACTGCAATGTTCCCCTGTGTCCTATAAGGACTATGTAGTGTGATGTAGTGACATGCTGTGGGGCTGACTAGACCCTACACAGGCTGCAAGCTACATGGTGGGACGTATTCGCAAACACAGCTTTGCCTTGCATCGGCGAGGGTGTTGCATATTACTCATGTCTATCAGGGGAAATTTAGATTATTTATTTTGGTAAATCACTTAGTGGCCCCCTCCCCATATTCATGTTGCACTAGTTGCTCCTTTATATTTGTGTAATGCCCTGGTCACTCTTTTATATACATAATTTGTGTAACATGCTAATCGCTCTTGTATGTAACGTGCTGGTCGCTGCTTTATAATTGTGTAATGCGCTGGTCACAACCTTTGTGTAATGTGCTTTTATGCCCTTTATATTTGTATAATGTGCTGTTTGCCCTTTTATATTTGTGTGATACTCAGTGTACACAATATTAATTTGGTTGTAGAAATATACGGGTTAGATAATGCACTACTGAATATTTTTGCGGTGTTAAACCAATCGTCTGTGCTGCACTTATTTTCTACTACAAAAAAAATTATGCTTAGAATCCAAGGTTTCGCTTTATATTTTATAGTGTTGTACATTATTATATTAGTGTTATATTGTATAATATTGAAGTTTTAATGGTATCTGTATGGTATAGTATTGTACAGTATTGTAAAGTATACATTATTGTATAGTGGACTATTGTATATATATTGTATACAGAAGAATAACCGGCGGAGGGCATGGACGGAGTGTACATTCTGAGCAGTAGTACGGAATAAACCGATGTACTGTATGATTATTAATAGTATGTGGGTGATTAATAAAATCTGCATATCCGGCTGTATGTTTCTATTTTCCTTGTTACTATCAAGTCCCGTTTCTTTTAATCTTCCCCACAACGCCACAACACAACGCCAGCCATATTTCTTGGGCATATGTTCCCTTTTATCCCAGCTATTATTAGCAGGGGAAGTTATGCTTTATTTTATCTTACTTTGAAAGTTCACTTACCATAAAATGCTGGAGGAAGCGTTTTCACACCAAGAAAACAAGAACTGTATCTATTTCTGTAAGAAATTTGCAGCACAAATAGAGTGTGAGTTTTATATTTAGACTAAAGCTGACAATGGGGCTATAAATATTAGGCAGCAACTCAACTAAGAATGTCATATCCAGCACAATAATAACGGCACCTACTTATTTTATACCATAGTAAATGTACAGCTCATGAGGTTATATAGCTGTATATACTGATATAAAGTGGTTAAGCTTAAGGCAGAGACATTAAATATAGAAAATGAATGGAGTATGCATTTGAAAGTTTTTTTTTTCCAATAAGTTAAAGGGGCGCCTAATTATTACCATTGTCGGTCTATGCACAGTATTGTTGGCCTATGCACAGTATTGTAGGCCTATGCACAGTATTGTAGGCCTATGCACAGTATTGTCGGCCTATGCACAGTATTGTTGGCCTATGTACAGTATTGTTGGCCTATGCACAGTATTGTTGGCCTATGTACAGTATTGTCGGCCTATGCACAGTATTGTCAGCCTATGTACAGTATTGTTGGCCTATGCACACCGGGCATAGAACGCTGGCATCTCCACATCTTCCCACTGAGCATCCGTGGAGGGTCCCTCCCACTGGTCAGGGAGACGGGACAGAGCGTCGGCGTTGTCATTGGTCTTACCAGCCTGGTACTTGATGGTAAAGTTGAAGTTGGCAAGTCTGGAGGCCCACCATTGTTCCAGTGCTCCAAGACGATTATTGTCTGTGAAGACAGTGAAGAAGGATGCAGCCAGGTAGTCCTTGAACTTTTCGGTCACAGCCCAGACTAACGCCAGAAACTCCAACTTGAAGGAACTGTAGTTCTGGTCGTTTTGCTCCGGTTCTCGCAGGGAACGGCTGGCGTAGGCTATGACCCTTTCAGTTCCGTTTTGGAGCTGGGATAGTACAGCCCCTAGTCCTTGCTTGCTGGCATCGGTGTAGAGGGTGAAAGGCAGACTGTAGTCTGGATATCCCAACACCGGAGGCTCAGTCAACCGTTGCTTGAGCATCTGGAAGGCAGCTTCTCGTTCGGCTGTCCATTCAATGGATACTCGGGAACGTTGGCTCACTTTTGGCAGGCCCCTCAGAAGTTCTTGCAGGGGAGCCGCCAGCTGGGCAAACTTTGGGATGAAACGCCTGTAATAACTGGCAAATCCCAGGAAGCTTTTGATGTCCCGTATGGTTGATGGGGTAGGCCAGTCGTGGACAGCTGCAATCTTCTCTGGATCTGACTCAATTCCATGAGCGCTCACCACATGTCCCAGGTACTTGACGCTAGGTTGTAGCAGGTGGCACTTGGATGGCTTGACCTTCAACCCATGTTGGGTCAAGATTTGGAAGACTTCAGCCAGATGGTGGAGGTGGTCTTCATAAGTCTTGGAGTAGATGATGATGTCGTCCAAATATAGCAGGACGGTCTCGAAGTTGCGATGACCCAAACATCTCTCCATCAGCCGTTGAAATGTGCCTGGGGCGTTGCATAGCCCGAACGGCATGTTGTTGAACTCGAACAGGCCCATTGGGGTGGTGAAAGCCGTCTTCTCTCTGTCTTCCGGCGCCATGGCCACTTGCCAGTAGCCACTGGTCAGGTCCAGGGTAGAGAAGTAGGCAGCTGACCCTAGGGCTGCGAGGAATTCCTCGATTCGAGGCAGAGGATAGGCATCCTTGTGGGTGATATTGTTGATCTTCCTATAGTCAACACAGAATCGAAGGGTTCCATCCTTCTTTTTCACAAGGACCAGCGGGGCAGCCCATGGGCTGTGACTCTCCCGGATAACGTTGGCTGTCTTCATCTCTTGTACCAGCTTTTTCACCTCTTGGTAGCGGGCTGGAGGTATGGGCTGGTATCGTTCCTTGATAGGAGGATGAGAGCCAGTAGGGATGGTATGTTGGATCAGGGTAGTCTGCCCAAAATCCAGTGGGTGTTTGCTGAAGGCCTGGTGGTGCTTCATAACGACATCCAGGACACCTTGTACTTGGTCTGCAGGAGTAAAATCGTCGTCTCCAATATTGAGCTCAAGCCACCAGGATTGCTCGGCAGGCTCACCTTCAGCACTTTGCTTCAGTTTCAACTGTTGGGAGGCAGACAGAGAGGTTTCCACCAAGTCTTCAGGATGGACGCTGAAGAGAGTGGCTACGGCCTGGTACTTTCTCAGATCCACTGGGGAGTCTCCCACATTTAGTAGTCAAATGGGTACTTGTCCTCAGGATACAGTGACTAGGCTCCTGGCGGCTAGAATGGGCAGGTCTTCATCAGCTGGTAGAGGTTCTACTATCGCCTGGTAGTCTTGACCTTGGACGCCCATGCAGGCTCAACACCATACTAACGTCTCAGTCCCAGGTTGAAGGCGGACAGGTTGGGGATCCTTGATTCGGGCTCTGCAGATTTCACCATTAGGGCCAGCAAACTTCTGTTGCGCCGCTAGAACCTGCATAGTCTCCTGAATTACCTTTCGGGAACCGTTGGGCACTGTTGGCAGAGTGTCGTGGAGAGCCTTCAGCACTTCAGGGTAGCAGTTGCGGAGGACATTGGTACCCAGTACCAGTGGGAAGTTACCGTTTTCGGGCACTCGTGTCACCACTATGCCCTGTCTGGTTAACTCAGTGTCTCCAATGGTTAGTGTGGGCTCCCAGTAGCCGCGGATGGGTACGGGTTTTCCGTTTGTAGCAATAATGTTCAAATAAGCCCTGGGAGGCTGGACTAAGGATGCTCCTCCTCGGCATTTCTCGAAGGTAGCACTCCGGAGGGTGGTCACTTGAGAGCCGGTATCAATTAATGCCGGTAGGGTAACTCCGTTGATGGTTACATGAACCATGGGGCGAGTCCCCACGAACCTGGGCATCCAGTTGGCATCTCGGGGACTTAGAGGTTCTTCCCTTGGGGGTCGTCCCTTAGCTCCAAGGGTTTGTCGTTTAACTGACGACATACATCCTCTTCATGCCCGTATTTACGGCAGTAGCTGCACCGCTGGTGGGGTTCCTTCTGACTCCAGGTGCTTAACGACTTCGCTTCTCTTGGGCGCCGTTTGGCCGGGGAGTCACGAGGGGTAGCTGACTGTACAGAGTTCTCTGGAGGTTTCCTCCTCATAGCGGAGACAGTCACTTCCAACTGGGTCAACCGATCGAGTATTTTCTGCAGGGTGTCCGCCAGATGAGGGACCTGTCCTGCTAAGTCAGCAACTTCCGTAGCCGCAGGAGTAGGTGATGTCGACTGCGTTGGATGGCAAGCTAGAGCAGATTCCTCCATTTCCACAGATTCAGGCTCTTTCTGCGGTCCAGTAGGCGGTCGGTCCCCTAATATGTCAATGGCAATTTCCTTAAACTCAAGAAAGGAGGCCTGGGCATGTTGAGAAGAGATGATCTTTAGTTGACACCTTTGATTTCTATCAACAAGTCCATTAATGAATTGTTCCCTCAGGGTTTGGTCAGAGGTTTCAGTGTCTTGGGATCAAGACGGGTTATGGCCTTCCATGTCTCCTGTAGGGAGAGGGCAAAGTCTCGGAGGGACTCTTGGGGCTTCTGTCTTTTCCCGAAGAATTGCTACTTCAACTCTGAGGCAGTACACTTGTCAAAGGTGTTGCGCAGCCTATCAAGAATTTGAACCACATTCTGACGCTGTTCTCGGGGCCAAGACTTGACTTTCCGGAGAGCGGGTCCTTTCAACTGCCCGGTTAGGATGCCCACTTTCTGTTCCTCTGTGAACGGATACAGGACGAAGGTAGCTAACAACTTGGCTGTGAATTCAGGGAGAGTGTGCAATTCTCCCTTGTAGTGGGGTAACCAGGGGGCCCCCGGATAGTATGGCATAGTCAGAGGCATAACGGTGGGAGTCCCAGGGACACTGGCTGTAGCAGGGCTGAAGGGACTCTCTGGAGGACTTAACATGCTCCGGTACCCTGAGGAGGGACCAGGGGACCGGACCTGCTCCAGTCCCGTATCTTCCTCCTGGGCGGACATTACTGGTCTAGGTGAGGGAAGTCTGCAGGGCACACAATATCCGTTGCTATGG
Organism: Engystomops pustulosus; assembly: GCA_019512145.1. NCBI lineage: Eukaryota > Metazoa > Chordata > Amphibia > Anura > Leptodactylidae > Engystomops > Engystomops pustulosus. The sequence goes on along the minus strand of CM033645.1, from coordinate 58,013,824 downwards.
GCGATGGCTAGAATGGGACGTGGGCACTTTAAGACACAGTCACTATTCCCTGGGAGGTGAGCCAATAACCTAGC